>LR738711.1:97532553-97576600 GCA_902687465.1 Secale cereale | reverse complement strand
ATTTGAACGTGGATTGATACCAACTTTGTTCAGGGAACCCAAATACTCATAACATAGCCATTCAAGAGGTGTGTGGGCGATACCACTGTCCTCAGGGGCCGGGCCATCATTTGAACGTGGATTGATACCAACTTTGTTCAGGGAACCCAAATATTCATAACATAGCCATTCAAGAGGTGTGTGGGCGATACCACTGTCCTCAGGGGCCTCTGACATTCCTCCCAACCCGGCCGGGGTGTTTCCTTTTTATGAGGTTTTCCTCTTCTTGAACCGGATAAGATCTCATGTTCTTTGAGAGTTTTATTGCTCCTTCACACACCCTGTAAAGATTAGTTTCTAAAAACCAGCTAACATTGAAATATGATTCTTTTATAACAAACTGACATGGATAATTGCCGCAAATTTGTTGTATGTATAAAAAGGGCTGAGCCCCCGGTTTACCGAGGGTGCCGGTTTATTCATTATTTATAATATATACATAGGATACATGGGAGCCTATGGCTCAAGTGTAATATGGCCGTAGATGAGCAATGTTCCATGGCCTTTTCGTCTCCTCTTCTGATGTCCGTGAATCTTTGTGCTCTCGAATGTCCACCAAATAGTATGACCCGTTGCGTAAATTTTTGCTGATTACAAAGGGCCCTTCCCATGGCGGGGATAGCTTGTGCATGTCCGTTTGATCTTGGATAAGCCGGAGCACCAAGTCACCCTCCTGGAATGTCCTGGTTCTGATCCGGCGGCTGTGATATCTGCGCAGGTCTTGCTGATAAATCGCCGACCGTGCTGCAGCTATGTCACGCTCTTCATCCAACCGATCCAAACTATCCTGTCTTGACTCTTCGTTGATGGCTTCTACATAGGCCGCCACCCTTGGGGAATCATGGCGTATGTCACTTGGAAGAACTGCTTCTGCACCGTAAACCATGAAGAAAGGTGTATAACCTGTAGACCGGTTTGGTGTAGTGTTAATACTCCAAAGGACAGACGGTAACTCTTCAACCCAACACCCTGGGGTTCTCTGCAAAGGTGTCATAAGCCGGGGTTTGATTCCTCGCAAAATCTCCTGATTTGCCCTTTCTGCCTGACCATTGGATTGGGGGTGAGCCACAGAAGATACGTCCAAACGAATATGCTCTCGTTGACAGAACTCTTCCATCTCACCCTGAGATAGGTTGGTGCCATTATCTGTGATGATGCTATGTGGAAAACCAAACTGGAATATTACTTTTTTGATGAACTTAACCGCTGTGGCCGCATCACACTTGCTTATAGGCTCTGCTTCAACCCACTTTGTAAACTTGTCCACTGCCACTAGTAGATGAGTTTTCTGATCTTGGGATCTCTTGAAAGGACCAACCATATCAAGCCCCCAAGTTGCAAAAGGCCAAGTTATTGGTATCATCCGGAGTTCTTGTGCTGGAACAAGGGCACGTCTTGAGAACTTCTGACAAGCGTCACACTTGCGGACCAAGTCTGCCGCATCCGCATGTGCAGTTAACCAATAAAAGCCATGTCGGAAAGCTTTAGCCACCAAAGATTTTGATCCGGCATGATGACCACAATCCCCTTCATGAATCTCCCTTAGAATCTCACAACCTTCCTCAGCTGAAACACACCGTTGAAATACTCCAGAGGTGCTACGATGATGCAGCTCTCCGTTGGCAATTGTCATAGACTTGGAACGCCGGATTATCTGCCGTGCTTCATCTTCATCCTCTGGCAATTCTCCCCGGCTTAAATATACCAAATAGGGTAACGTCCAATCCGGAATAACATGGGTTGCTGCAACCAACTGTGCCTCTGGGTCCGGAATAGCTAGGTCGTCCTCTGAAGGTACTTGAACCGAAGGAGTGTGCAACTCATCCAAAAAGGTGTTTGGTGGTACCGGTTTACGTTGCGACGCTAGCCGGCTTAAAGCGTCAGCTGCTTCGTTCTTCCGCCGGTCTATATGCTCCACCTGATACCCTTTGAAGTAACCTGCCACCGCTTCAACCTCTCGTCGATAAGACGCCATGAGGGGATCCCTTGAATCCCACTTGCCCGAAACTTGCTGTGCCACTAGGTCTGAATCACCCAGGCACTTAACCCGGCTCAAATTCATCTCCTTTGCCAATCGCAAACCATGAAGCAGCGCTTCATATTCCGCTGCATTATTAGTACAAGGAAATAACAACCGGAGGACATAACAAAATTTATCACCTCTGGGGGAAGTTAAAACAACTCCAGCCCCCGAGCCTTCCAGCTGTCTTGAACCGTCGAAGTGAACCGTCCAATAAGTAAGATCCGGCTTCTCCTCAGGAGTCTGCAACTCCGTCCAGTCATTGATGAAGTCGACCAATGCCT
This sequence comes from Secale cereale, assembly GCA_902687465.1. NCBI lineage: Eukaryota > Viridiplantae > Streptophyta > Magnoliopsida > Poales > Poaceae > Secale > Secale cereale. The sequence goes on along the minus strand of LR738711.1, from coordinate 97,574,257 downwards.
GAGATTTTATAGCAGTACGTGGTACATACTTCAACTCATGCGGACTGAGCTCAATGGCCCACTTGGCTATTCTGCCTGTAGCTTCTCTATTCTGGATTATATCTCCCAACGGAGCTGAACTAACCACAGTTATTGGATGCCCTTGGAAATAATGCTTCAGTTTCCGGTTTGCCATGAACACCCCATATACCAATTTCTGCCAATGAGGGTATCTTTGCTTGGATTCAATGAGCACTTCACTCACATAGTAAACCGGACGCTGAACCGGATGCTCCTTCCCCGCTTCCTTGCGCTCAACCACAATCGCAACGCTGACAGCCCGTGTGTTTGCAGCAACATATAACAGCAAAGGCTCTTTATCGATAGGAGCAGCTAAAACCGGTGGTTTCGCTAGTTGCTGTTTTAGATTCTCAAATGCTGTATTCGCTTCATCACTCCAAATGAACCGGTCCGTTTTCTTCAACATTTGATAAAGCGGTATCGCCTTTTCTCCTAAGCGACTGATAAACCGGCTCAACGCCGTGATCCGGCCAGCTATGCGCTGAACATCATTAATGCAAGCCGGTTTCGCCAAAGATGTGATGGCCTTGATTTTCTCCGGGTTGGCTTCTATTCCCCGGTTTGAGACCAGAAATCCCAAAAGTTTACCAGCCGGGACACCAAAGGCACATTTCTCCGGATTGAGCATCATCTTGTAAGCCCGAAGATTATCAAAGGTTTCTCTGAGGTCTTCTATCATTGTATTTTCCTCTTTTGATTTGACCACAATGTCATCCACATAAGCATGTACGTTCCTCCCTATCTGCCCCTTCAAACAATTCTGAACACAACGCTGATAAGTTGCCTGCGCACACTTGAGCCCAAAAGGCATAGACACATAGCAAAAAGCACCAAAAGGGGTTATGAACGCTGTTTTCTCCTGGTCTTCAACTGCCATCTTGATCTGGTGATAACCTGAGTACGCATCCAGAAAACTCAGCCGCTCACACCCTGCTGTTGCATCAATAATCTGATCAATGCGAGGTAGAGCAAAAGGATCGGTCGGGCAAGCTTTATTGAGGTCAGTGTAGTCCACACACATCCTCCACGTCCCATTTTTCTTTAGGACCAGCACCGGATTAGCCAACCATTCCGGATGAAAAACTTCCACTATGAACCCTGCCGCCAAAAGCCTGGCTATTTCTTCTCCTATAGCTTTTCGTCTCTCTTCATTAAAGCGGCGCAGATACTGTTTTACCGGTTTAAACTTCGGATCAATATTCAACTTGTGCTCAGCGAGTTCCCTCGGTATACCTGGCATGTCAGACGGTTTCCATGCAAAGATATCCCGGTTCTCACGGATGAACTCGATGAGCACGCTTTCCTATTTGGGGTCAAGGTTAGCGCTGATAGTGAACTGCTTGGACGAATCTCCTGGCACAAAATCAACTTGCTTGGTCTCCTCTGCCGATTTAAACTTCAATGCCGGATCATGCTCGGTCGTTGGTTTCTTCAGCGGAGTCATATCTGCCGGATCAACATTATCTTTATAAAATTTTAACTCTTCTGTGGCACACACTGCTTCTGCATAAGCTGCATCACCTTCCTCACACTCCACTGCTATCTTACGGCTGCCATGCACCGTAATCGTGCCTTTATGACCCGGCATCTTGAGCTGCAGATAAACATAACATGGCCTAGCCATGAATTTAGCATAAACCGTCCTCCCAAACAAAGCATGATACGGACTTCTAATTTTGACAACTTCAAAGGTGATCATCTCCGATCTGGAATCATGCTCATCCCCAAAGGTAACCTCTAAGTCAATCTTACCAACTGGATAAGCTGACTTACCTGGGACCACCCCGTGAAAAACTGTGTTTGACGTCCTTAACTGTTTATCCGTCAGACCCATACGGCGGAAGGTCTCGTAATATAATATATTGATACTGCTACCTCCATCCATGAGTACTTTAGTAAACCGGTATCCTCCCACCTGAGGCGCCACCACCAAGGCTAAATGTCCCGGATTATCTACCCGTAACGGGTGGTCTTCTCTGCTCCAAACAATGGGCTGCTCTGACCAACGTAGAAACTGTGGCGTTGCCGGTTCTACCGCGTTAACAGCCCGCTTTAAAACCTTCTGGTCTCTCTTGCATAAACTCGTGGTGAAAACATGATATTGACCGCTGCTTAACTCCTTCGGATTACTCTGGTATCCGGATTGCTGTTGTTGCTGCGGGCGCTGCTGCTGCTGATTTCCTTGGTTACTGTGACTCCCTTGGCCCTGCTGCTGATTGTTCTGATTGCTGTAACCACCTTGATGGTACGATTGATTCCCCTGACCATGATAACCACCTTGATACTGATTTCCTTGACCATTGTAGTTTCCTTGAGTACCTTGGCCGCCCGGCCGGGGTTGATAACCACCGTTGTTCCCTTGATAACCGCTGTTGCCCCTATATCCTGAACCGGAGTTGTTCCCTTGGTAACCCGGACCATAAAACCCGGGTCCTGAACCGCCATTTGAGAGCCGGCTGAGGGGATTAAAACGGCCGTTCCCTGGGTTCATGCATTCTCTCCCAGTGTGCTTTGCAGGCCCCTTTATTCCGCTGTGCTTTAGACAGGGCTGATCCGGATCCTGCTCCCAACCCGGGTTTCCTCCCCCGATTTGGCGAGTGGGACCTTGTTGATTAACCCGAAAACCACCTTGAACCTGTGTATTAGCCACAAAATCGGAGCTATTCTCTGCCTTCCGTTTGCCCAAAAAGCTTGAAGTAACCGGATTAACCAGCGCCGGTTTACCAGACTTGCTGGCCTTCCCTGTTTTATCTCCTTCTGACTCCGGATACTTGGTATTATCTGAGTCCCCGTACTTCACCAGGGCGCTCATCAAAGTCCCCATGTCATTGCACTCCCGTTTGAGCCGTCCGAGCTTTAATTTCAAAGATTCAAACCGGCAATTGTTCTCCAACGTTACAATCGCTGTGCTCGGGTTAATGCCGTTTGAGGAGTGCAAGATCTCTGCCACTCTGCGTACCCACGCTGCTGTAGACTCCTGTTCTCCTTGCACACATGCTGCTAAATCTATCACCGACATAGGTTGCTTGCACGTATCCTTGAAGTTCTTGATGAACTGACTGCGCAGCTCTCCCCATGATCCGATAGAATTCGGAGGTAGTGCCTTCAGCCAAGTCCGGGCCGTGCCCTCAAGCATCATAGTGAAATATTTGGCACAAGCCGATTCATCCACGTCCAGCATCTCCATGGCCATCTCGTAACTCTCCACCCAAGCTTCGGGCGGTAAATCGGCCGTGTAATTAGGCACCTTGCGAGGTCCTTTGAAATCCTTGGGCAACTTAACGCTCCGCAGGGCAGGGACAAGACATTGTATCCCAAAACCGCTCGCTGTAGCTCCTGTCCCTGTAGTGCCTGTGTGAACCGGCGTCGACTGACGAACTTCCTCCCTGGCCTCCGATCTAGGCCGGTTTCGGTCCGGGGCTGGCATCTCCGCCCTTGCCGGATTATTTTGCCTGTGTTGATGTCTTCTACGTTCACTGCTAGACACTTCGGGCTCCTCCCAATGTCTAGAGTAACTTCGGTTGGGACGTGGTGTTGAATGTAACCTTTCCCTGCTATGAGAGTACGCTTGATGCTGTATTAACGCCGTATTAAGCAGCCTCTGGGCCCTGCGCGCCTCTATCGCCACCGGAGATGTTCCTTCCACAGGTAAAGCGGCCAACCGTGCTGCCGCTGCAGCAATATTATCCACAGGGTTTGAGTAGTGTCCCGGAGGGACGGGCACATAAGGCACCGATGTAATCCGTCGCTCCCGTTCGGCGGCGGGCTGCAGAACCGGCTCCTCCTGAACCGGCGGGCTCCTCCGGTTTAAGGCCGGATTGTTACTGGCCCCAGCCCCAGGCGTTTTGAACAAATTTGCAGATTCGTAACCCGGCGGTAGGCGGGATCGATACTTTCGCCCCCTGACTGCTTCCACCGAAGCTTGCTCCATCCTCAAGTGAAAAGCTTGATCATCCAACTCTGCTTGTCTTATGGCTAACATCTCTCCTTCTGCCTTTAAATCCTCCTTCAATTGATCGATCCGGGCCTTCAACTGAAGAAGCACTGCATCATGTTGCGCCTTGTCTGCTGGAGCCACGACCTCTACTGCCTTAGCTGCGAACTCCTCGATCAAGGTGGATAGAACTTCCGTAAGGGGGGGATTTGAACCGCTTCCCCCTGCACCGGCTTCTGCTGTTGTTCCGTTCACCGGGGGTTGTGAACCGGCCATGAAGACCGCCACCCGGTTTGGCGGGTCAAAGGGGTCCGGAATACTGTTTCCATCAGACTCGCCCTCAGACCGGCCGTCCCGCAACTGATACAGAGATTCAGTTTCCCCGGATGAAGACTCGCCATCTGAGTAGACGACTGTTGCACCATCAGATTCCGAACCGTCCTCGGTTCGACCTCCGTGAACTGCTCCAACGAACGCATGCCTCATGGCAGGCTGAACCCGGGCCGATCTCGCACGCCGAGCCGGCTCGACGATGTTGGGGAGGGTGTCCAGCTCAGGTCCCGGTTCGCCGACTTTGCCGATGAAGACTTGGATGCTGCCGAAGGGGACCCGGTACCCGTATTCGATTGAATCGGCCTCCGGTCCCCAACCCGCGTCGTCGATGTAGATCCGGCCACGACGACTCTTGGTCATCCGGCCGACCGCGTAACCCTTTAACCCTTCGAAGCCGCCTTTCAAGAACTCGAAACCATCGTGCGCAGGCCCCAAGGTGGGCGCCAACTGTCGTGGAAATAACACGGCAGATGTCCGGTTTAACGGACTTGATGATGGAACCATCGCACGGGTTAGCTTGAAAGGGTTCATGGCACACAAAGGACACAAAGGATTTTATACTAGTTCGGCCCCTTTGAGAAGGTAAAAGCCTACGTCTAGTTGGTTTGGTATTGCTTGGGCATCGGTTTACAGGGAGCGGAATCGCTTGCCTGCGTCTCGACGGATCGATTGTTGCTTGTCCTTGAACCGGCACCGGGTCGTCCCTTTATATAGAGGTGACGCCTGGTCCGGTTTACAGAGTCCCGAGGCCGGCTCATAATCGTGTCTGCCTCGGTCTCTGCCCTTTCTTTCTTATCTCTCAAGTTACATCTCCTTGGCGGTTTACAAACCGTATTTCTATACATGGGCCCTGAAGTCTCATGGGCCGTAATATCTACCAGAATAATAAACCAAGTACGATGCAACTAATCCGGCTTACAATATCCGGTTTATACCTATTAACCATATCCCTGACAACTTGTATAACGAAATTATGCATGATATTGCACCTGTTGAGTTAGAAGGGATTGATGTTACTATTAAGCATGCTAATAGAGGTACTATTTCACCAGCTGGGATCGTTAGTGATATTGAAGTCTTGTGTGGGAAGGTTAAATACCCTGCTGATTTTCTTGTTCTTAGTTCCCCACAAGATGCTTTCTGTCCCATTATATTTGGTAGACCCTTCTTGAACACCGTTAATTCCAAGATAGACTAAGTGAAAGACATAGTCACTGTCGGATTAGGGGATATGTCTCATGATTTTAACTTTGCTAAATTCCGTAGACAACCCCTTGAAAAGGCACCACCCAGTAAGGATGAACTTATTGGTCTCGCTTCTATTGCAGTACCACCTAATGATCCTATAGAACAATACTTGCTAGACCATGAAAATGATATGCATATGAATGAGAGAAGGGAGATAGATGAAATATCCCTTACACATGGACCCGTATTGAGAAACAACTTGCCTGTTGAAATCCTAGGGGATCCCCCTCCACCCAAGGGTGATCCCGTGTTTGAACTTAATCCTTTACCTGATAATCTTAAGTATGTTTATCTTGATGAAAAGAAGATACATCCTGTTATTATTAGTGCTAACCTTTCAGAGCAGGAAGAAGAAAGATTATTGAAAACTCTGAAGAAGCACCGAGCTGCTATTGGATATACTCTGGATGATCTTAAGGGCATTAGTCCCACTATATGCCAACACAAGATAAAATTGGAAGAAAATGCTAAACCAGTTATCGATCATCAGCAACGGTTAAATCCTAAGATGAAAGAAGTGGTAAGGAAGGAAATTCTAAAGCTTCTAGAGGCAGGTATTATCTACCCCATTGCTGATAGCCAGTGGGTAAGTGCTGTTCATTGTGTTCCTAAGAAAGGAGGTATGGCTGTTGTCCCTAATGATAAAGATGAATTGATCCCGCAAAGAATAGTTACAGGTTATAGGATGGTAATTGATTTCTTTAAGTTAAATAAAGCTACTAAGAAAGATCATTACCCCTTGCCATTTATTGATCAAATGCTAGAAAGGTTATCCAAACATACTCATTTCTGCTTTCTAGATGGTTATTCTGGTTTCTCTCAAATACCTGTGTCAAAAGGGGATCAAGAAAAGACCACCTTAACTTGTCCTTTCGGTACCTTTGCTTATAGATGTATGCCTTTTGGTTTATGTAATGCAACTACTACCATTCAAAGATGCATGATGACTATATTCTCTGACTTTTGTGAATAGATTGTTGAGGTATTCATGGATGATTTCTCCTTTTACGGAACTTCTTTTGACGATTGCTTAAGCAACCTTGATCGAGTTTTGCAGAGATGTGAAGACACTAACCTTGTCTTGAATTGGGAGAAGTGCCACTTTATGGTTAATGAAGGTAGTGCCCTGGGACATAAAATTTCTGAAAGAGGTACTGAAGTTGACAAAGCTAAAGTTGATGCTATTGAAAAGATGCCATGCCCTAAGGATATCAAAGGTATACAAAGTTTCCTTCGTCATGCCGGGTTTTATAGGAGGTTCATTAAGGACTTCTCCAAAATCTCCAGGCCTCTGACTAATTTCTTACAAAAAGATATTCCTTTTGTCTGTGATGATGATTGTCTAGAAGCATTTGAAATACTTAAGAAAGCATTGATCTCTGCACCTATTGTCCAACCTCCTGACTGAAATTTACCCTTTGAGATTATGTGCGATGCTAGTGATTATGCTGTAGGAGCTATTCTAGGGCAAAGAGTTGATAAGAAATTGAATGTTATCCAGTGTGCTAGTAAAACTCTAGATGGTTCCCAAAGAAATTATGCTACCACTGAGAAAGAATTTTTAGCAGTTGTGTTTGCTTATGATAAGTTTAGACCCTACATCGTTGATTCTAAAGTAACTATTCACACTGATCATGCAGCTATCAAATACCTTATGGAAAAGAAAGATGCTAAACCTAGACTTATTAGATGGGTTCTCTTGCTGCAAGAATTTGACTTGCATATTATTGATAGAAAGGGAGCTGAGAACCCCGTAGCAGATAACTTGTCTAGGTTAGAGAATATACTTGATGACCCACAACCTATTGATGATAGCTTTCCTGACGAACAACTAGCTGTCATAAGTAATTCTCGTACTGCTCCCTGGTATGCTGATTATGCTAATTATATTGTTGCTAAGTTTATACCACCTAGCTTCACATACCAGCAAAAGAAAAAGTTCTTCTATGATTTGAGACATTACTTTTGGGATGACCCACATCTTTATAAAGAAGGAGTAGATTGTATTATTAGATGTTGTGTACCTGAGCATGAACAGGAATAGATTCTACGCAAGTGTCACTCCGAAGCTTATGGAGGACACCATGCGGGAGACAGAACTGCACACAAGGTATTGCAATCCGGTTTTTATTGGCCTACTCTCTTCAAGGATGCCCGCAAGTTTGTCTTATCATGTGAGGAATGTCAAAGAATAGGTAATATTAGTAGACGTCAATAAATGCCTATGAATTATTCACTTGTTATTGAATCATTTGATGTTTGGGGCTTTGATTATATGGGACCTTTTCCTTCCTCTAATGGGTACACACATATCCTAGTTGCTGTTGATTACGTTACTAAGTGGGTAGAAGCTATTCCAACTAGTAGTGCTGATCATAACACCTCTATTAAGATGCTTAAAGAAGTTATATTTCCGAGGTTTGGAGTCCCTAGATATCTAATGACTGATGGTGGTTCACACTTTATTCATGGTGCTTTCCGTAAGATGCTTGCTAAGTATGATGTCAACCATAGAATTGCATCACCTTATCACCCACAGACTAGTGGTCAAGTTGAATTAAGTAATAGGGAGTTAAAATTAATCTTGCAAAAGATAGTTAATAGGTCTAGAAAGAATTGGTCCAAGAAACTACATGATGCATTATGGGCCTATAGAACTGCATACAAAAATCCTATGGGTATGTCTCCATATAAGATGGTATATGGAAAAGCTTGTCACTTACCTCTTGAGCTAGAAGATAAGGCATATTGGGCTATCAAAGAGCTCAATTATGATTTCAAAATTGCCGGTGAAAAGAGGCTATTTGATATTAGCTGTCTCGATGAATGGAGAACCCAGGCCTACGAGAATGCCAAGTTATTCAAAGAAAAAGTTAAAAGATGGCATGACAAAAGGATACAAAAGAGTGAGTTTAATGTAGGTGATTATGTTTTGCTATACAACTCTCGTTTAAGATTTTCTGCAGGAAAACTTCTCTCCAAGTGGGAAGGACCCTACGTTATCAAGGAGGTCTATCATTCCGGTGCCATAAAAATCAACAACTTCGAAGGCACAAATCCGAAGGTGGTGAATGGTCAAAGGATCAAACATTACATCTCAGGTAATCCTATAAATGTTGAAACTAATATTATTGAAACCATAACCCCGGAGGAATACATAAGGGACACTTTCTAGAACGATTCAGCCTCCTAAAAGGAAGAGGTACGTGATACAGTAAGTAAACCGACTCCGAAACAGTTCTAAAGGCAAATTTTTCCATTTTGGAATATTTAGAAAAATAGAAAAATACTCCGCAGTCTGGAGGAGACACGAGGCCTCCTCGAGGGTAGGGGGCGCGCCCCCTTCCCAGCGCGCGCCCCCCTGCCTCGAGGGCACCCTGTGTGTCCCCTGGACTCCGTTTTCTTGTGGGTTACTGCTTTTGTTCGAGAAAAAATCATTATATATACTCCCGAAGGTTTTGACCTCTGTATCATGCAGAATTCCTCTGTTTTCGTTTCGAGCTATTTTCTGCTAGGGTTTGCGAAGCTAGGCATCATGTCGTCTTCCTCCTCCAACAACGAAGGCAACGATGCTTGGCTAATGAAGATAGATCTGAAGAGAGAAGGACCCGAGGAGATCCACAAGGAGAAGAAGATCAAGATGGAGGTGGAGGATCCGGCTCCGGCAGCAGGAGAAGAAGACACATCCAAATCCCTTCCTAGTCTCTTTACCTCAACTGAGCTAGAAGCTTTCAGGATGCTTGAGTTAGCTCAGATCCGTAACAAGCATCTCACAAGTGTAATTCTTTTGTTGAAGGATTATATAGCTGCTTTTAAAGGTTATATCCACAAGCTGCAAGATCTCCTACGCTCGATATATGAGGATCCCCTGTCACTACTTGCAACTCCATCATCGCCAACCCCGAAGAAGGGGACATAATCATATGGGTATGGGCACTCCCCTTGGCAACTGCCAAGCTTGGGGGAGTGACCCCGGTATCGTATCACCATCACTCTTATCTTTACCGTTTTTCTTAGTTCGATCCTTTTGGTAGTAGCTTGATCTATTAGAATAAAGTGAGCATGATCTAGTTGTGAGCTTTTGCTTTGTGAGCTTTATCCTTTGTAATTGAGTCCATGAGCTATATAATAAAGTTTAGTGTTGAGTCAAGGGATTGATTTCCTCACTTGGGTCATGATAAAAAGAAAGAAAACATAAAGAGTATCAAAGAGATCATATCGATCTTATGGGAAGTAATGACTTCACATATAAGAGTATGACGAATAAAAGTTGTTTGGAGGTGACAAACATAGTTTTGGTCATCGTTACAATTAATAAGAAGTAATAAAAGAAGAGAGGCTTCACATACAAATATACTATCTTGGACATCTTTTATAATTGTGAGCACTCATTAAAGTATGACATGCTAAAGAGTTAGTGTTGGACAAGGAAGACAACATAATGGGATATGTCTTCTTATATCCGAAATAAAGTATATTGTCATGGATTTTCCAACATGGTGAGCTTGCCTTTCCCCCTCATGCTAGCCAAAACTCCTCGCACTAAGTAGAGATACTACTTGTGCTTCCATATATCCTTAAACCCAGTTTTGCCATGAGAGTCCACCATACCTACCTATGGATTGAGAAAGATCCATCCAAGTAAGTTGTCATGTTGCAAATCCGCTAAAATATGTATGATTTATTAGTGTGGGAGAAATTAGCTTTATACGATCTTGTGATATGGAAGTAATAAAAGCGACAGAAGGCATAATAAAGGTCCTTATCACAAGCGGCAATATAAAGCGAAGTTCTTCTATGCTAAAACTTTGTGCATCCAACCATAAAAACACATGAAAACCTCTGCTTCCCTCTGTGAAGGGCCCATCATTTATTCTTGTCTGATAAGTGTCAAGGTGAAATCCACCTTTCCTTTTTCATTTTATCCTTTGGCAAGCACATTGTGTTGGAAAGATCCTGATATATATACCCACTTGGATGTAAGTTTTCATGATCTATTACTATTGACATTGCCCTTGAGGTAAAAGGTTGGGTGGCAACACCATAAGCCCCTATCTTTCTCTATGTCCGATTAAAACTCCATAAACATAAGTATTGCGTGAGTGTGAGCAATTGTGAAAGACTATATGATAGTTGAGTATATAGGCTTGCTGAAAACCTCTTATATTGACTCTTTCCGATGTTACGATAAATTGCAATTGCTTCAATGACCGAGACCAAAGTTTGTTAGTTTCCAATGAAGTTTATGATGCATACTTGATATTGTGGATGAATTGTTACTCTAGCATAATGATCATATGACTATATTTATATAAGTTGTTGTTATGAGAATGATCGTGATGCCCTCATGTCCGTATTCTGTTTTTATCGACACCTCTATCTCTAAACATGTGGACATATTTTTCGATATCGGCTTTTGCTTGAGGACAAGCGTGGTCTAAGCTTGGGGGAGTTGATACGTCCATTTTGCATCATGCTTATAAGTTGATATTTATTGCATTATGGGCTGTTCATACATGTTTTGTCACAATACTTATGCCTTTTCTCTCTTATTTTACAAGGTTTACATGAAGAGGGAGAATGCCGGCAGCTGGAATTCTGGGCTGGCAAAGGAGCAAACTCTGGAAACCTATTCCGCACAACTCCAAAAGCCCTGAAACTCCACAGAACATTGTTTCGGAAAATATAAAAAATATATGGTGAAAGAAATCCACGAGAGGGGCCACTGGCTGGCCTCGAGGGTTGGGGGCGTGCCCGCCTTCCCAGGGCGTGTCCCCTGCCTCGAGGGCCAGCCGGTGGGCCCCCGGTGCCCATCTTCTCCTATATGAAGCATTTTGACCTGGAAAAAATCAAGAGGAGGCTTACGGGACCAGACGCCGCCATCTCGAGGCGGAACCGAGGCGGAAACCAATCTAGGGCTCCGGCAGAGCTGTTCTGCCGGGGATACTTCCCTCTGGGTGGGGGAAATCGTCACCGTCATCATCAACAACAACTCTCCCATCTTGGGGAGTGCTATCTTCATCAACATCTTCACCAGCACCATCTCTTCTCAAACCCTAGTTCATCTCTTGTATCCAATCTTTGTATCCAAACCTCATATTGGTACCTGTGGGTTACTAGTAGTGTTGATTACTCCTTGTAGTTTATGCTAGTTGGTTTATTTGGTGGAACATCATATGTTCAGATCCATTATGCATATTAATACCCCTCTGATCATGAACAATATTATGTCTTGTGAGTAGTTACTTTTGTTCCCGAGGACATGGGAGAAGTCTTGCTATTAGTAGTCATGTGAGTTTGGTCCTCGTTCGATATTTTGATGAGATGTATGTTGTGTCTCCTCTAGTGGTGTCATGTGAACGTCGACTACATGCCACTTCACCATTATTTGGGCCTAGAGGAAGGCATTGGGAAGTAATAAGTAGATGATGGGTTGCTAGAGTGACAGAAGCTTAAACCCTAGTTTATGCGTTGCTTCGTAAGGGGCCGATTTGGATCCATACGTTTCAGGCTATGGTTAGGTTTACCTTAATACTTCTTTTGTAGTTGCGGATGCTTGCATTAGAGGTTAATCATAAGTGGGAGGCCTGTCCAAGTGAGGGCAACACCCAAGCACCGGTCCACCCACATACCAAATTATCAAAGTACCGAACGCGAATCAGACGATCGTGATGAAAACTAGCTTGACGATAATTCCCGGATGTCCTCGAGAGCACTTTACCTTGCGTAAGAGTTTTTCCAGGCTTGTCCTTTGCTACAAAAAGGATTGGGCCACCTTGTTGCACCTCATTTACTTTTACAGTTTGTCACTTGCTACCAATTATCTTATCACAAAACTATCTGTTACCTATAATTTCAGTGCTTGCAGAAAATACCTTACTGAAAACTGCCTATCATTTCCTTCTGCTCCTCATTGGGTTCGACACTCTTACTTATCGATAGGACTATGATAGATCCCCTACACTTGTGGGTCATCAAAAACTACTCCTTCTCACGTGATGATCGGACATGGTTTAGTCTATTTGGATCACGTGATCATTTAAATGACCAGAGGGATGTCTATCTAAGTGGGAGTTCTTAAGTAATATGATTAATTGAACTTTAATTTATCATGAACTTAGTCCTGGTAGTATTAGCATATCTATGTTGTAGATCAATAGCTCGCGATGTAGCTCCCCGTTTGTTTTTATATGTTCCTAGAGAAAACTAAGTTGAAAGATGTTAGTAGCAATGATGCGGACTTGTTCCATGATCTGAGGATTTTCCTCATTGCTGCACAGAATAATTATGTCCTTGATGCACCGCTAGGTGACAGACCTATTGCAGGAGCAGATGCAGACGTTATGAATGTTTTGACAAAAGCTCGGAATGATGACTACTTGATAGTTTAGTGCACCATGCTTTACGGCTTAGAACCGGGACTTCAAAAATGTTTTGAATGTCACGGAGCATATAAGATGTTCCTAAGAGTTGAAATTGGTATTTCATACTCATGCCCATATCAAGAGGTATGAGACCTCTGCCAGTACTTTGCCTACAAGATGGAGGAGAATAGCTCAACCAGTGAGCATGTGCTCAGATTGTCTGGGTACTACAATTGCTTGAATCAAGTGGGAATTAATCTTCCAGATAAGATAGTAATTGACAAATTTATCTAAGTCACTATCTCCAAGTTACTAGAACTTCGTGATGAACTATAATATGCAAGGGATGACGAAAGTAATTCCCGAACTCTTCGCGATGCTGAATTTGACGAAGGTAGAAATCGAGAAAGAGCATCAAGTGTTGATGGTTAACAAGACCACTTGTTTCAAGTAAAGGGCAAAGGAATAGAAGGGTAACTTCAAGAAGAATGACAAGCAAGTTGTCACTCCCGTGAAGAAACCCAAAGCTAAACTCATGCCTGAAACTAAGTGCTTCTACTGCAAAGGAAATGGTCACTGGAAGTGGAACTGCCCTAGATACATGGGGAATAAGAAGGATGGCAAAGTGAACAAAGGTATATTTGATATATAGATTATTGATGTGTACTTTACTAGTGTTCATAGCAACCCCTGGGTATTTGATACCGGTTCTGTTGCTAAAATTAGTAACTCAAAATGAGAGTTGCAGAATGAACGGAGACTAGTTAAAGGTAAAGTGGCGATGTGTGTTGGAAGTGGTTCCTGTTGGGGAACGTAGCAGAATTCAAAAAAATTCCTACGCTTCACCAAGATCAATCTAAGGAGTCATCTAGCAATGAGCATAAAGGAGTGCATCTACATACCCTTTGTAGATCGCGAGCGGAAGCGTTCGAAGGGACGTGTATGATGGAGTCGTACTCGTCGTGATCCTCGTCACCGATGATCCCAGCGCCGAACGGACGGCACCTCCGCGTTCAACACACGTACGGTACAACGACGTCTCCTCCTTCTTGATCCAGCAAGGGGGGAGGAGACGTTGATGGAGATCCAGTAGCACAACGGCGTGGTGGTGGATGCAACGGGAAAATCTGCAGGGCTTCGCCGAGACCCTGCGGGAGGAGGGAGAGGTGTAACGGGGGGGAGCGCCAGGGGCTGAGGTGCGGCTGCCCTCTCCCCCCACTATATATAGGGGCCAGGGGGGCGCCGGCCCTAGGAGATTGAATCTCCTAGGGGGGCGGCGACCAAGGGGGTGGCTTGCCCCCCAAGCCTAGGGGGCGCCCCCCATCCCTAGGGTTTCAACCCTAGGCACAGGGGGAGGCCCAAGGGGGGTGCCCTAGCCCACTAAGGGCTGGTCCCCCTGCCCCTACGGCCCACGGGGACCTCCGGGATGGGTGGCCCCACCCGATGGACCCCCGGGACCCTTCCGGTGGTCCCGGTACACTACCGGTGGCCCCCGGAACTCTCCCGATGGCCGAAACTGGACTTCCTATATATCATTCTTTACCTCCGGACCATTCCGGAACTCCTCATGACATCCGAGATCTCATCCGGGACTCCGAAGAACATTCGGGTTACCGTGTGCATATATCTCTACAACCCTAGCGTCACCGAACCTTAAGTGTGTAGACCCTACGGGTTCGGGAGACACGTAGACATGACCGAGACGACTCTCCGGTCAATAACCAACAGCGGGATCTGGATACCCATGTTGGTTCCCACGTGTTCCTCGATGATCTCATCGGATCAACCACGATGTCAAGGATTCACTTAATCCCGTATGCTATTCCCTTTGTCTATCGGTACGGTACTTGCCTGAGATTCGATCGTTGGTATACCGATACCTCGTTCAATCTCGTCATGGCAAGTCTCTTTACTCGTTCCGTAATCCACCATCCCATGACTAACTCCTTAGTCACACTGAGCTCATTATGATGATGTCTTACCGAGTGGGCCCAGAGATACCTCTCCATCATACGGAGTGACAAATTCCAGTCTCGGTTCGTGCCAACTCAACAGACACTTTCGGATATACCCGTTGTGTACCTTTATAGCCACCCATTTACATTGTGACATTTGGCACACCCAAAGTATTCCTACGGTATCCGGGAGTTGCACAACCTCATGGTCTAAGGAAAAGATACTTGACATTGGAAAAGCTTTAGCATTACGAACTACACAATCTTGTGCTAGGCTTAGGATTGGGTCTTGTCCATCACATCATTCTCCTAATGATGTGATCCCGTTATCAATGACATCCAATGTCCATGGCCAGGAAACCGTGACCATATGTTGATCAACGAGCTAGTAACTAGAGGCTTACCAGGGACACGTTTTGGTCTATGTATTCACACATGTATCGTTATTTCCGTATAATACAATTCAAGCATGAATAACAGACAATTATCATGAACAAGGAAATATAATAATAACCATTTTATTATTGCCTCTAGGGCATATTTCCAACAGTCTCCCACTTGCACTAGAGTCAATAATCTAGTTACATTGTGATGAATCGAACACCCATAGAGTTCTGGTGTTGATCATGTTTTGCTCGTGGAAGAGGTTTAGTCAACGGATCTGCGACATTCAGATCCGTATGCATTTTACAAATATCTATGTCTCCATCTTGAACATAAATCCGGATGGAGTTGAAACGGCGCTTGATGTGCTTGGTCTTCTTGTGAAACCTGGGCTCCTTAGAAATGGCAATAGCTCCAGTGTTGTCACAGAAGAGAGTCATCGGGCTTGACGCGCTTGGAATGACTCCTAGGTCGGTGATGAACTCCTTCATCCAGACTCCTTCCCGCGCTGCTTCGCAAGTAGCTATGTACTCTGCTTCACATGTAGAATGCGCCACGACGCTCTGCTTGCAACTGCACCAGCTGACTGCTCCACCATTCAAAATATACACGTATCCGGTTTGTGACTTGGAGTCATCCAGATCTGTGTCGAAGCTAGCATCGACGTAACCCTTTACGACGAGCTCTTCGTCACTTCCATAAACGAGAAACATATCCTTAGTCCTTTTCAGGTACTTCAGGATGTTCTTGACCGATGTCCAGTGTTCCATACCGGGATCACTTTGGTACCTCCCTACCAAACTTATGGCAAGGTTCACATCAGGTCTGGTACACATCATGGCATACATAATAGAACCTATGGCTGATGCATAGGGGATGACACTCATCTTTTCTCTATCTTCTGCCGTGGTCGGGGACTGAGCCGTGCTCAATCTCATACCTTGCAAAACAGGCAAGAACCCTTTCTTGGACTGATCCATATTGAACTTCTTCAATATCTTGTCAAGGAATGTGCTTTGTAGACCAATGAGGCGTCTCGATCTATCTCTATAGATCTTGATGCCTAATATATAAACAGCTTCTCCAAGGTCCTTCATTGAAAAACTCTTATTCAAGTAGGCCTTTATGCTCTCCAAGAATTCTATATCATTTCCCATCAGCAGTATATCATCCACATATAATATGAGAAATGCTACAGAGCTCCCACTCACTTTCTTGTAAATACAGGCTTCTCCCCAAGTCTGTATAAAACCAAACGCTTTGATCACATCATTAAAGCGAATATTCCAACTCCGAGATGCTTGCACCAGCCCATAGATCGAGCGCTGGAGCTTGCATACCTGGTTAGCCTTTTCAGGATCGACAAAACCTTCCGGATGCATCATATAGAGTTCTTCCTTGAGGAAGCCATTAAGGAATGTGGTTTTGACGTCCATTTGCCATATCTCATAATCATAGAATGCGGCAATTGCTAACATGATTCGGACGGACTTCAGCATCGCTACGGGAGAGAAAGTCTCGTTGTAGTCAATCCCTTGAACTTGTCGATAACCTTTAGCGACAAGCCGAGCCTTATAGATGGTCACATTACCATCCGCGTCTGTCTTCTTCTTAAATATCCATTTATTTTCTATGGCGTGCCGATCATCGGGCAAGTCCACCAAAGTCCATACTTTGTTTTCATACATGGATCCTATCTCAGATTTCATGGCTTCAAGCCATTTGTTGGAATCCGGGCCTGCCATCGCTTCTTCATAGTTCGAAGGTTCACCGTTGTCTAACAACATGATTTCCATGACAGGGTTGCCGTACCACTCTGGTGCGGAACATGTCCTTGTGGACCTTCGAAGTTCAGTAGTAACTTGGTTTGAATCTTCATGATCATCATCAGTATCTTCCTCCCTAGTCGGTTCAGGCACCTCAGGAACAATTTCCTGCGCTGTGCTACTTTCCGGTTCGGAAGGGGTGACTGTCACCTCATCAAGTTCTACTTTCCTCCCACTCACTTCTTTCGAGAGAAACTCTTTCTCCAGAAAGGATCCATTCTTGGCAACAAAGATCTTACCTTCAGATCTGAGGTAGAAGGTGTACCCAATTGTTTCCTTTGGGTATCCTATGAAGACGCATTTTTCCGATTTGGGTTCGAGCTTTTCAGGTTGAAGTTTCTTGACATAAGCATCACAACCCCAAACTTTCAGAAACGACAGCTTAGGTTTCTTGCCAAACCAAAGTTCATACGGTGTCGTCTCAACGGATTTTGACGGAGCCCTATTTAAAGTGAATGCGGCTATCTCTAAAGCAAATCCCCAAAAAGATAGCGGTAAGTCGGTGAGAGACATCATAGATCGCACCATGTCCAACAGAGTACGATTTCAACGTTCCGACACACCATTACGTTGAGGTGTTCCAGGCGGTGTCAATTGTGAAACAATTCCACAGTTTCTTAGGTGCGTGCCAAACTCATGACTTAAATATTCACCCCCACGATCCGATCATAAGAACTTTAGTTTTTTGTCATGTTGATTCTCAACCTCATTCCGAAATTCCTTGAACTTTTCAAAGGTCTCAGACTTGTGTTTCATTAAGTAGACATACCCATATATACTCAAGTCATCTGTGAGGGTGAGAACGTAACGATAGCCTCCGCGAGCTTCAACACTCATTGGACCACACACATCGGTATGTATGATCTCCAATAAGTTGGTGGCTTGCTCCATTGTTCCGGAGAACAGAGTCTTGGTCATCTTGCCCAAGAGGCATGATTCGCACGTGTCAAATGATTCATAATCAAGAGACTCTAGAAGTCCATCTGCATGGAGCTTCCTCATACGTTTGACGCCAATATGACCAAGGCGGCAATGCCTCAAGTATGTGGGACTATCATTATCAACTTTACATCTTTTGGCTTTCACACTATGAATATGTGTAACATCACGTTCGAGATTCATCAAGAATAAACCATTGACCAGCGGGGCATGACCATAAAACATATCTCTCATATAAATAGAACAACCATTATTATCGGATTTAAATGAGTAGCCATCTCGCATTAAACGAGATCTAGATACAATGTTCATGCTCAAAGCTGGTACTAAATAACAATTATTAAGGTTTAAAACTAATCTCGAGGGTAGATGTAGAGGCAGCGTGCCGACGGCGATCACATCGACCTTGGAACCATTCCCAACGCGCATCGTCACCTCATCCTTCGCCAGTCTCCGCTTATTCCGGAGCTCCTGCTTTGAGTTACAAATGTGAGCAACTGCACCGGTATCAAATACCCAGGAGCTACTACGAGCACTGGTAAGGTACACATCAATAACATGTATATCATATATACCTTTGACGTTGCCGGCCTTCTTATCTGCTAAGTATTAGGGGGCAATTCCGCTTCCAGTGACCCATTCCCTTGCAATGAAAGCACTCAGTTTCAGGCTTGGGTCCATTCTTTGGCTTCTTCCCGGCAACTGGCTTACCGGGCGCGACAACTCCTTTGTCGTCCTTCTTGAAGTTCTTCTTACCCTTGCCTTTCTTGAACTTAGTGGTTTTATTGACCATCAACACTTGATGATCTTTCTTGATATCCACCTCCGCTGATTTCAGCATTGAATACACCTCGGGAATGGACTTCTCCATCCCTTGCATATTGAAGTTCATCACGAAGCTCTTGTAGCTAGGTGGGAGCGACTGAAGGATTCTGTCAACGACAGCTTCGTCTGGGAGATTAATTCCCAACTGACACAAGCGATTGTGCAACCCAGACAATTTGAGTATGTGCTCGTTGACAGAACTATTCTCCTCCATCTTACAACTGTAGAATGCGTCGAAGACGTCATATCTCTCGACTCGGGCATGAGCTTGGAAAACCATTTTCAGCTCTTGGAACATCTCATATGCTCTGTGGTGCTCAAAACGCTTTTGGAGCCCCGATTCTAAGCTGTAAAGCATGCCGCACTGAACCAGGGAGTAATCATCACAACGTGACTGCCAGACGTTCATAACGTCTTGGGCTGCCGGGAAAACGGGTGCATCACCTAGCGGTGCTTCAAGGACATATGATCTCTTGGCAGCTATGAGGATAATCCTCTGGTTACGGACCCAATCCGTATAGTTGCTACCATCGTCTTTCAGCTTGGTTTTCTCTAGGAACGCATTGAAGTTGAGGGCAACATGAGCGTGGGCCATTTGATCTACAAGACATATTGTAAAGAATTTAGACTAAGTTCATGAAAATTAAGTTCATCTAATCAAATTTAATGAACTCCCACTCAGATTGACATCTCTCTAGTCATCTGAGTGATACATGATCCGAATCGACTAGCCCGTGTCCGATCATCACGTGAAACGGACTAGTCATCAACGGTGAACATCTTCATGTTGATCGTATGTTCTATACGACTCATGTTCGACCTTTCGGTCTTCCGTGTTCCGAGGCCATGTCTGTACATGCTAGGCTCGTCAGGTGAACCCTAAGTGTATTGCGTGTGTAAATCTGGCTTACACCCGTTGTATGTGAACGTTAGAGCCTATCACACCCGATCATCACGTGGTGCTTCAGAACAACGATCCTTAGCAACGGTGCAGAGTTAGGGGGAACACAATTCTTGAAATTTTAGTGAGAGATCATCTTATTTACTACCGTCGTTCTAAGCAAATAAGATGCATAAACATGATAAACATCACATGCAATCAAATAAAGTGACATGATATGGCCAATATCATTTTGCTCCTTTCATCTTCATCTTCGGGGCACCATGATCATCTTTGTCACTGGCATGACACCATGATCTCCATCATCATGATCTCCATCATCGTGTATTCATGAAGTCGTCTCGCCAAACATTACTTCTACTACTACGGCTAACGTTTAGCAATAAAGTAAAGTAATTACATGGCGTTATTCAGTGACACGCAGGTCATACAATAAATAAGACAACTCCTATGGCTCCTGGCGGTTGTCATTCTCATCGACATGCAAGTCGTGATTCCCTATTACAAGAACATGATCAATCTCATACATCACATATATCATTCACCACATCTTCTTGGCCATATCACATCACATAGCACATGTTGCAAGAACAAGTTAGACGTCCTCTAATTGTTGTTGCAAGTTTTTACGTGGTTGCTATAGGTTTCTAGCAAGAACGTTTCTTACCTACGCCAAAACCACAACGTGATATGTCCATTTCTATTTACCCTTCATAAGGACCCTTTTCATCGAATCCGATCTGACTAAAGTGGGAGAGACAGACACCCGCTAGCCACCTTATGCAACTAGTGCATGTCAGTCGGTGGAACCTGTCTCACGTAAGCGTACGTGTAAGGTCGGTCCGGGCCGCTTCATCCCACGATGCCGCCGAATCAAGATTGGACTAGTAGCGGCAAGAGAATTGAACAAAATCAACACCCACAACTTGTTTGTGTTCTACTCGTGCAAGATGCTACGCAAAGACCTAGCTCAGATGCCACTATTGGGGAACGTAGCAGAATTCAAAAAATTTCCTACGCTTCACCAAGATCAATCTAAGGAGTTATCTAGCAACAAGCATAAAGGAGTGCATCTACATACCCTTTGTAGATCGCGAGCGGAAGCGTTCGAAGGGACGTGGATGATGGAGTCGTACTCGTCGTGATCCTCGTCACCGATGATCCCAGCGCCGAACGGATGGCACCTCCGCGTTCAACACACGTATGGTACAGCGACGTCTCCTCCTTCTTGATCCAGCAAGGGGGGAGGAGAGGTTGATGGAGATCCAGCAGCACAACGGCGTGGTGGTGGATGCAACGGGAAAAGCTGCAGGGCTTCGCCGAGACCCTGCGGGAGGAGGGGGAGGTGTAACGGGGGGGAGGCGCTAGGGGCTGAGGTGCGGCTGCCCTCTCCCCCACACTATATATAGGGGCCAGGGGGGGCGCCGGCCCTAGGAGATTGGATCTCCTGGGGGGGCGGCGGCCAAGGGGGTGGCTTGCCCCCCAAGCCTAGGGGGGCGCCCCCCACCCCTAGGGTTTCAACCCTAGGCGCAGGGGGGAGGCCCAAGGGGGGTGCGCCAGCCAACTAAGGGCTGGTCCCCCTACCCCTACGGCCCACGGGGACCTCCGGGATGGGTGGCCCCACCCGGTGGACCCCCGGGACCCTTCCGGTGGTCCCGGTACACTACCGGTGACCCCCGGAACTCTCCCGATGGCCGAAACTGGACTTCCTATATATCATTCTTTACCTCCGGACCATTCCGGAACTCCTCGTGACGCCCGGGATCTCATCCGAGACTCCGAACAACATTCAGGTTACCGTGTGCATATATCTCTACAACCCTAGCGTCACCGAACCTTAAGTGTGTAGACCCTACGGGTTCGGGAGACACGTAGACATGACCGAGACGACTCTTCGGTCAATAACCAACATCGGGATCTGGATACCCATGTTGGTTCCCACGTGTTCCTCGATGATCTCATCGGATGAACCACGATGTCAAGGATTCACTTAATCCCGTATGCTATTCCCTTTGTCTATCGGTACGGTACTTGCCCGAGATTCGATCGTCGATATACCGATACCTTCTTCAATCTCGTCATGGCAAGTCTCTTTACTCGTTCCGTAATCCACCATCCCGTGACTAACTCCTTAGTCACACTGAGCTCATTATGATGATGTCTTACCGAGTGGGCCCAGAGATACCTCTCCGTCATACGGAGTGACAAATCCCAGTCTCGGTTCGTGCCAACTCAACAGACACTTTCGGATATACCCGTTGTGTACCTTTATAGCCACCCAGTTACGTTGTGACGTTTGGCACACCCAAAGTATTCCTACGGTATCCGGGAGTTGCACAACCTCATGGTCTAAGGAAAAGATACTTGACATTGGAAAAGCTTTAGCATTACGAACTACACGATCTTGTGCTAGGCTTAGGATTGGGTCTTGTCCATCACATCATTCTCCTAATGATGTGATCCCGTTATCAATGACATCCAATGTCCATGGCCAGGAAACCATGACCATCTGTTGATCAACGAGCTAGTAACTAGAGGCTTACCAGGGACACGTTTTGGTCTATGTATTCACACATGTATCGTTGTTTCCGTATAATACAATTCAAGCATGAATAACAGACAATTATCATGAACAAGGAAATATAATAATAACCATTTTATTATTGCCTCTAGGGCTTATTTCCAACAGTTCCAAGATTAATATGATCATCATCGCACACTCCACATACTTTCGGGATTAGTGTAAAACCTAAGTAAATGTTATTTGGCATTTGCGTTGAGCATGAATATGATTTGATCATGTTTGTTGCAATACAGTTATTCATTTAAAGTCATAGAATAATTGTTATTCTATTTACATGAATAAAGTCTTCGATGGTCATACACCTAATGAAAATAGTTTGTTGGATCTCGGTCGTAGTGATACACATATTCATAATATTGAAGCCAAAAGATGCAAGGTTAATAATGATAGTGCAACTTATTTTTGGCACTGCCGTTTAGGTCATATTGGTGTAAAGCGCATGAAGAAACTCCATAGTGATGGACTTTTCGAATCACTTGATTATGAATCACTTGGTGCTTGCGAACCATGCCTCATGGGCAAGATGACTAAAACTCCGTTCTCCGGAACAATGGAGCGAGCAACTGGTTTGTTGGAAATCATACATACTGATGTATGTGGACCAATGAGTGTTAAGGCTCGCAGCGAGTATCGTTATTTTCTAACCTTCCCTGATTATTTGAGCAGATATGGGTATATCTACTTGATGAAACACAAGTATGAAACATTTGAAAAGTTCAAATAATTTCAGAGTGAAGTAGAGAATCAACGTAACAAGAAAATTAAGTTTCTACGATCTGATCATGGAGGCGAATATTTGAGTTACGAGTTTGGTCTTCATTTAAAACAATGTGGAATAGTCTCACAGCTCACGCCACCCGGAACACCATAGCGTAATGGTGTGTCCGAATGTCGTAACCGTACTTTGTTAGATATGGTGTGATCTATGATGTCTCTTACCGATTTACCACTATCGTTTTGGGTTATGCATTAGAGACAGCTTCATTCACATTAAATAAGGGCACCATCTAAATCCGTTGAGACGACACCTTATGAACTGTGGTTTCGCAAGAAACCAAAGTTGTTGTTTCTTAAAGTTTGGGGTAGCGATGCTTATGCGAAAAAGTTTCAACTTGATAAGCTCGAACCCAAATCGAAGAAATGTGTCTTCATAGGATACCCAAAGGAAACTGTTGGGTACACCTTCTATCACAGATCCAAAGGCAAGATATTCGTTGCTAAAAATGGATACTTTCTAGAGAAGGAGTTTCTCTCGAAAGAAGTGAGTGGGAGGAAAGTGGAACTTAATGAGGTAATTGTACCTTCTCCCGAATTGGAAAGTAATACATCACAGAAACTAGTTCTAGTGATTCCTACACCAATCAGTGAGGAAGCTAATGATGATGGTCATGAAACTTCAGATCAAGTTACTACTGAACCTTGTAGGCCATCCAGAGTGCGTTCCGCGCCAGAGTGGTATGGTAACCCGGTTCTGGAAGTCATGTTACTAGACCATGATGAACCTACAAACTATGAGGAACCGATGATGAGCCCAGATTCTGCAAAATGGCTTGAGGCCATGAAATCTGAGATGGGATCCAGCTTTGAGAACAAAGGGTGGACTTTGGTTGACTTGCCCGATGATCGGCAAGCCATCGAAAATAAATGGATCTTCAAGAGGAAGACTGACGCTGACGGTAATGTTACTGTTTACAAAGCTCGACTTGTTGCAAAATGTTTTCGACAAGTTCAAGGAGTTGACTACGATGAGACTTTCTCACCCGTAGTGATGCTTAAGTCTGTCCGAATCATGTTAGCAATTGCCGCATTTTATGAGTATGAAATCTGGCAAATGGATGTCAAAACTGCATTCCTGAATGGATATCTCAAAGAGGAGTTGTATATGATGCAACCAGAAGGTTTTGTCGATCCTAAAGGTGCTAACAAAGTGTGCAAGCTCCAGCGATCCATCTATGGACTGGTGCAAGCATCTTGGAGTTGGAATATACGCTTTGATGAGGTGATCAAAGCATATGGCTTTATACAGACTTGCGGTGAAGCTTGTATTTACAAGAAAGTGAGTGGGAGCACTACAGCCTTTCTGATAATTATATGTGAATGACATAGTGTCGATCGGAAATGATGTAGAATTTTCTGGAAAGCATAAAGGAGTGTTTGAAAGGAGTTTTTTTCAAAGAAAGACCTCTGTGAAGCTGCTTACATATTGAGCGTCAAGATCTATAGAGATAGATCAAGACACTTGATTAGATTTTCAATGAGTACATACCTTCATTTTTTTGAAGAAGTTCAAAATGGATCAGTCGAAGAAAGAGTTCTTGCCTGTGTTGCAAGGTATGAAGTTGAGTAAGACTCAAAACCCGACCACGGCAGAAGATAGAGGAAGAATGAAAGTCATTCCCTATGCGTCAGTCATAGGTTCTATAAAGTATGCCATGCTGTGTGCCAAACATGTTGTGTACCTTGCCATGAGTTTGACAAAGAGGTACAATAGTGATCCAGGAGTAGATCACTGGACATCGGTCAAAATTGTCCTTAGTTACTGGATGACTAAGGAAATGTTTCTCGATTATGGAGGTGATAAAGAGTTCGTCGTAAAGAGTTACGCCGATGCAAGCTTTGACACTAATCCAGATGACTCTAAGTATCAATCTGGATGCATATTAAAATTGGGAGCAATTAGCTAGAGTAGCTCCATGCAGAGCATTGTAGACATAGAAATTTGTGAAATACATACGGATATGCATGTAAGAGACCCGCTGACTAAACTTCTCTCACGAAGCAAAACATGATCACACCTTAGTACTCATTGGGTGTTAATCACATGGCGATATGAACTAGATTGCTGACTCTAGTAAACACTTTGGGTACTGGTCACATGGCGATGAGAACTATGGGTGTCACTACTAGGAAAAGGCCTACTAATGGCGCACCTAATTTGGCCATTAATGGCGCATTAGTGGTGCGCCATTTGTGCCACGCCATTAGTATCTGGTATACTAATGGCGCACCTCAAAAGCGCCATTAGTATATACAACAGTGCGCCATTAGTATGCCTCTCAGGGGGCCATGTATACCCAGGTGCTTTGGCATACTAATGGCGCACAACAACAAGATGCGCCATTAGTAACTTCGGAATACTAATGGCGCACTGTGATGTGATGCGCCATTAGTATGAATATTAGTTTTTTTTATTTTTTTATTTTCTGTTTTTTGCACAGGTTACAAAATGTATAATTGGACAAAATATAGACAGCACACATCAACAACAGATTCATCGAATACAATAGAAGATTAGTCTCTGAATACAATTCATCATATTAGTCTCCGAATACAATTCATCATATTCGTCTCCGAATTGAAAAGACCGAACAAAGATAGAACATTATATTACAAGTCTCGAGACCGCGAGTAGCGAGTTTGTATTCACATTACAAGTCGATATCGATCATCTAAACTACCATCACATAGAAGAGAGCTGCGGTCATCACGATGAGCATCATCACGATGAAACTCGTCTTCATCCGGTTCCTCCAACGCTCCCTCCCCTCTCCCGCTAGATAGCGGGCGTATCTAGATTCGGCCTCGGCCCTAGTGGTGTACCCTTTGTAACTGTTACCGCTGAATCGGTGAACCTATCTCCGACACTCCTCCCAGTCGTCGTAGACTCCGGGAACCTTACCCTTGTACACGACATACGACGACATCGCTATGCACTAGCCAAACGAAACGTTAGTACCAATTCACAGACAATACATAAGCAATATATAAGTATGCAACAGAACGATCGGAAGAGAAAAGCAAGACATTAATAGCATCGATTACATCTAAGTTGAACGACTCTCGAAACCAAAGAGACATACTACAAGTTCATTAAAGTTTAATTACAACATGAGCCAATCGATGTTTCAGAACAAGACACAACATCACTGCTTTCGACTCGACTCAAGGGACCGGAGCATGGATGAAGCCGCCGTCTATCGTGGGAGTCATGAAATCACGGGCGTTGTCAGCCTGCATTTGTAGCATTGTGTCGATGTCACTGTTGGACGGTTGATTTCTGAGGTAGAACTGCCCCGAGGTACGAAGGACATCTTGATGGATGATTCCCGCAAACTCCGACTGGATGCGAAAGAATTCTTGTCTGATGTCCGCGTCCTGGATTGCCGACACGCTCGCGGCCCAATCTTTGAGTTTACTCGGTAGCAGAAGTTGATGATGGTCCCATACGATCGCCCGCATGTGATGGATGGCGTAGTAGGCACCCTTCTGACCGCCAGGCGGCTGCTTGACGCAGCAGAACATCGTATTGTGGGAGAACACGTGCTTGTTGTACTTACGAATAGGCCTGGTGAAGGTGCCTCCAGATTTGGCGTAGCCGGGGAGAACATCATCAAGAACCTTCTTGACATTTGTGTAGTCTACGTTCGACTGACAGTCCGGGTCGAAATACGTGGCCATGGAATATTTGGGGCTTAGGAGGATGAGCGTGCAATGTGTGTCACTGCAGAAAACACGGAATGTTAAAAGAAAAACGATCAAAATCTAAGAATTCATATGTTACGGGGCGGTTCAGGGGAGGACTTACTCGGGAAAGTAAGGCACGAGGAAGTTATCCTTATCTCGGTTTGCCAGAATGACGCCTTCGAGGTAAGAACTCGCGACTTGCCGGTCCCCAACGCTGCCCAAGATCTTGGCACGCATGTAGAAGGGGTCGACTATCACGATGTCCGGGGTCTTGTCGCGAATGATCCGCATCTCCATACTCAGCGAAAATAGCCGAACGAAGGTGTAGTGCAGCGGATGAAGGTTCAACATAGCGTGGATGTCATCAAACCGCAGGACGATCGTACCCTTGATGGAGTTATCCACAAAGCCCTTGCCCTCTGGCACCTTGGCCGCGAAAACCGGGTATGCCACATATCGTTCTCTCTGAGATGCCGCTTCTCCAAAGAAAGAACACTGTCATGCAGACTACGCATAGCACCGGTTGCAGCATCGAGCATATTTCTCGGTAGCATCGGCCTACCCGCCACATGCACCCTCCTCATTACATCCTCAGGTGAAGGTGGCCCATCCTGATCACGGATTGTACTCGGTGCCGGCTGGCTCGCACCCTTGTTAGTCTTTCTTTTGCGTGCCTTCTTCTTCTCCTGTAATGGGACCAAGTTCTGCTCACAGACCGCCTTCTTGAGTGTGTTGGGGCTGATAATATTTCGCACCTCGCCTATCTGAGGCTCGGTGAAGTCGGCAGCTGGAGGCGTCTCCTGAGAGCTGAACGGCAGACGATGCCTGTTGCAACTTGGCTTCTCCGCGGTACTAGCTAGATCGCGCACGTCTTTTGTTGGGTTGGGTTCTTGAGAAGGAGGCCCCATGAAGTCGGCACCGTACCCATGATCGGCAAAGTACTGATCGACGTTGCCAAATGTATCGTCGTCGTCGTCGTTCTGATCCTGTGTCATATGCATGTTTGGATCCAGTGGCATAGGGATGTCTGGCACCGTTGCGGCGGTCTTGCCATGGGGCCGACTTGGCGCCGGCACGACTGGCGGTGTTGTCTTTGGGGTGGTGTCCCCCACCCCCAAACGAATCTGGATCTTCGGCCAAAGCAGGGGCCAGCTCAGGCAGGCACTGAGGGTCATCACGTCATCATCGTCGGCCCCGACGGGTCGAATCGGAGGTAACAACTCATCGCAGCCTGGCAGCACCCGAACCAGTTGAACCCTAAACAAGTTGGGTGGCATCTGGGTACCGTGGAACAAGGGGTTGCCCGGTTGAACGATTTTGCCCTTGGCGACATCGACCAACTCGTTGTTCACGAAGTGCAGGAGAGTGCACGGAACGTCGGCGGCGCCCTGCGAAAACATGTAGGGCGTCAGGGATGCCCAGTCAAAGGCAAGGAGATGAAGTCCTCAGCCGAGAGAGGCTTAATTAGTTACCGTGATGATGGCGTTGAGCTCGGCTAATGTCGAGGCACCGCCAACGGCGGGCGTGCAGTTGACGGAGGGGCCGCTTGCTGCAGAGGTGCCGGCCGGCGTACACCCGGGTGCATTAAGCTCCCGTGCCGGCGTCGGAGACACCAATGCCGCCTCCGCCGGAGACACCAATGGCCCCGCCATCGCGTTCTGTGAGTTGTTGGCCGTGAAGCTAGGAATCGGGGGCGGCCCCTGTTGGCCGCCCGCAATCCACACACTCAACCCCTCGATCAAGGTAGGCACAATGGCGGTGATCGTCGCTCCGAGTTGTTGTTGCATTTGCTCTTGGACAATCTTCGGAATCCGCGCCACCTGTGCCTTGAGTTCTTGAACCTCGCGCGCCTGGCTTTCCGAGCTGGTCTTTTTCTCCTTTCGCCCACCAGTGTTATAGTATGACGACCATTTTGTCGACAAGCCTTTGCCGGCCACACGACCAGTTGACGTTGGCTTACTAAGCTTATCCTTGTTCTTCAATACATTCAACGCCCTATTTAGAGTGGTGTCCCAAGGGTTGCTCTTAGTCGACCCCGCGCTACTGCTTTCAGTCGCCTGCGGAAAGAATGTGAACCATTTAGAAATTTGGCTTCATTAATTAGAATGCAACCATATGGAGCTAATTACGCGGGGATGTATTCCTTACCAGAACAAGCTCAAGCGCCCTGGTCTTTGGATCCGTGGTAAGCTCCTTTGTTTTCGAGTCCTTCTTGTACCGGGCCCTGACAAAGTTCCTGGTCTGCTTGTCACCGTATTTATCGAAGAGGGGCGCTAGGCCTTGCTCGGCACGGTCCGCCTCCTCCTTGTCCCATATAGGCTCCTCCACTCTGTAACCGCCGGGACCGAGTGTGTGTTCCCCTAACTTCAGCTCCCGCATTTCTTCCCCCCACTGACTTGATTCGGAGTTTGCGGTGCTCGAGCAATTGATCTTGAAGTCGTTGTAGTCATCTTCGGTGATCGAAGGATTTTTCTCCTTGATCTTCTCATAACTCTCACCTTTCTCGATCATTCTCTTCACATTGCTTTTCCAAGTAGACAGGGCCTTGCTCATCTTCGTGAGGGCAGCATTGTTCACTTTATTCCCTTTGAGGCTTGTGTTTTCAAATTCAGCGGGGAACTTGTATCGTTCGTGCAGCTTCGTGAAGAGGAGGTTGCGCAAATTCCCTCGGTCAGGATGCCTCAGGTTCTCGGTGTTGATTGAGACGGTGCTCCGGAGAATGCACCCGAGCTGAAGCGAGTACCCCTTGACTATTCGTTCGGGCGCCGTAGGATTCCCGTCGGAGTCCACTTCAGTAACTTCCTCCTTGAGGGTGCGGAGCACGGTCGGGCGCCGGTCCTTCCGTTGCCTCTTCGGTTGGATGCCATCTGTGTGTGCGCCGCCATCATCAGTGGTGGCATCCTCGGCGGCACCATCAGTGGTGGCATCAGTGGGGTCATCCTCGGCGGTACCATCAGTGGTCTCAGGATCGGTGGGGAAGGCGGCGTCCTCATACAAGTGAGGTTGTTCCTCCATCTCCTGGGACATCTCCCAGAATGCCTTGCCGCCCGAACCCCCGGCCTCATCGTTGTTGGCCATGTTTCTTTCTAAATAGGAACAAAGTTTGGTCAAAAAGTTGGTTATTGTCAAGGAACAAGATCATGGTCTCATCATTTAGGGTTTGTCGACACCGAGGCATCCTAAAAGCTAAGCTTTTATCATTGAGGGTTTTTCGACGCCGAGGCACCCTAAAAGCCTAAGCTTTTACCATTTCGGTTTTTATCGACACCGAGGCACCCTAAAAGCCAAGGTTTTATAATTAATGGTTTGTCGACACCGAGGCATCCTAAAAGCTAAGCTGGGAAGGAGAATTCTAAGTTGGGCCTAATCACTTGGCTCTATTGCCACCTATGGTTTAATGCAGCTAGAATAAAGGGGCACTTGATCCTACTTAATTAACTACTAAGATACCCCGGCCCATGCATTAGTCACAAGTACCCCATATGTCCTATTTTTAGCAAAGTCATGCTAAAATTCACGGAAAATTTCAGCATGACCTTTGCTGAAAATAGGACATATGGAGTACCCGAATTTGCCGGAACAGAAGTTAATCGACATTCCAGCAAACTCAAGGGCCTCTCGGGTGGACAAGGCAAAAAAGGCCTCCATCACAACATGGAAAATACATTGGCATGTGAAGAGGTGAAACAATATATGCATCTCGAAGCAGTATCATTCAACATTTTGGACAAACCACTACAAGCAATACTGGATCAGATACAAGAAGAATATGAGAAAATGCAGACAAATACTAACAGATTGAGGTGTTTAACTTGTGGTGCTCTCTGTGCTATTAACATTTCAAGTCAAAACCTTTTCTGGTTAGTAAGTGTTTCTTGAGCATATGTATGTAGTAAGTGTTTCTGCTCTCAGTGTTTCAGAACACATATTTTAGCTACCTAGTACCAGTGCTATTACCCAGCAGTTAATTAGCTTTTGCTTTTGCTTTTCAGTGCCAAATTCTAGCTAGTACCAGCAAATTAACATCTCATAGCAATCCTTTTCAAATATATATACACTGGACATTTTAATATTAACCTAAGGAAAAATGAATAGTTAGGTTAATTACCCACTGTTAGTTATTCAGTATGATGCTTTGTTCTACACTTTGATGCAAATTAGTATATAGAAGAAGCTATTTACTAGCAGTACCATATATAAAAGACATCCAGTCTGATGCTCTTTACTAGCAGTACTAGCAGTTTTTCTTCTTCTTCAATAAATGTATTGGCCATCAGACTGTATTGGCCATATATAAAAGACATTCAGTCTGATGCTATTTACTAGCAGTACTAGCAATTTTTTTTCTTCTTCATTAACTGTACTAGCAGTTTTTTTCTTCTTCATTAACTGTATTAGCTATTTACTAGCAGTACTAGCACTTGGATCATATGCTAATGCTACATTGATACATCATCATGCTGGGTAATATTAAACCCAAGCAACTTTATAATCAACCCAAGATACATCAACTACTGCACTGTCCTGCCTAATAAAAACAGTCATGCCAGCATATAGTATATAAATCTGAATTTGTGTTTACAAGAAGAGTGCCCATTGCAATGTAAACCTGAGAACACAACTCACCTCAAGTGCAGGATATAGCGGACACCTACTTATTCAGTCAAGTGCAGTAAAAGACCGTTTGCAGAACCTGTTTAGTCAGAGTTGAACATTAGAATCCATACTATGCTCTACTATGCTTGTAAAGGAACACTATGACCTCCCTACCATTTGAGTAAGCTGAAGCTTGGCTTCAACTACTGACATCACCAATTAAAATTCAGATAAAGAGTAAGGTCCTAGAACTCACAAATTATGCATGCATATTTAAGTGGAGGAAACTCCAAGCTTGTGTCCAAGGTTATCTATCTCCACGTTTACATAAGTAAGATCATGCAAATAGCAAAACTCTGCTCTTCAAAGATGCTGGACTCCAACCTTTCAGTACATTGGTAAAGCAGTCATCATACATATGCCTTCCAAATCTTCCATGCTTCTAAATGAAGGTCAAAATAGAATAATGCACACAACATCGACACAATAATTATAATGATAGTTCATGATAGTTCAAAAAGTGCCCATGAAATACAATCGAGAAATGAAGGCAACGATTTAAATACAATCGATCTTAGCTAGCTATCTGTTCACAATCTTCTTGACCTTCTTTTTCGCAAATGGAGTTCTTCTGTGGAACGGACGTCCTTTAGGTAGGGTGGTCCTGCTTCTTCTTGTGGTGTATGCTGCTACTTCATCATCGTCGTCATGTTCGATCCTCGGGTCACCGTACTTGTCGAAGTCTTGCTCATTGGCTACTCCATCCATTCCGATGATCTTCCTTTTGCCTCTCCACACGACAACACGACTGGCCTTTGACGGGTCGGTAATGAAGAAGCATTGGTCAACTTGGGAAGCCAGTACCCATGGCTCATTTTTCGCGGTGACGTTTGCCCCCACGGTCTTGGATTTGGCTTCGGGTATAACCATGGTGGTGAAATACCGGTCTTCTTTTAGGACGCTCTTGGCCCATCTCACATGGAACATCGAGACCTTCTCTCCAGCGTAGCTCAGCTCCTAGATCTCCTCGATCCTTCCGTAGTATCTGTCCTTGTCATTACCGGTGTAGGATTCCATCGTTACCCCGGAAATCTGATAACCATTGCTCTTCATGTCCTTGGCCTCGGTGTAGAATGTGTAGCCGTTGATATCGTACGCCTCATAGGTCATCAGGTTGTGCTCGGTGCCCTGTGACAAGGCGAATATGAGTTGTTCTTCCGCGGAAGAATCCTCATGTAAAGGGTACGACAGAAGCTTCTGCTTGAACCAACGCGTGAAACATGAGTTGTGCTCTTTGATTATATCTCCGTCCGTCCTCTGTTGGCCTCGGTCATTGTACGTCTTCTCAATAAAGGTTTTGTGCTCTACCACCCAAGGATCGACCACGCCTATGTGTTGTAGCGCGACTAGGTTTGCTCTTTCAAAGTCGGCGAGTCGACCCTCGAAGTCGACATGCATTTCACGGCAACCCTCACAGTGACCCCATCCAGCGAGCCTGCCGAGGTGCCTGTTGACGGGCAGACCAACGGGGTTCTCGATGCCTAGATAATTCGTGCAGTAGGAGATGCACTCTTCGGTCAGAAAGCCCCTGGCTATGCTTCCCTCTGGACGTGAC
This sequence comes from Secale cereale, assembly GCA_902687465.1. Lineage (NCBI taxonomy): Eukaryota > Viridiplantae > Streptophyta > Magnoliopsida > Poales > Poaceae > Secale > Secale cereale. Next base: position 97,541,229 of record LR738711.1, on the reverse strand, counting down.
ATGTTGCGAACGTATCCTTTGATGACACCATTCATCCTTTCGAACGGCATCATGCTGTGCAGGAACGTCGGCCCGAGTTGGATGATATCGTCCACGATATGGACCAGCAGATGCACCATAACATCGAAGAATGCGGGCGGAAAGTACATCTCAAGCTCGCATAGTATCACCACGATCTCTTCCTGTAGCCTTCAGAGTTGCCTCATGCCAACAGACTTCCGAGAGATGACGTCGAAAAAGTTGCATAGGTTAAATAGGGTTTCACGGACGTGCACGTCCATGATCCCACAGATTGCAACTGGAAGTATCTGCGTCATCAGCACGTGACAGTCGTGAGACTTCATCCCGCTGAACTTCAGCTTCGCTGGGTCTAGGTATCTACTTATCTTCCCCGTGTAACCGTAAGGAAGTTTTACTCCTACGAGGCAGGTGAAAAACTGCTCGATCTCCTCTTGACTTAGAGTGAAGCACGCGAGAGGGTAGTCATTTCCGGTCTTCTTGGCCTTTTTGCCTTTGCGACGACTTTCCGTGTCCTTCTTCGCCTCATCATCATCATCATCATATATAGCGTGAAGCTCCTGCCTAATGCCAATTAATTTCAAGTCTGCCCTTGCTTTCGGCCCATCTTTGGTCCTCTCTGGCATGTTGAGCAGGGTACCAAGCAGACTCTTGCACACGTTCTTCGTGATATGCATTACATCAAGGCTGTGAGGCACACGATGGATCTTCCAGTACGGCAAGTCCCAGAAAACAGACCTCGTTTTCCATACCTTCAGCAGCGGCTCTGGCGCCTTTCGCTTCTTTCCCGGCTCTGGCGCCTTTTGCTTCTTTCCCGGCAGTGGGCAATCTTTCCAATTTTTCAACAGCTCGTTTATTTCCTTGCCGCTCCTCGTATGCGGGCGTCCTCGGGGTTCGGTTTCACCATCGAACAGATCCTTGCATTTTATCCACAGGTCATCGTCGCGAAGCCACCTTCGATGTCCCATGAACACGGTTTTCGAAGACCCGGGATCTCTATCAAGCTGGAGATACGTTGTGTCATCCATGCACCTGACGCATCCAGAAAATCCGTGGACCACCTGCCCCGCGACATATCCGTAACCGAGATAGTCGTGCACCGTCGTGAGCAGCGCGGCTCTCATAGGGAAATATTCTTTCTCTGCATCGTCCCAAATATAGGCTAGCGTTTTCCACAGCGTGTCAAGCTCCTCTTTCAGCAGCCCCAGATACAGATTGATGTCGTTCCCTGGTTGTTTTGGTCCTTCAATTAGCATACTCATGTGGATGTACTTCTCTTCATGCACAACCAGGGGGGAAGGTTGTACATCCACACAAACACAGGCCAGGTGCTATGTGTGCTTCTCTGGCTGCCAAACGGATTGACTCCATCGGTGCTCGCGCCCAACACGATGTTCCTTGTATCGTTCCCAAATTCTAGGTCTTCGAAGTTCAACGCTTGCCACTGATGGCTTCTCGCCCCTCGTTGGTTACCCCAAGTGGAAGGTTTGAGATGCAGTGTAGCGGAAGTTTTCCCCTGGCAAAGATACCAAGGATCGATTTCCCTGAGACTCCCAGTTTCAACAAGAAGGTGTCAACTGCTAACGGCGCCAGATATATTAGCAATCAACGTGGACATGCACACAGATACAAATAACTTTGCTCCCAACGAGTACAGAGAGGTTGTCAATCTCTCCGGCCTTGTAGTTTACAAAGGATCAAATGCAAGTGATAATAGTGATAGGTAATGCTGCAATAGTAAGTAAAAGCGTAAAGTAAATAGTGGATGTGATCAATGATGGTAATATGGACCGGGGTCCCATGATGTTCACTAGTGATGTCTCTCTCCCAAAGGACGATAAAACAGCTATGTGAGGTAAATGAATTACAGCTGGGCAATTGACAGAATTATGTGCGCAAACCAATGCTAATTATATTGCAAGAAAGGTAGAGGTTCAAAGCATGGGCGGTACGCCAAGGCAAGTAGACCGAAATCCATCTGCATCTACTACTAATCATCCACCTTGAGATATCTATCCAGAACATCTCGCTGGTATTAAGTTGCGAGTCCCACCCATAGTGTAAACTCAAAGCAACAGACAACTGCATTAAAAGAACTTTGCGTAAAGTAAACAATCCTTGCACCCGCGGGCACAAGCACCGTTGTTTTCCCCCTTGTGGCAACATCACATCCCCTAGACTCATGTTTCTGTCACTCAAGCTAGTCATCGAGGGGCATGAACCCACAATCAAGCATAACGTTCCCTCTTGGAGTCACTACCTACTACTTGGCCAAAGCAATAAATAACAACGGGGAACATGCAAGAATTACTTACGAACATAAATATAAAAGAGGTAGATCAAATATATTACTCAAACACAATCTGAATATTAATCTCACAATCCATCGGATCCCAGCAAACTCATCATAGCAACAACATAAGGATTACATATGTGCCTCGATCATGTAGGGCAGCTCACGAGGACTAATTAGTGAAGCACAAGAATGGGAGGAGAACATCACATAGCTACTGGTCATGGACCCATGGTCCAAGGGAGACTACTCACAACTCATCCGGGAGGCGTCCATGGTGGTGGAGAAGCTCCCGGTGGTGATCCTCCCCTCCGGCAGGGTGCCGGGAAGAGTTCTCCTGGTGCTCCCGATCTTGGAAGCGGCGGCGGCGGCGGAACAGAGATGAGATCGCGGAAAAGGGTTCCCGTCTCGAGGGTTTCGGGACGCGATATAAATATATGCCAAAGGGGGGCATCAGCGGAGGCTCGGGGGGCCCAGGCGCCCCCCCCGGCGCGGCCAGGGGGGCCGCGCCACCAGGGCGCCTGGAGCCCTGGTGGCCCCCCTCCGGTTGTCCTTTGGCAGCTGGGAAGCTTCTGGAACGCTGATTTTTTATATAATTTTTCCGGGATTTTTCTGCCAGTTCTCGTAACGTGAAAACCTGAAATACAAAAACAACAGAAAACAAAAACTGGCACTAGGGTGCACTAAGTTAATAGGTTAGTCCAAATATGATCAAAAGTGTATGGAAGTGTATAAACATCATAGCAATATCTCCCAAAAGAGGCATGGAGCAAGCAGAAATTATAGATACGTTTTGGACGTATCAACATCCCCAAGCTTAATTCCTGCTCGTCCTCGAGTAGGTAAATGATAACAAGAATAATTTCTGTGGTGACATGCTATTAACCATATAAGGATTTTTCATAGTCATATGACAAAAGCTTACTGAGACAATGAATCTGTAGTAATTAATTTGCCTCATGAGAAAACCACAAAGAACTGGAAGTTTTACAATATGATACTGAAACATCAAATAGATTTGTAATGAGCATGGTGTGCAAATATGATAAAGTGATATCTCGCTTGCCCCCTTTAGTGAAGCAAAACATAAATGCAGGGGCACCTCCAAGGTTTAAGTGATGACTAGATACAATGATTTCAAAATAAACGATATCATAATCATGCAAAAGACAATGCTACTTTGGGACAATGCACATTACACTCAGAATGACAATCATGCTCTCAGTAGTTGGTGCTTTAAAAGAAGGTGGAGACTCTCGAACCGTGGCTTTTGTTGGCAAGGTTGAAAACCCGTAATCGGAAACAAAGACAAAGCATGTACCAGAGCTCTTGGTTTTAAAAACAGAGGTAATAATTATTATTTTCTTCTTAGATCATGCATGTTTCGTCAACGAATGCTAGCAGATAACTGAATTACTTCTTGAGAGGGACAAGTTTCGAGGAACGGCTCCCGAATGAGGACGATCACATCCTCTTAATCTCCTTTGTTTATCACTGCCAAAGTTTTCTGATTTCTCATGAACAAAGCGTGAAGGAGGGTTTGTTTGTTATATTAATTTTGAGCCGGGCGCACTCACTGCCAGTTCCTTCTCGTGTTATGGGTTTGCACATTATACATGCAATCCCGGGGTGAAGCTTGTCCAACTTAAAAAGATCATGAATTAACTACTACTTCCTCATGGACTTAAAACAGAGGCACATAATAGGAATGCATTTTTTCTTTTTCTTTGAATAATTTCGAGATGGTACATGAAAGTCTCCGTTAGGAATGGCAGGTAAATACCATGTAGGAAGGTATGGTGGACTCATATGGCATAACTGGTTTAAAGGAATTTGGATGCACAAGCAGTCAGTCCGCTTAGTACAGGTGGAGGTTAGCAAAAGACTGGGAGCGACCAACTAAGAGAGCAATGACGGTCATAATCATGCAGAGCGACAAAGCAACATTGAATCAGGCATGGTAGTTATATCGCTACTCTGAAACAAAAGATCATCAAGGCTTGACAGACTTTCTTTACAGTCTTAAATATGCGTGAGCATACGCCAAGTCAATCAAAATAAATTCTTGAAGGAAGATATTACTAAACCATACCACATCATAGGCAAACAAATCATGTTGGTACTCCAATAACACATTGGAAACCCTCCAGCTATTTGAGACTAACCATAAGAAAACATGAACTACTAAGCGCCATTATGCACGTAGCATCTTTATCATAGACATATCAACCAGTGCCACGGAAGCAAACTCTCTTAATAAGATAATCATGATAAGTAAAGAGAGTTCAAGCAACCAACTAAACAAAAGCTCTTTAAAAAGATAAGCATGAAAACTAAAAGCTAAGCATGATAGTAGCTATTGAAAGACAAAGAACACACACAGCAAAGATAGACATGAAAATTCTATGTTATGTTCTAGGTAGAAGTGGAGCGTGTTTCTCTCCCACATAAAGAAAGCTGAGTTCCGACTCGTTATGAAAAGCTAAAGAAACTAAAAAAGAAACTAAAAGCAAGATGCTCCAAGCATAGCACATAATACATGAAGTGATAAAAATATAGTGGAACGAAAGACGAACTGATTATGTTGATGGAGAAGGGGATGCACGGGGGCATCCCCAAGCTTAGACGCTTGAGTCTCCTTGAATATTTCTTGGGGGTGCACGGGGGCATCCCCAAGCTTGAGCGTTTGACACTCCTGAATCTTTTTATCATCTTCCCTCGCACACTTGAAAACTCCCTTCATACATAACTCATCATAATCTGATTAGCGAGGTTAGTACCCTTAATAAAATAATTGTTCCTTGCTGGAAATAAGGATATTCTTGAAGATCTACTGTTTCTCAAGATTGCCAAAAGGTTTTTGCAAAGAAAAAGCAAGCTCTAGGTTTGTAAAATGAAGGAAAGGCAAAACAGGACAGAATCTGTGAAAAACAGAACAGCAGGTAGTAAATGATTTTTTCGGGGCACTTCTGCAACTCTAATCAGAAAACTCAGAACAGACACTCGAAAGACAATTGTATAGAGCACGCTGTCGAAAAAATTCAGACCAAAAAGATGATCTGGTGATTTTATACGAATTTTTCTATCCAAGGACAGAATCTGTTTCCTGGACAGCACGTCACAACTTTTGAACTTTCTTACAATCAGAGGCTACACTTGGCACAAAGTTGAAAAGCAAAGATACAATGATGATGCTACTGTAGTAAACAACATCAAGACACAACAAAAGCAAAATAAAATTTTATTCATGTGGGCTGCCTCCCAAAAGCGCTTTCTTTTATGCCTGTAAGCTAGGCATAATGCATAGAGATCAAGTCTTATCAAGAGTAAAAGAATAGCTAGCCCGTGTAACGGACTCAAAAGGTAACTTAATCTTCTTTCGAGGGAAGTGTTCCATCCCTTTCTTGAGAGGAAACTGGAATTTTATATTCCCCTCTTTCATGTCAATGATAGCACCAACGGTGCGTAGAAAAGGACGTCCCAAAATAATTGGACAAGAAGGTTCACATTCAATGTCCATAATAGTAAAATCAACGGGAACGTAATTGTCATTGACAATGATAAGAACATTGTCGATCCTCCCCAAAGGTTTCTTTATGGATGAATCAATGATACGAACACCAAAAGAACAAGAATCAAAAGGTTTCAATTTAAGCATATCATATATTCTTTTGGGCATAACAGAGGTACTAGCACCAACATCACATAAAGCATAGCAAGAGAAGTTATTCAACTTAATTTTAATCATAGGATCCCAACCATCTTCTAGCTTTCTAGGTATGGAGGCTTCTACTCTAAGTTTCTCCTCCCTAGCTTTGATGAGAGCATTAGTGATATGCTCTGTGAAGGCAAGGTTAAGCGTGCTAGTGCGGGGATCCCTAGACATCTTGTGAAGGAAATCAATAACTTCGGTGAGAGTGCAATTATCAAAATCAAGGTCACTACTATCAAGTAAGGTGGTAGTGGTGTCCTTTAGGTTCACTTGTTTGGTAGTTTCTATAGTCATAGCATCACCATTAATAGGTCCATTGGGACCAGGAGTGCATTGGGTGCTAAGAGTTTGGATATCCTCAACAACTTGGATAGTAGCAACAGTGTGGTGGGTAGGAAGGCTCTTAATTCTATCTTCTTCCTCCCTTTCTCCAGCCCATCTCTCTTTTAGTTTAGCCAACATCCTAATATTTTCATTAATTTGCACTTGAATAGCATTCATAGGAGTGACCTTCCTCTCCTCAAGAGGAGAAGTTTTAATTTTAAGCAATTCTACCTCATTGGCTAAATTGTCTACCTTCAAAGAGAGATTATCTAGTTTGTTTAGTTTTTCTCCTACACTCTTATTAAAGGCTTTTTGGGTAGTGATGAAATCTTTAAGCATAATCTCTAGTTCAGTAGTGGGGTTCTTGGTAATAGGATAAGCATTGTTGTTCCCATAAGAATTAGAGGGGAACGGTCTAGGATTGCTACCAAAGTTACTCCTATAAGCATTGTTATTAAAATTGTTTCTAGAGATAAAGTTCACATCTACTTGTTCTTGAGCAATCAAAGAATTTAAAGGAACATCACGAGGATCAACAGAAGATTGCTTCGAAAGTAGAGACATGATCAAGTCAACCTTTTCATTTAGGGAGGAAATCTCCTCGACAGAGTTTACCTTCCTACCTGTTGGAGCGCGTTCGGTGTGCCATTGGGAATAATTGGTCATCATCTCATCGAGAAGCTTTGTGGCAGCACCAAGTGTAGTTGACATAAAGGTTCCTCCCGCGGCTGAATCTAACAAGTTCCGCGAGGTAAAGTTCAAGCCTACATAAAAAGTTTGGATAACCATCCAAGTAGTCAAACCGTGAGTAGGGCAGTTCTTGACAAGAGATTTCATACGTTCCCAAGCTTGGGCAACGTGTTCATTATCCAATTGTTTAAAATTCATTATGTTACTTCTTAGTTGGATAATTTTAGCAGGTGGGTAGTACTTTCCAATAAAAGCATCTTTGCACTTGTCCCATGAATCTATGCTATTTCTAGGCAAAGACTGAAACCAAATTTTAGCTCCTCCTCTCAAGGAGAAAGCAAAAAGCTTAAGCTTAACAATGTTACCATCTATTTCTTGGTACTTTTGCATATCACAGAGTTCAACAAAATTGTTTAAGTGTAAAGCAGCATCATCTCCAGCACTAGAGAATTGATCTTTCATAACTAGGTTCAGTAAAGCAGGTTTAATTTCATATGAAGGTGCTGAAGTGGCAGGTGTAGTGATAGGTGTGCAGATAAAGTCATCGTTGTTGTGACTAGTGAAGTCACACAACTTGGTGTTCTCGGTGGAACCCATAGTAGCAAGCAAGCAAGATAACTATTTTTGTGATTTTTGATAAAAGATACTAAAGCAAAAACTGAAAGGTAAATTAACAAGACTAAAAGCAAAGGTAAAAGATAGCGTGCAACTCCCCTATCGTGAAGAGTGGAGTCCCCGGCAACGGCGCCAGAAAACTTTGCTTGATGGCTTCTCGCCCCTCGTTGGTTACCCCAAGTGGAAGGTTTGAGATGCAGTGTAGCGGAAGTTTTCCCTTGGCAAAGATACCAAGGATCGATTTCCCTGAGACTCCCAGTTTCAACAAGAAGGTGTCAACTGCTAACGGCGCCAGATATATTAGCAATCAATGTGGACCTGCACACAGATACAAATAACTTTGCTCCCAACGAGTACAGAGAGGTTGTCAATCTCTCCGGCCTTGTAGTTTACAAAGGATCAAACGCAAGTGATAATAGTGATAGGTAATGCTGCAATAGTAAGTAAAAGCGTAAAGTAAATAGTGGATGTGATCAATGATGGTAATATGGACCGGGGTCCCATGATGTTCACTAGTGATGTCTCTCTCCCAAAGGATGATAAAACAGCTATGTGAGGTAAACGAATTACAGCTGGGCAATTGACAGAATTATGTGCGCAAACCAATGCTAATTATATTGCAAGAAAGGTAGAGGTTCAAAGCATGGGCGGTACGCCAAGGCAAGTAGACCGAAATCCATCTGCATCTACTACTAATCATCCACCTTGAGATATCTATCCAGAACATCTCGCTGGTATTAAGTTGCGAGTCCCACCCATAGTGTAAACTCAAAGCAACAGACAACTGCATTAAAAGAACTTTGCGTAAAGTAAACAATCCTTGCACCCGCGGGCACAAGCACCGTTGTTTTCCCCCTTGTGGCAACATCACATCCCCTAGACTCATGTTTCTGTCACTCAAGCTAGTCATCGAGGGGCATGAACCCACAATCAAGCATAACGTTCCCTCTTGGAGTCACTACCTACTACTTGGCCAAAGCAATAAATAACAACGGGGAACATGCAAGAATTACTTACGAACATA
>LR738711.1:97469164-97532147 GCA_902687465.1 Secale cereale | reverse complement strand
CCCCCCCCCCCCCCCCCGGCGCGGCCAGGGGGGCCCGCGCCACCAGGGCGCCTGGAGCCCTGGTGGCCCCCCTCTGGCTATCCTTTGGCAGCTGGGAAGCTTCTGGAACGCTGATTTTTTATATAATTTTTCCGGGATTTTTCTGGCAGTTCTCGTAACGTGAAAACCTGAAATACAAAAACAGCAGAAAACAGAAACTGGCACTGGGCTGCACTAAGTTAATAGGTTAGTCCAAATATGATCAAAAGTGTATGGAAGTGTATAAATATCATAGCAATATCACCCAAAAGAGGCATGGAGCAAGCAGAAATTATAGATACGTTTTGGACGTATCAGCCACTGGCTCGCATCCTTAGGGTGACTCGGCATCTTGTCTTTTTTATCTATCTCCGGATCATTTGCGTCATCTTCTCGCTTCTTCTCCTCCCTATCCGCGTGCCAACGCAGGAGCTTTGCTACCTTAGGGTCTGCGAAATACCGCTGCAGACGAGGAGTGATCGGAAAGTACCACACCACTTTTCGAGGAGCTTTCTTCCTCTTCTTTTATCGAGTGACGCCGCACACCGGACATATGGTAGACTCCGCGTGCTCGTCCCGATAAATGATGCAATTGTTCATGCACACATGGTATTTCACGTGCGGTAAATCCAGAGGACACACGATTTTCTTCGCCTCCTCCAAACTGGTCGGGCACTTGTTCCCCTTGGGAAGACGTTCGTGTCAGAATGACATGTTCTCGTCGAAGCATGTGTCGGTCATTTTGTGTTTTACCTTCATCTCCAAAGCCATGAGCGTTACTTTCAGGCGGGTATCCTCTGGCCTGCATCCTTTATACAATGGAGTAACCGCGTCTAACTCAAGTTGATCCATCTTGGCTTTCTCTTGGGCGGCAGCTCTTGCGTTATCCGTCTGCTTGAGAAGCAGCTCTTGAATATGGGGGTCCTGCACCCAGCCCATCGATGGTCCAGCGTCGTCTGCTCCGCCGGCATCATCATCTTCATGATCATGCCCGTCGTCTGCTCCGGCATCTTCCTCATCATCATGTCCTGCATCTTCTACATGATGAATGTGTACAGCATCACCGTCGTGATCATCTCCTGGGGATTCTTCGTCTTCTCGCCCGCCCGAGCCGCGGTGGTTGTCTTGCTGCCCTTCCTCATTTCTTGCCCGGCCCCCATGGACGACTTCGTAGTCATCTTCATCACCTTGCCACCGATAGCCATCCATGAAACCACGCAAGAGCAGGTGGTCCCGCACCTGCCCGGAATTCGGGTCCGCAATAAGGCTCTTCAGCTTGCATCTTCGACACGGACATCTTATCTCCGTCTCGTTCTTTTGAAGCATCTCGGCCTTCGCGGACCTCAAAAACCTATTCACGATGCCTTCGGTCATCGTGCGGACCATGGTCGCCTGCGGGGTAGAGCAAAACGATATTTTAGAACCAAGAAAAAATTTGGCATGACTTTCCCTAAAAATAGGACCAAAAAGAATGCTTAATGCCAAAATTCTCGCCGAAACGGAAATGAATCAACATTCCGGCAAAATATTGGCAACTATCGCATTTCAAATACCGGTACACCTCCAAACACAAACACATATGCAACACCACAAACATATGCAATACCACAAACATATGCAACACCACGAACATACATAGATCTAGATAGGCCATAAAAAGTGCATGTGCACATTGTTGTAGGGAGAACAACATAAATATAGCTTCCCCCTTACTTTCCTATCAAAACAAGGTAATTTAACCACTTAATTTGAATGAATCTATGGTGGAAATGAGGTGAAAAAGAGGAGGCACCCGAGACAAGGAGGAGGTGGAGAGAATGAAGTGGGGAGAAAGTGAGTGTGGGTAGGAGAGGCTGTCCAAAATATCTTGTTGTTGCCCACTTACTAATGGCGCACCAACTCTAAATGCGCCATTAGTAATCCAGGTTACTAATGGCGCACCTTCTGGTGGTGCGCCATTAGTAGTTTTGCAAAAAAAACATACTAATGGCGCACTGTTCCACAGTGTGCCATTACTTGCAAAAAAAGGAATAAAAAATATAATTAAAAAAACAACATTAGTGGCGCACTTTCCGACCGGTGCGCCATTACTAGTTACAACTAGTAATGGCGCACTGTGTCTGGATGCGCCATTAGTATGTTTCGACAGGCGCACTAGTTCAAAAAAATTGATACTAATGGCGCACCCTGGGCCTGGTGCGGCGCACCGCTTGTCTGGTGCGCCATTAGTGTCAATCCCATCTATAGCCCTTTTTCTAGTAGTGTGTTAGTCACATGGTGATGTGAACTATTGGTGTTAATCACATGGTGATGTGATCTAGATTATTGACTCTAGTGCAAGTGGGAGACTGAAGGAAATATGCCCTAGAGGCAATAATAAAGTTATTATTTATTTCCTTATATCATGATAAATTTTTATTATTCATTCTAGAATTGTATTAACCGAAAACTTAGTACATGTGTGAATACATAGACAAAACAAAGTGTCCCTAGTATGCCTATACTAGACTAGCTCATTCATCAAAGATAGTTATGTTTCCTAGCCATAGACATGAGTTGTAATTTGACCAACGGGATCAAATCATTAGGAGAATGATGTGATGGACAAGACCCATCCGTTAGCTTAGCACTATGATCGTTTAGTTTTACTGCTATTGCTTTCTTCATGACTTATACATGTTCCTATGACTATGAGATTATGCAACTCCCGAGTACCGGAGGAACACCTTGTGTGATATCAAACGTCACAACATAACTGGGTGATTATAAAGATGGTCTACAGGTGTCTCCGAAGGTGTTCGTGGTGTTGGCATAGATCAAGAATAGGATTTGTCACTCCGAGTGTCGGAGAAGTATCTCTGGGCCCTCTCGGTAATACACATCAAAATAAGTCTTGCAAGCAAATGACTAATGAGTTAGTCACGAGATGATGTATTACGGAATGAGTAAAGAGACATGCCGGTAATGAGATTAACTAGGTATGGTGATACCGACGATCGAATCTCGGGCAAGTAACATACCGATGACAAAGGGAACAACTTATGTTGTTATACAGTTTGGCCGATAAAGATCTTCGTAGAGTATGTAGGAGCCAATATGAGCATCCAGTTTCCGCTCTTGGTTATAGACCGGAGATGAGTCTCGGTCATGTCTACATAGTTCTCGAACCCGTAGGGTCCGCACGCTTAACATTTGATGACGATCGGTATTATGATTTTACGATTTTTGATGTACCGAAGGTAGTTCAGAGTCCCGGATGAGATCACGGACATGACGAGGAGTCTCGGAATGTCCGAGATGTAAAGATTGATATATTGGATGACTATATTCGGACACCGGAAATGTTCCGGAAAAGTTTCGGATTAAACCGGAGTGCCGGGGGGTTACCGGAACCCCCCCCCCCCCCGGGGAAGTATTGGGCTCTAGTGAGCTTTAGGGGAGAGAGAGGGCAGCAGCCAGGAGGTGGCGCGCCCCCTCCCAAGGGGAGCCCGAATTGTACTAGGGGAGGGGGGGCGCGGCCCCCTCTTTCCCTCTCCCTCTCCCTCTCCCTCTCTTTCCTCCCCCTCTCTCCCTCTTGGTGGACTCCTACTAGGAATAGGATTGGAATCCTATTCCTAGTAGGAGTGGCCCTCTAGGGCGCGCCATAGGGGTTGGCCTCACCTCCCCCTTGCTCCTTTATATACGGGGGCAGGGGGCACCCAAAGATACACAAGTTGATCAGTTGATCTCTCCCAACCGTGTGCGGTGCCCTCCTCCACAGAAACACACCTCGGTCATATCATTGCAGCGCTTAGGCGAAGCCCTGCGACGGTAACTTCATCATCTCCATCACCATGCCGTCGTGCTGACGAAACTCTCCCGCGAGATTCTACTGGATCAAGAGCTCGTGGGACGTCATCAAGCTGAACGTGTGCTGAACGCGGAGGTGCCGTACGTTCGGTGCTTGATCGGTTGGATCACGAAGAAGTTCGACTACATCAACCGCGTCATTAGACGCTTCCGCTTTCGGTCTATGAGGGTACGTAGACACATGCTCCCCTCTCGTTGCTATGCATCTGGTAGATAGATCTTGCGTGATCATAGGATTTTTTTGAAATACTACGTTCCTCAACATCAACACACTTCATCATTCTCCAGTGTTCGCAAGGCTTGTAGAAGGCTGATGTCTACTACGCAACTTTATTCTTGTAGACTCGTGTTCGGCCTCCAAGCGCAGAGTTTTGTAGGACAGTAGCAATTTTCCCTCAAGTGGATGATCTAAGGTTTATCAATCAGTGGGAGGCGTAGGATGAAGATTGTCTCTCTCAAGCAACCCTGCAACCAAATAACAAAAAGTCTCTTGTGTCCCCAACACACCAAATACAATGATAAATTGTATAGGTGCACTAGTTCCATGAAGAGATGGTCATACAAGTGTAATATGGATAGTAGATATTGATTTTTGTAATAGGAACAATAAAAAACAGCAAGGTAGAAAGTAACAAAAGAGCACAGACGGTATTGGAATGCTTGAAAATGAGGCCTAGGGTCCGTACTTTCGGTAGTGCAATCTCTCAACAATGCTAATATAATTGGATCACATAACCATCCCTCAACATGCGATGAAGAATCACTCCAAAGTTCCTATCTAGTGGAGAACATAAGAAGAAATTGTTTGTAGGGTACAAAACCACCTCAAAGTTATTCTTTCCAATCGATCAATCAAGAGTTCATACTAAAATAGCATCAAGCTATCCTTTCCGATCGATTTATCAAGAGTTCGTACTAAAATAACACCATATGATACACATCAACCAACTCCAATGTCACCTAGATACTCCAATGTCACCACGAGTATCTGTGAGTTGATTATACGATATTCATCAAACAATTTCAGATTCATAATAATCAATCCAGACAAGAACGTGCATCAACCCCTATGCATAGATTACCCCAATGTCACCTCAGGAATCCGCGAGTTGAGTGCCAAACCACATATCAAGTGAATCAATATGATACCCCATTGTCACCACAGGTATTCATAGCAAGACATGCATCAAGTGTTCTCAAATCCATAAAAGTATTCAATCCAAAGAAATCACGAAGGGAAAACTCAAATCATCACAACAAGATAGAGAGGGGAAAACACCATATGATTCGACTATATTAACAAAGATCGTGCCATCTCAAGAACACGAGAGAGAGAGATTAAACACATAGATACTGGTAAAAAACATCAGCCCCGAGGGTGGACTACTCCCTCCTCATCATGGTGGCCACCGGGATGATGAAGATGGACACCGGTGATGATTTCCCCATCCGGCGGAGTGCCGAAGAAGGTCTCTAGATTGGATCTCCTGGTTTTGGAACTGGCGGTGGTTGGAACAAAATTTCGTCGACTCCCCTTGGGTTTTTGGAATATTTGGGTATTTATAGAGCGAAGAGGAAGTGAGGGAGGCCACCGAGGTGGGCACAACCCACTTGGGCGCGCCTGGGCCCCCAGGCGCACCTTGGTGGGTTGTGCCCCCCTTAGGGCACCCCCAGGTGTTTCTCTAGCCCACTAGATGTCTTCTAGTCCAAAAAAATATCCAAAATGCTTCGCTGCATTTGGACTCCGTTTGATATTGATTTTCAGCGATGTAAAAAACAGGCAAAAAAACAGCAACTGGCATTGGGCATTATGTCAATAGGTTAGTCCCAAAAAATGATATAAAGTTGCTATAAAATGATTGTAAACCATCCAAGAATGATAATAGAACAGCATGGACCAATCAACAATTATAGATACATTGGATATGTATCAGCATCCCCAAGCTTAATTCATGCTCGTCCTCGAGTAGGTAAATGATAAAAACAGAATTTTTGATGTGGAATGCTGCCTATCATGTTCATCACATATTCTTTTCTTTCTAACATGGACATTTGGACTTTTATATGGTTCAAAGCAATAGTCTAGTTTTGACATGAAGACTTTAATACTCAAGCATACCAACAAACAACCATGTCTTTCCAAATATCAATACTAAAGCAAGTTATCCCTAGCCTATCATGCTCAATCATTGATCCATTCATGAAACACACTTGCATATTAGCTACAACCAATGCTCAAGTATGATCATAGTGCCACTTAGTTGGTGCTTTATAAGAGAATATGGAAACTCAAAATAAAAATAAAAATTCATAAAGTAAATAGAAAGGCCCTTCGCAAACGGGAGTAATGATTTGTAGAGGTGCCAGAGCTCAAAGCTTAAATTGAGAGATAAAATAATTTTGGGAGGCATACTTTTCCCGTCAACGAAAACAACTTAGAGTTCCCAATAATTTCCATGCTAGATACATCGTAGACGGTTCCGAAACAAAATTAAAGTTTATTCCTTTTTTCCACCATTCTTTCACAATGCATGGCTAACCGTATCCACGGGTGCCCTCCATACCAACACTTGCCATGGAAATTTATTATTTGACAACATAAAGTAAATTTCTTTTCATTTCGGGACTGGGAATCCCTATTACCGCCGTACTCTTGTGCAATGACAAGTGAATAAACACTCATCTTGAGAATAACACATCTAGCATGAAAAAATATTGGCCACCCATCGCCGCTTCATGAGCGGCACGGGCGCACGAAAGAGAAGTTTATTTTGAATTTAGAGTTGGCACATACAAATTTGCTTAGGACGGCACGGAAATACCGCATATAGGTAGGTATGGTGGACTCATTTGGCACAACTTGAGTTTTACGATTTGGATGCATAAGTAGTATTTCTACTTAGTACAAGGTGAAGGCTAGCAAAATAGATTGAGAAGCGACCAACCAAGGAAACAAAACCATTATAAAAGAACATTAAACATAACTAACACCGAATAATGCAATACAAGTAGGATGTAATTTCATTACATAACTATTGACTTTCGCGCTTGCATAGGGAATCACAAACCTTAACACCAATATTCTTACTAAAGCATAATTACTCATCAACATAACTCACATATCACTATCATCATATCTCAAAACTATTGCAAGGAATCAAACTTATCATATCCGATCCAATGATCTACATGAAAGATTTTATTATGTCCTTCTTGGATCTTCATCATATTAGGACCAATTTCATAGCTTGTGCAAATTTTCATCACTATTATCAACTCTCAAAATAATATAAGTGAAGCACAAGAGTGAATGGCAAACTACTCCAAAAAGATATAAGTGAAGCTCACATGAGTAGTTGAGTAAAAGGGTAGCTATTTGAAGATTCTCTCTCATTTAAAAAAAATCAAATCTATGTATTTTATTCAAATAGAAAACAAAACAAATTAAAATTACATTCCAAGAATAGCACAACTCATGTGAAGAAGCAAAAAGTTAGGCTCAACTGATACTAACCGATAATTGTTGATGAAGAAAGGTGGGATGCCTACCGGGGCATCCCCAAGCTTAGATGCTTGAGACTTCTTGAAATATTATCTTGGGATGCCTTGGGCATCCCCAAGCTTGAGCTTTTGTGTCTCCTTAATTCCTCTCATATCATGGTTTCCTAAATCTCAAAAACTTCATCCACACAAAACTCAACAAGAACTCATGAGATAAGTTAGTATAAACCAATGCAAAACCTTATCATTCTCTACTATAGCAAATCACTAAAATTATTATTTAACATTGCATATTGAATGCCTCTGCACATTTAATACTCATATCCTCAAATAGAATAATTAAACACGCAAACATATGCAAACAATGCAAACATAACAACAATCTGGCTAAACGGGACAATCTGTAAAAACAACAATTTTCCTCATACTTCCCTAGCTCAAACAAATCTGAAAAATTACCACGTTACAGAGAACTTATTAATTCTCACTACGTAAAAATTTCAAGATTTTATCACGTTCCGACTATCCGTAAGAATTCAGACAATGATAAAAAAATGTGTGTTTTCAAACAGCAACATGTAGTCTTTGAGAATAAGCATGGTAAAGGCTATCCTTGACACTTTTATTGAAATAAAAGATTCAAAAAATTATTATAAATACCAGCAAGCAAATCAAAACAAAATAAAATTATGCTCCAAGCAAAAGTCATATCATGTGATGAATAAAAATATAGTTTCAAGTGGGGTTACCGATAAAGTTGGAGACGAAAGAGGGGGTGCCTTCCGGGGCATCCCCAAGCTTAGTTACTTGGGTGTTCCTTGAATATTACCTTGGTGTTCCTTGAGAATTCCCAAGCTTAGGGTCTTGCCACTCCTTATTCTCCTCATATCGACATCTCACCCAAAATTTGAAAACCTCATTCACCCAAAACTTAACGGAACTTCGTGAGATGCGTTAGTATGATAAAATAAATCATTCACTTTGGGTACTGTCAAGGACAAGATTCATAATTGTTCTCACAAAATGCCTACTATACCATATAATTTCTACAATTTATATTAATCAATATAAACCATAGAAACTAGAAAACAAGCAAACTATGCTTTGAAAACAGAATCTGTCAAAAATAGAACAATCTGTAAATATCTGAATTGATGTCATACTTATAAAACTCACAAAATTATGAAACATTAGGCCAGCGTAAAAAAATTGTATATAAATCATCTGTAAAAAATTCAGAATTCTATAACGTTCCAGGAAAGCACAGAAATTCCAGAACTGGACGCAAAAGTTTATGTTTTTGCACAAAATCAAGTCATCTATCATCCACACAATACCAAAGGCTTGACTTGGCACTTTATTGAAACAAAACATATAAAACAAGATTAATACATTAGCTTAACCATGTAAACACAGAAAAACAGTAGGTACAAGTGTTGTGTTATCTCCCAACAAGCGCTTTTCTTTAATGCCTTTTTAGCTAGGCATGATGATTTGCTCACATAGAAGTAAAGAATTCAAACATAAAGGGAGCATCATGAATCACATGACAATCACATTTAAGTCTAACCGACTTCCTATACATAGGGATTTTGTGAGCAAACAATTTTTGGTAACAAGAATCAACTAGCATAGGAAGGCAAAACAAACATGACTTCAAAACTTTCAACACATAGATAGGAAACTTGATATTATTGCAATACCTACAAGCATATGTTCCTCTCTCTTAATAATTTTCAGTAGCATCATGAATGTATTCAACAATATAGCTATCACATAAAGCATTATTTTCATGATCCACAAGCATAGAAATCTTATTACTCTCCACATAAGCAAATTTATTCTTATGAATAGTAGTGGGAGCAAACTCAACAAAATAACTATCATGAGACACTTGATTGGCATGATAAATTTGAGCATTAAAATCATGATGACAAGTTTCATGGTTATCATTATTCTCTATAGCATACATGTCATCATAATCATCATAAATAGGAGGCATGGTACCATTATAAAAAAATTGCACATCAAATCTTGGAGGACTAAAAATATCATCTTCATCAAACATAGCATCCCCTAGCTTGTAGTTTTGCACATCATTAGCATCATGGATATTCATAGAATTCATACTAACAACATGGAAATCATGCTCATCATTTATGGCCAACATTTTATTGAATTCTTCTTCTATCAACTGAGCACAATTTTTCTTCCCATCATTTTCAAGAAACACATGATAACGATGAATAATATAAGGCAACCTCAATTCCATTTTTTGTAGTTTTCTTTTATAAACTAAACTAACGATAAAACAAGAAACTAAAAGATTATATTGCAAGATCTAAAGATATACCTTCAACCACTCACCTCCCCGGCAACGGCGCTAGAAAAAAGCTTGATGTCTACTACGCAACTTTATTCTTGTAGACTCGTGTTGGGCCTCCAAGCGCAGAGTTTTGTAGGATAGTAGCAATTTTGTAATGCCCCAGATGTAACACATTCCAATATTGGCATTATATGAAACATTGTCTTCATCAATTCCATTCTGGGCTCTTCTTTCATTTCGGGTTTCTTTGTTTTGTCGTGTGCGTGTGTGCATTTCATTCATGTCATGTTGTCATGTGCATTTCATTGCATTCGTGTTGTCACTTGCACCCGGTTCCACTCGCCTCTTCCCATTGTCCGTTTCGAGTTCCGGCGCTCACACATGTGCCCGTGGCATCCCCGAGTCCTTCTTTCATGTGTGGCTGTGTAACATTTCCGGAATGAGGTGATACTTGTCGTGCGATGTTTTTTTGGTACGTGTAGGCCGCCTGTCAAGTTTCGTCGCGTTTGGAGTTCGTTTGGTACTCCAACGGTTAACCTAGTGGGCTTAAAGTACCTCTTCTTTAAGGCCCAAGACCCCCTCCACAACAGCCCACTAACCCAACACAACCCTTCTCATCATCTCGGGCGTCGGATCGTGATTGCGTGGCCGAAAACCGCACCCCATTTGGACTCTCCTAGCTCCCTCTACCTATAAATATGTGTCCACCCTCGAAATTTCGCAGATGAAACCCTAGAAAACTCCCCTCCGCCGCGTCGGATACGTCCGTACGCCGCCGGACGCGTCGAGCCGACGGCCGCGCCAACCAGACGCCGACACGTGTCGCCCGCGCCCACTTCACCGTCGCGGCCCGCCAGGCCCGTCGCGGGCCCGCCTCGCCGCCGCAGCCGCGGATCCCGCACCGCCTCCTCCGCGCCCTAGCCGTCGGGCGCGACCACCGTTCGCCCAGCCCGTCCGCTGGCGGTGTGCGCCTCCCGGGGCAGATCGAGGTCGGATCCGGCGTCCCCGAGGGCGCCGCCGCAAGATCCGGCGTCCGCGGCCCCGTCCCGGCCGTCTCCGCCCTTCCCCGCCGTTCCGAGCTCCTCGCCGGAGCAGCGAAGCCGATGCCGCCGTCGTGGCTTCGTCCCGCTCGACCGACGTCGTCGTCGGCAGCGACCGGCCCAGCCGGCCTCCCTCGCCTCCTCCCCTCCGTCCGTGGGCCACGGCCCGACTCCGGCCCAGCTGCACCCCCTCCGCCCCCACTTGGGCTCGGCCCACCTGGTGAGAAGCCTCGGATCCCGCCCGAGCGTCGTTTAATAAAACTGCGCTCATTGTTTTTTCCCTAGTGTTCAAATTTCTGCTAAGTCCCTAAAAATTGCATAATATGTTGGCATCTTTGGGTGGCTATAACTAATTGTGTGTATGTCCAAATTGAGTGAATAATATGTCAAAATTATCGTGGTGATATGCTCTTCACTTTGTTCCATTGTGCCATGCTTGTTTGACTTCGTCTTGATGCTCTAATCTTCGTTGCAAGAGTGCTACTTGTTATAAACTGCTGCAACTTGTTATTTTGTTGCCATGTTTGAGATGTGATAACTTGGTGCATGTTTATCCAAATGGAGCATATGATATGTCAAAATGTTCATTGTGAAGTGCTCTACATGATGGTTGTTGTAGCATTCATGTTAGGTGCCATTTTGCCATGTTAATCTCTGTTGCAAAAGTGCATGTGGCTGTTAAGTGCTGAAACTTGTTACGAGATGTTGTTTTGACATGCTCATTGCTATTGATGTGTTTGTCCCCATGTCTCATGTCAATATGTTTTATAAGCACCATCATATGGTCTTTGTTGTGGTGCAAACCACTTTCCATGATATGCCTTGAGGTGACTTAAACAAGCTTGTTAACATGCCATGCCAATGTTACTGTTTTATACTTTGTGAAAAAACTGCTAAGTCTGGAATCTGTTTTAACCTGATGCTATGTTTGCTTGATGCCCCACTCAATCCCATGCTTGTTTTGGAGTGGCCAATGATCATTCCTTGTTGTCCATGTTATTGTCTATCCATCCATGCCCTCACTTGCACATATGGCTTGCTGTAGCTTATTTATTTCTTGCCCTCAAGTTGCTATAAATTATGCCTGTCAGGTTTTTAACAGCATGATCAATTTGGTGTAGCTTGTTGCTATTGATCCATGCCTCCTATGGAGTTGCTCCAATGGAGTTGTTTGCTGTAGGATATGTCTACTTCACATCCATGCTTCTTGTCATCATGTTTGGGTGTTGTAGCTTATTTTTTTCTTGCTCCAAACATGCCATGTGGTCGTTAACTTCAACTTTGCATTGTATCTTGTTTCGTGTGTATGTGTTGAACCGTTGCTCCGTTTTGAGCGTGCCCTATATGAAACTTGTGTGATTTTGCATGTAGAATCATAATATCATGTTGTTTACATGTTTGGAGTGTGTTTGCTTGATGTTTGGGTGCATCTTGCACCGTTGCCATGCTTGTCTTGTTTTGCTCATATCTTCTAGACCGTAGCTCCGAATTAAACAAACTTTATATGAAACTTGACTAGAATTTTGTGTAGATCATCATGGTGAATGTTAACTTGCTGTTTAGCAACTTTAACTTAAGGTTTGTTCAGATCTGGACCAATTCCAAAATATGCATATGAGGACTTACCGGATTTGCTATATGTTGATTCCGACCTCATTTAAACTTGTTGTTTTGTGTTGTTCTTGTGTGCTTCATCCCTTGCCATAAAATGCATCATACTTGCATCATGTTGATTGTGCATTGCACCTTGTTTGATGTTGTGCCATGTTGTGTTCTTTTGTTGAGTAGAGCCGGGAGCCAAGACCGAGAACGAGGTTACTACCGAGGTTGAGTACGAGGAGCCGTCTTACGATCCCATCGACGACTCAACAGGCAAGATGACCTGACCCAGATATCATTACTATCTTTGCCTATTGCTAGATGTCTTGCTCTTTAGCTTGTTTCCTCGATGCCCATGTTTGTTTGCCAGCCTCCTATTGTAGCCATGAATCTCTCTAACCACCCATCCTAGCAAACCTTTGTTTGGCTATGTAAGCTTCGCTCAGCCCCTCTTATAGCATTGTTAGTTGTAGGAGAAGATTCAAAGATTCTTGCTTCATGTTGAAGTTATTGCTGGGATATCACACTATATAATATGTCGACTAAATCATCTATATATTGGTAATGGGTGGAAGGCTAAGCCTCTTGCTTGGTGTTTTGTTCCACTCACGCCTCCCTAGGAACCGTTTAAATCGGTGTTATGTTCCTTGATTTTGCGTCCCTAACACGGTTGGGGTTTATGGGCCCCCCTCGATAACCCGCTTAGCGCTAAAGATTTTCTAGGAAGGCCCAACATTGGTACTCCATTTGCCTAACAACTAAAACTTGCATAGGGCGTTGCAAACCCGAGTTCTTAATCGACAACCCGGGCCAGTGCTCCACATGAGTGTTGGTCCAACCAGGCAGACTGTGGGGCCACCACGAGGAAACTCGGGGATTGGTATTTTCCTGTAGGCTGTCCCATCCGGTCGTGGCCTGAGACTAGATACGCGTAGCTACTGTGAGGGTGTTGGCACGCCGGGAGGTCTTGCTGGATTAGTTTTACCTTAGTCGGAATATCTTGAGCACGGGATTCCGAGAATACTCGGGTCTTCCCACCTTGGAGTTGTGACTCCGCAGATCGTGAGCTTGTGATGGGCTAAGTTGGGACACCCCTGCAGGGTTTGATCTTTTGAAAGCCGTGCCCGCGATTATGTGGCAGATGGGAATTTGTTAATATCCGGTTGTAGAAAACTTGACACCATGTTCAGAATAAACTACCAGCGTGAGTAACCGTGACGGTCATTTTCCGAAGGGGTTCGGGAAGTGAACACGGTGGGGCTATGATTGACGTGCTTAGATAGGATCACTTCGTGATCATTTTGACACTTGTGGCACTTCTCTTCTCGCTCTAAACACGTTAAGCTAGTGCTAGTGCAGCTGCAACCTTTGTTCTTCAGCCTTGTTCCACACCCAAGGCTTAGATAGTTTGCTACCCGGGAACGGGATTGCTGAGTCCTCCGTGGCTCATAGTTTCTACACAACACCAGATGCAGGTACCATGGTGAAATACACAGGTGACGGCACAGAGCTGTACTGGGAGTTCGACGAAGAACGTGGGCGATACTACGTGTACTATCCCGATGATCAGTAGTGGCTTCTACTAGGGGCGATTCGGACCTTGTGGCTATATTTGTTTGGTATCTTTCATTTGGATCTTCGTCCGTAGTCGGACTGTGATGTTATTTGGATGATGATTGCTTATGTAATGTATTGTGTGACGTGGCGAGTGTAAGCCGACTACTCTTTTGCAATTTCATCCCTCTTTTACATGAGTCTTGCAAAGATACCATACTTGAGATCATTCTAGTATGAGCTTATACCTTTAAGTCGTGCCTCGACACGTAGGAGGTATAATCTCATACTGGGCATTACAAATTTTCCCTCAAGTGGACGACCTAAGGTTTATCAATTCGTGGGAGGCGTAGGATGAAGATGGTCTCTCTCAAGCAACCCTGCAACCAAATAACTAAAAGTCTCTTGTGTCCCCAACACACCATATGCAATGGTAAATTGTATAGGTGCACTAATTCCGCGAAGAGATGGTGATACAAGTGTAGTATCAATAATAGATATTGATTTTTGTAATAGGAACAAAAAAATAGCAAGGTAGCAAGTAACAAAAGTGAGCACAAACGGAATTGGAATGCTTAAAACTGAGGCCTAGGGTCCATACTTTCACTAGTGCAATCTCTCAACAATGCTAATATAGTTGGATCACATAACCATCCCTCAACGTGCGACGAAGAATCACTCCACAGTTCCTATCTAGAGGAGAACATAAGAAAAATCGTTTGTAGGGTACGAAACCATCTCAAAGTTATTCTTTCCGATCGATCTATCAAGAGTTCGTACTAAAATAACATCAAGCTATCCTTTCCGATTGATCTATCAAGAGTTCGTACTAGTTATTCCACCATATGATACACATCAACCAACTCTAATGTCACCTAGATACTCCAATGTCACCGCGAGCATCCGTGAGTTGATTACACGATATGCATCAAACAATTCAGATTCATAATACTCAATCCAACACAAAGAACCTCAAAGAGTGCCCCAAGATTTCTACCGAAGAAACAAAGACAAGAACGTGCATCAACCCCTATGCATAGATTACCCCAATATCACCTCAGGAATCCGCGAGTTGAGTGCCAAAACACATATCAAGTGAATCAATATGATACCCCATTGTCACCACGGGTATTCATAGCAAGACATACATCAAGTGTTCTCAAATCCATACAAGTATTCAATCCAAAGAAATCTCAAAGGGAAAACTCAATTCATCATAACAAGATACAGATGGGAAAACACCATATGGTCCGACTATATGAACAAAGCCCGCGATACATCAAGATCACGCCATCTTAAGAACACGATAGAGAGAGAGAGAGAGAGAGAGATTAAACACATAGCTACTAGTACAAACCGGCAACCCCGAGGGTGGACTGCTCCCTCCTCATCATGGTGGCCGTCGGGATCCGGTGGAGTGGCAGAGAAGGGCTCTAGATTGGATCTCGTGGTTCTGGAACTCGCAGCGGCTAGAACAAAATTTCATTGAATCCCTAGGGTTTTTGTAATATTTGGGCATTTATAGAGCGAAGAGGCGGTGCGAGAGGCCAATGAGGTGGGCACAACCCACCTGGGCGTGCCTGGGCCCCCAAGCATGTCCTGGTGGGTTGTGCCCCCCCTCGGGGCACCCCCAGGTGCTTCTCTGGCCCACTTGATGTCTTCTGATCCAAAAACAATCTCCAAAAAGTATTGCTGCATATAGACTCCGTTTGATATTGATTTTCTGCGATGTAAAAAACAAGCAAAAATAGCAACTGGCATTGAGCACTATGTCAATAGGTTAGTCCCAAAAATTATAAAAAGTTGCTATAAAATGATTATAAAACATCCAAGAATGATAATATACAACAGGGAACAATAAAAAATTACAAATACGTTGGAGACGTATCAACATCCCCAAGCTTAATTCATGCTCGTCCTCGAGTAGGTAAATGGTAAAAACAGAATTTTTGATGTGGAATGCTGCCTATCATGTTCATCACATATTCTTTTCTTTATAGCATGGACATTTGGACTTTTATATGGTTCAAAGCAACAGTCTAGTTTTGATATGAAGACTTTAATACCCAAGCATACCAAAAAACAACCATGTATTTCAAAATATCAATACTAAAGCAAGTTATCCCTAGCCTATCTTGCTCAATCATTGATCCATTCATGAAATACTCGCATATTAGCTACAACCAATGCTCAAGTACGATCATAGTGCCACTTAGTTGGTGCTTTATAAGAGAAGATGGAGACTCAAAATAAAAATTAAATTGCATAAAGTAAATAGAAAGGCCCTTCGTAGAGGGAAGTAGGGATTTGTAGAGGTGCCAGAGCTCAAATCTTAAATTGAGAGATACAAATAATTTTGGGAGGCATACTTTTCCTATCAACGAAAATGACTTAGAGTTCCCAATACTTTCCATGCTAGATACATCGTAGGCGGTTCCCAAACAGAAATTAAAGTTTATTCCTTTTTCCACCATTCTTTCACAGTCCATGGCTAACTGTATCCACGGGTGCCCTCCATACCAAACTTTCCAAGGAATTTAATATTTGACAACATAACGTAACTTTCTTTTTCATTTCGGGACTGGGAATCCCTATTACCGCCGTACTCTCGTGCAATGACAAGTGAATAAACACTCATCTTGATAATAACACATCTAGCATGAAAACAAACCCGGCCACCCATCGCCGCTTCTTGAGCGGTACGGGCACACAAAAGAGAAGTTTATTTTGAATTTAGAGTTGGCACATACAAATTTGCTTAGGACGGCATGGAAATGCCGCATATAGGTAGGTATGGTGGACTCATTTGGCACAACTTGGGTTTTAGGATTTGGATGCACAAGTTGTATTTCTACTTAGTACAAGGTGAAGGCTAGCAAAATAGATTGAGAAGCGACCAACCAAGGAAACAAAACCATCAGAAACGAACATTAAACATTACTAACACCGAATAATGCAACACAAGTAGGATGTAATTTCATTGTATAACTATTGACTTTCGTGATTGCATAGGGAATCACAAACCTTAACACCAATATTCTTACTAAAGCATAATTACTCATCAACATAACTCACATATCACTATCATCATATCTCAAAACTATTGCAAGGAATCAAACTTATCATATCCAATGATCTACATGAAAGATTTTATTATGTCCTTCTTGAATCTTCATCATATTAGGACCAATTTCATAGCTTGTGCAAATTGTTATCACTTTATCAACTCTAAAAATAATATAAGTGAAGCACAAGAGTAAATGGCAAACTACTCCAAAAAGATATAAGTGAAGCTCACATGAGTAGGTAAGTAAAAGGGTAGCTATTTTAAGACTCTCTCTCATTTATTTATTTTAGATCTATGTGTTTTACTCAAAGAGCAAACAAAACAAAATAAAATGAAATTCCTATAATATCACAACTCATGTGAAGAAGCAAATACTTAGGCTCAACCGGTACTAACCGATAATTGTTGATGAAGAAAGGTGGGATGCCTACAGGGGCATCCCCAAGCTTAAATGCTTGAGACTTCTGGAAATATTATCTTGGGATGCCTTGGGAATCCCCAAGCTTGAGCTTTTATGTCTCCTTAATTCCTCTCATATCAGGGTTTCCTAAATCTCAAAAACTTCATCCACACAAAACTCAACAAGAACTCATGAGATAAGTTAGTATAAGTCAATGCAAAACATTATCATTCTCCACTGTAGCAAATAACTAAAATTATTATTTGAGATTTCATATTGAATGCCTCTGCATATTTAATACTCTTATCCTCAAATAGAATAATTAAACACGCAAACATAACATCAATCTATCTAAACAGCACAGATTGTAAATAGTGCAATTTTCCTCATACTTCCCTAGCTCAAAAAATTCTGAAAATTACCACATTACATAGAACTTATTAATTCTCACTACGTAAAAATGTCAAGATTTAATCACATTCTGACTATCCATAAGAATTCAAACAATGATAGAAAACTTTCTATTTTTTCAAACAACAACATGTAGTCTTGTAGAATAAGCATGGTAAAGGCTATCCTAGACACTTTTATTGCAATAAAAGATGCAAAACATTATTACAAATACCAACAAGCAAATCAAAACAAAATAAAATGATGCTCCAAGCAAAACTCATATCATGTGACAAATAAAAACATAGCTTCAAGTGGGGTTACCGATAATGTTGGAGACGAAAGAGGGGATGCCTTCCGGGCCATCCCCAAGCTTAGGGTCTTGCCACTCCTTATTCTCCTCATATCGACATCCCACCCAAAACTTGAAAACCTCAATCACACAAAACATAACAGAACTTCGTGAGATGGGTTAGTATGATAAAACAAATCATTCACTTTGGGTACTGTCGAAGACAAGATTCATAATTGTTCTCACACAATGCCTACTATACCATATCATTTCTACAATTTATATTGAGCAATATAAGCCATAGAAAGTAGAACACAAGCAAACTATGCATTGAAAAAAGAATATGTAAAAAACAGAAGTGTGTTAAGATCTGAATTGATGTCATACTTATGCAACTCACAAAATTCTGGAAAATTAGGACAGCATAGACAACTTGTATATAAATCATCTATAAAGAATTAAGAATTTTATCATGTTCCAGGAAAGCACAAAAATTCCAGCACGGGACGCAAAAGTTTCTGTTTTGCACAGAATCAAGTCAACCATCATCCACACAATCCCAAAGGCTTTACATGGCACTTTATTGAAACAAAACATATGAAACATGATTACTACAGTAGCTTGACCATGTGAACACACAAAAACAATAGGTATAAGTGTTGGGTTGTCTCCCAACAAGCGTTTTTCTTTAATGCCTTTTTAGCTAGGCATGATGATTTCAATGATTCCCTAAGGGAGCATCATAAATCACATGACAAGCACATTTAAGTCTAACCGACTTCCTATGCATAGGGATTTTGTGAGCAAACAATTTTTGGGAACAAGAATCAACTAGCATAGGAAGGCAAAACATACATGACTTCAAAACTTTCAACACATAGATAGGAAACTTGATATTATTGCAATACCTACAAGCATATGTTCCTCTCTCGTAATAATTTTTAGTAGCATCATGAATGAATTCAACAATATAGCTATCACATAAAGTATTATTTTCATGATCCACAAGCATAGAAATTTTATTACTCTTCACATAAGCAAATTTATTCTTATGAATAGTAGTGGGAGCAAACTCAATAAAATAACTATCACGAGGCACTTGATTGGCATGGTAAGTTTGAGCATTAAAATCATGATGACAAGTTTCATGGTTATCTTTATTCTTTGTAGCATACATGTCATCATCGTAATCATCATAAATAGGAGGCATGGTACCATTATAAAAAAATTCCACATCAAATTTTGGGGGACTAAAAATATCATCTTCATGAAACATAGCATCCCCAAGCTTGTAGTTTTGCATAGCATTAGCTTCATGTATATTCATAGAATTCATACTAACAACATTGAAAGCATGCTCATCATTTCTGGCCAACAGTTTATTGAATTCTTCTTCTATCAATTGAGCACAGTTTTCCTTCCCACCATTTTCAAGAAACACATGATAAAGACGAATAATATGAGGTAACCTCAATTCTATTTTTTAGTTTTCTTTTATAAATCAAACTACTGATAAAACAAGAAACTAAAAGATTCGATTGCAAGATCTAAAGATAAACCTTCAAGCACTCACGTACCCGGCAACGGCGCCAGAAAAGATTTGATGTCTACTATGCAATTTTATTCTTGTAGACTCGTGTTGGGCCTCCAAGCACGGAGTTTTGTAGGACAATAGCATTTTTCCCTCAAGTGGATGACTGATATGGTTTATTTGGTGGAAGATTATATGGTCAGATCCATTATGCTATTTAATACCCCTCTGATCTTGAGCATGATTATCATTTGTGAGTAGTTACTTTTGTTCTTGTGGTCACGTGAGAAATCATGTTGCAAATAATCATGTGAACTTGATGTGTGTTCGATATTTTGATAGTATGTATGTTGTGATTCCCTTATTGGTGTCATGTGAACGTCGACTACATGACACTTCACCATATTTGGGCCTAAGGGAATGCATTGTGGAGTAGTAATTAGATGATGAGTTGTGAGAGTGAAAGAAGCTTGAAACCCAGTTTATGCGCTATTCTGTAAGGGACCGATTGGATCCAAAAGTTTTATGCTATGGTTAGAATTTGTTCTTAATACTTTTCCCGTAGTTTCGGATGCTTGCGGGATGGTTAATCATAAGCAGGAGTTTTTTTCAAGTAAGAACAACACCTAAGCACCGATCCACCCACATATCAAATTATCAAAGTAGCGAACACGAATCGAACCAACATGGTGAAAGTGACTAGATGAAATTCCTGTGTACCCTCAAGAACGCTTTTCTTATTATAAGAGACCGTTTTGGTATGTCCTTTGACTCAAAAGGATTGGGCTACCTTGCTGAACTTTTATTACTACTACCATTACTTGCTCGTTACAAAAATATCTTGCTATCAAACTACTTTGTTACTTACAATTTCAGCACTTGTAGACATTACCTTGCTGAAAACCACTTGTCATTTCCTTCTGCTCCTCATTGGGTTCGACACTCTTACTTGTCGAAAAGAGCTACAATTGATCCCCTATACTAGTGGGTCATCAATGACCTAAGGTTTTTCAATCCGTGGGAGGCGTAGGATGAAGATGGTCTCTCTGAAGCAACCCTGCAACCAAATAACAAAATTCTCGTGTGTCCCCAACACACCAAATACAATGGTAAATTGTATAGGTGCACTAGTTCGGCGAACAGATGGTGATACAAGTGTAATATGGATAGTAGATATTGATTTTTGAAATAGGAACAATAAAAACAGCAATGTAGCAAGTAAAAAAAAGTGAGCACCAACGGTATTGGAATGCTTGAAAATGAGGCCTAGGGTCCGTACTTTTGCTTGTACAATATCTCAACGGTGCTAATATAATTGGATCACATAATCACCCCTCAACGTGCGACGAAGGATCACTCCAAAGTTCCTATCTAGCGGAGAACATAAGAAGAAATTGTATGTAGGGTACGAAAACACCTCTAAGTTATTCATTCCGATTGATCTATCAAGAGTATGTACTAAAATAACATCCAGCTATCCTTTCCGATCGATCTATCAAAAGTTCGTACTAAAAATTACACCATGTGATACACATCAACCAACTCTAATGTCACCCAGATACTCCAATTTCATCGCAAGTATCCTTGAGTTGATTATACGATATGCATCAAACAATTTTAGATTCATAATACTCAATCCAACACAAAGAACGTCAAAGAGTGCCCCAAGATTTCTACCAGAGAAACAATGACAAGAACATGCATCAACCCCTATGCATAGATTACCCCAATGTCACCTCATGAATCCGCGAGTTGAGTGCCAAAACACATATCAAGTGAATCAATGTGATACCCCATTGTCACCAAGGGAATTCATAGCAAGACATACATCAAGTGTTCTCAAATCCATAAAAGTATTCAATCCAAAGAAATCTCAAAGGGAAAACTCAATTCATCACAACAAGTTGGAGAGGGGAAAACACCATATTATCCGACTATATTAACAAAGCCTGCGATACATCAAGATCATGCCATCTCAAGAACATGGGAGAGAGAGAGATTAAACAAATAGCTACTGGTACAAACCGTCAGCCTTGAGGGTGGACTACTCCCTCCTCATGATGGTGGCCGCCGGGATGATGAAGATGGCCACAGGTGATGATTCCCCCTCCGACGGAGTGCCGGAGAAGGGCTCTAGATTTGATCTCGTGGTTCTGAACTGGCGGCGGTTGGAACAAAATTTCGTCGACTCCCTTAGGGTTTTTGGAATATTTGGGCATTTATAGAGCGAAGAGGCGGTGTGGGAGGCCACCGAGGTGGGCACAACCCACCTGGGTGTGTCTGGGCCCCCAGACGTGCCCTGGTGGGTTGTGCCCCCCTCGGTGCACCCCCCCAGGTGCTTCTTCAGCCCACTGGATGTCTTCTGGTACAAAAAAACATCCAAAAAGTGTTGTTGCATGCTACCTCTTGATCTTGCGTTGTATTCCCTCGAAGAAGAAAGGGAGATGCAGCACAGTAGCGTAAGTATTTCCCTCAGTTTTTGAGAACCAAGGTATCAATCCAGTAGGAGACCACACGCGAGTCCCTCGCACCTGCACAAACAAATAAGAACTTCGCAGCCAACGCGATAAGGGGTTGTCAATCCCTTTACGGTCACTTACGAGAGTGAGATCTAATAGAGATGATAGTTTATATTTTTGGTATTTTTAGTTTAATAAAACAGCAAATAAAAGCGGTAAAAGTAAAGTAGATGTAGATTGATATGTTGAGAATAGACCCGGGGGCCATAGTTTTCTCTAGTGGATTCTCTCATGAAAGCGATATTCTACGACGGGTAAACAAATTACTGTCGAGCAATTGATAGAAAAGAGAATAATTATGAGACTATCTAGGCATGATCATTGTATATAGGCATCACGTCCGAGACAAGTAGACCGACTCCTGCCTGCATATACTACTATTACTCCACACATCGACCGCTATCCAGCATGTATCTAGTGTATTGAGTTCATACGAACATGATGTAGAGGGATAAACTCAAGCAATATGATATAAACCCCATCTTTTTATCCTTGATGGCAACAATACAATACGTGCCTTGTTGCCCCTACTGTCACTGGGAAAGGACACCGCAAGATTGAACCCAAAGCCAAGCACTTCTCCCATTGCAAGAACTATAGATCTAGTAGGCCAAACCAAACCAATAATTCGAAGAGACTTGCAAGGATATTATGAGCACACATAAAAAGTTCAGAGAAGAACCAAATATCTTTCATAGATAACCTTGATCATAAACTCACAATTCATCGGATCACGACAAACACACCGCAAAAAGAGATTACATCGAATAGATCTCCTCGAAGACCGAGGAGAACTTTGTATTGAGATTCGGAGAGAGAGAAGAAGCCATCTAGATACTAGCTATGGACCCGAAGGTCTGTGGTAAACTACTCACAACTCATGGTGAGGGCGATGATGATGATGATGAGGGCCTTCGTGATGGATCCCCCTCCGTTGGAGCTCCGAAACAGGCTCCAAGATGGGATCTCCATGGGAACAGAAGCTACGGCGGTGGAATTAGAGTTTTCTCTCTATTCACGGAGTTTCTGGGGTACGTGGAGTTATATAGGAAGAAGGAGGGCACCAGGGGCCACTTGAGGAGGCCTCGAGGCAGGGGGGCGCGCCCCCCACCCTCGAGGGCGGCTCCTCGATCCTCTGACGTGGTTCTCAAGCTTCCTGTGCGTGATTTTCTCCAAAAATATCTCTCGCGAAGGTTTCATTCCGTTTGGACTTCGTTTGATATTCTTTTTCTGCAAAACCCTAAAATAGGCAAAAAAAAACAGCAATCTGGAGTGGGCCTTTGGGTTAGTAGGTTAGTCCCAAAAATGATATAAAAGTGAATGATAAAGCCCATTAAACATGCAAGACTTCATAAATAATAGCATGGAACAATAAAAAATTATAGATACGTTGGAGACATATCACTGCATTTGGACTCCGTTTGATATTGATTTTTTGCGATGTAAAAAACAAGCAAAAAACAGCAACTGGCACTGCGCACTATTTCAATATGTTAGTCCCAAAAATGATATAATGTTGCTATAAAATGATTGTAAAACATCCAAGAATGATAATATAATAGCATGGAACAATAAAAAATTATAGATACGTTGGAGACGTATCAAAGGCCACTGCCCAGAGGTCAACTTTGCGATCAATGGCCATGAGTACAACAAGGGATACTACCTAGCTGATGGTATTTATCTAAAGTGGTCAGCTCTTGTGAAGACCATATCCAATCTGAAAGAAGAGAATAGATAGAGATTTGCCCAAGCAAAAGAGAGTGCTAGGGAGGATCTGGAGCGTGCTTTTGGCGTACTTCAATCTCGATGGATTTTATGACTCAAACGTATCTATAATTTATGAAGTATTCATGCCATGTTTTAAAAAATTATATGATTTGGGTGCAATTTTATATGATTTAAATGGAACTAACCTTGACTGACACTATTTTCACAGAACTACCATCGTGTTGTTTTTTGTGCAAAAATGAAAGTTCTTGGAATGGGCTGAAACTTTTTGATGATTTTTTTGAAGAAAAGAGACCCCCAAAGTTTGTGGGAGGACCAGAAGAGCCATGAGGTGCCCGCGAGGCACCAGGGCGCGCCCAGGGGTGGTCGGCTTGCCCTGGTGGCTCGTGGGCCCCTTGTAGCTCCTTTTCACGTGAGAACGACAGCAAAGATCCTATAAATGGATAAACCCTCGGAAATAACCCTAGAATTTCGACTCCGCCGCCGCAAGCCTATGTACCTTCTAAATACCATCCGGAGCCCTGTTCTGGCACCCTGCAGGAGGGGTAAATCATCACCGGAGGCCATCTTCATCATTCGGGCGGTCTCTATGACGAGGAGGGAGTAGTTCACCCTCGAGGCTAGGGGTATGTACAAGTAGCTATGTGTTAATCTCTCTCTCTCTCTCTCTCATGTTCTTGATTTGACACAATCTTGATGTACTGCGAGCTTTGTTAATATAGTTGGATCATATGGTGTTTCTCCCTCTCTATCTTGTTGTGATAAAATTAGTTTTTATGGATTTGAAAACACTTGATGTATGTATTGCACATGGATGCCTGTGGTGACAATGGGGTATTCTATTGATTCACTTGATGTAAGTTTTAGTACTCAACTCGTGTAATATATGCATAGGGGTTGATGCACGCTTTCGTCTTACTTTCTCTGGTATAAATCTTGGGGAACTCTTTGAAATTCTTTGTGTTGGATTGAATATTATGAATATGAAGTTATTTGATGCTTATCGAATAATCAACTCATGGATACTTGTGGTGACATTAGAGTTGATTGATGTGTATCATATGGTGTTATTTTAGTATGAACTCTAGGGATGTTTGTGACACTCATAAAAATAGCTAAATAGATTTATCGGAAAGAGTAACTTTGAGGTGGTTTCATACCCTACAGACAATTTCATCTTATGTTCTCTGCTTGATAATAACTTTGGAGTGATTCTTTGTCGCACGCTGAGGAATTGTTATATGATTCGATTATGTTAGCTCTGTTGAGAGATTACACTAGTGAAAGTATGAACCCCATGCCATGTTTTTTAAGCATTGCAATACCATTTGTGCTCCGTTTTATCACTCGCTACCTTGTTGCTTTTTATATTTTCGGATTACAAAAACATATATCTACTATCCATACTGCACTTGTATCACATTTTTCCATTGTATTGGGTGTGTTGGGGACAAGAGAGATTTCTTGTATTTGGTTGCAGGGTTGTTTGAGAGAGACCATCTTTATCCTATGGCTCCTATGGATTAATAAACCTTATGTCATCCACTTGAGAAAAATTGCTACTGTCCTACAAAATTCTACGCTTGGAGGTCCAACACGAGTCTACAAGAATAAGTTGTGTAGTAGACATCAATGGACCATCGTTGGACACCATACACAAACATGGAGCACCAAGCAGCTTCGGGAGGTGATTACTGTTTGTGTGATCATGCAGAACATGATCGTTTACGATGATCATGATGACAACATCCACGACCAAGGATTTCAAGTTCAGGGCGAAAATGTTGTGCCTGAGCAACAAGAACCTGCAAAGTTTGAACAGTTCATCCAATTTCATCATGAAATACATGATTGGTAAACTCATACAACTCAAAAATGGCTTTGTTGAGCACATGTGAACTCACCTTGGCAACCAGTAGATGTGTTGGTTCATCTTCTTTCAATATATTCGTGACAATTTAAATTTGGCAGTAAAATTTGCTATCTTTATCCGTTTGTCAAGCTATTTATTATTATGATACTATATGAGTTATTTGGTTGAATTTGGCCGCTGGCAGGCATGACACCGGCAGGCCGAGCTGACCAAATGCTTACATTTGGCCGCCGGCAGGCCGATCTGACCAATTGCATTGGCCACGTTGGACGCACTGTCAATACAACCACAAAAGAGCCCGGACACCGCCTTTCAATCCCACTCAAACGAATATAATCTGAACAAAATAGATGTCTTTTGGGTCATGCGTTGGAGTTGGCGCTGATGAGCGCGTCCCGGCCGGCACTGTCGTTCTTTTTTCTGTTTGAGGGACATTTGGCTGGTGATTTGTTGGACTGACTATTCGAAATCAGAAAGAAAAAAAAAGCGGTGCAAACTGGTGCCTGTGCATACCTGACGTGGATGCACGCCACGTGTCCGCCCAGGCTATCCGACGCCCATGTCGTCTCCACCTCGTAGTGTG
The DNA here is from genome assembly GCA_902687465.1 of Secale cereale. Classification (NCBI taxonomy): domain Eukaryota; kingdom Viridiplantae; phylum Streptophyta; class Magnoliopsida; order Poales; family Poaceae; genus Secale; species Secale cereale. The sequence goes on along the minus strand of LR738711.1, from coordinate 97,505,874 downwards.
CTGGCAAGGATATTTGTGCAAGACACCACACGCTTCTTCTGTAATAACAGAGTATTAAACAGGGGCAGTTCTGAAAAACATCGAAACCCCTCTGAAACCCTCGCCGGCTCGCTGCCTCCACCTCTTCCCCGGGCGATCGGCCACCGGCGTCGGCGCGGCAGCCCCCTTGCTTCTCCGCGACCTTCCCGCGCCTTCATATGGAGTTTGTTAGGAGAGGGTGCCGCAGTCTTCTTAACCTAGGCCGCGCCAATGCCCGCCCACTGCCCCGATCGGGCGGCCACAGGCGACACCTGGTGTCCCAGCCGCATGTTGAACAGCTCTGGCTCGCCGATAGTTTCTACGGCTATGGCTCCAGCACGTCCTCCGGCCCCTATCCCCCCTTCCTCGCTCGGCCCCAAATAAATTGGAGTGTAATTAGTCTGGATCGCTGCAAATCAGATTGGGCTGTGTAAAGAAGGAACGCACTGGGTCCAGCCCATGGCGCGACTCCGACCCAATAACACCACTGAGAGATAAGGCGAGACGGCCAAGACTATGTATCCGGTGTACCCACACTTGTGGTGCTACCGGTGCACCAGATGCCATAGGATGTTTTAAAAAATATGAAAAAAAAATTAGCACGGTAACACAACATCTATGAATGATGTCATAAAATTTCGTGTAAAAAATTGAAATATTTTTTGAGATAAAGAATGACAAATTTGACATTAGTGTGATAATGGGCCAAATCTAAAGGCCAAATTATGTTATGTACTACTATCGTGTTAAAAACGTTCTTATATTTTGGGACGGAGGGAGTATTTAGTATTGAATTTGTCATTTTTGGTTTTCAAGTTATGTCTCGAATTTTGACTTAAAATTTTGTGACAACCTACATTAATATTGTTTGACTGTGCTACTTTTTTTCCAGATTTTTTTGAACATTTTAAAATTAAAGCACAACACCGGCGTGCACCAGATATTTTCTCCAGGGACCTACCTCCTCCCTCCCGCCGCCGTTCTATCCAGGTTCGCCGCCCGTAGATCTGTGTCAATTTGCTTCGATTTTGATCCAATTTTGTCCTTATTTCTTTTCAATCTACAACGTCTGACCCACCCAGGAGAGCAGGGTCATACTGAGTAGATCGTCGGAGAGTCGGAGATGAGCGGTGGCGCCAGGCGGTTCGTAAATCTGGGGGTGTATGACCAGCTCAAACGCGTCTATTCGCTGCGGCGCCTGGACCACTCCAAGATGGAATTTTTTCACCAATCGGCAGAAGAGACGGCCGCGCATGCCAAGGTGGTGCCAACACTGACGCCCGCCAAGGCCTGGGCGCCCAACTGGAGAAGAAGCTTCAAGGCTGCTTTGGCGGCGGCGGAGGCGGCGGCGCCCAAGATCAAGTCCCCAAAAAGCCAGGTGATGATAAGGCCGCCGGTAGTCTCGTCCTCCCTGCCGACCAATCATGTCATTCATTTCTTCCCCACGGCGTCGGAGAACAAGGTCATCTTGGGGGACCGCGCCAACAACCTGTTGCGCTTTGACACGGGCGAGCACCGCCGCTGCATCGATAGCATGCCAAACCTACACCAGCACAAGGACTCGCCGCTGGCCATCTCCGTCCCTCCGTCGGCCTTGCACCTCCATGATGGCGAAGACGCGGGCGACCTCTACATCATCGATCAGGTCCTACATCCGGACATGGCGGAATCGCGGCCGCAGTTCGAGGCCCTGCTGTGGAGGGGGCGCCGCCCGTCCGCCGCATGTCGCAGGTCCTGGCACTGCGACATCCTCCCACTGCCCCCGTGGATCATCCACCACAAGCACGCCTTGGTCTACGGTCACGCCCTTGTCGGCGGTGACACCATCTGCTTCTCCATCTCCGGCGCAGAGGGCAGCGGCACCTACTGCTTCCACACCGCGACTCGCGAGTGGAGCAAGGCTGGCGACTGGATCATGCCGTTCAATGGCAAAGCGGAGTACGTCCCGGAGCTCGGGCTCTGGTTTGGCCTCTCACGCCGCCTCCCCATCGCTGTCGACCTCTCTGGCGTTGTCAGAGGGGAGGAGCCGCTGCCAGAGAAGTTGCGGATCTGGGAGGATGATGACCTGCCAGAGGAGTGGCAGCCGAGTGAATTGTGCGACGCCAAGATCATCAGCCTCGGCTCAGGCAGGTTCATCTTTGCTGACTTCTTTAATGACATGATATTCGACAAGGACAGCAGTGAGATGGTTACTGGCCAGCAATTTGCCCTCTTCACTGGTATGGAGGTAATGTACGGCAATGGCAATGGCAATGGCGCCAACAAAGACAATTTCAACTACAATAGTGGCAACAATGATACCGGCAAAGACGATGGCAACAATGCCAACAACGGCAGCAAAGGCAAAGGGATGATTCGTGGCCTTCGTATGATTAAGCACAAGTCCAAACGTTACGTGTTTAAGAGGCAGCTGAGCATCGAGGCGGTGCTCTGAATGATTCAGTAAGTCATTTTGACTTGCTCAACTCCAGCTAGCTAGTGTTTTTGACTAGGCATGTGTGCATGCATGCATGCATGCTGTGACTTAATTTGCTATCAGTTCAGTTTACTCTTGCTGCTCTTTGTTTCTGCTCCCTGTTTACAGCAAGTAGTACTGACTCTAGTGTTAAGGCAACTTAATTAGTACTCCCTCCGTCCTAAAATAAGTGACTCAAAAGTGACTCAACTTTGTACTAAAGTTAGTACAAACTTGAGTCATTTTTTAGTCTCTTATTTTGGGACGGAGGGAGTAGTAGGTACCATCCTGTGGTATGATGAAACGAACTGTAAATTGTACCTCCCTGGTGTTATTCTGAAGCATCCCAGCTAGTATTCAGATTTGCTGCTGACCAAATAATTGTTTGATGGCAGTTTTCAAACTGTTGTGCTAGTGTTAAGCTAGCTGAAGAATCCAGGTACAAAGAAAAGGAGATCATAGACAGTAATGCTTGTTTAATTACCCATGTGTGGGAGATCATATACTGTATAGCATGTTTGGTGAATTGGGATTTCATTCAAGGCACGGACAGAACTTTGAGCCAAGTGTAAATTATTTTATGTCGCTTCTTCATCAGAAAAGCATTTGCTGCCACCAATCGTTCACCTTGGAAGTAACTTTGGCAAAAGAAAACAAAATTGGGAGCTGGAGTGGAGATGCTGGTCATTTGCCAACATGACTTATGGGATATTCAGGAATTTTGGAGATTTTTCCCCCTTTGTATTCATGGGTGATATCTCCTTAAATTAAGGTAACTAGAGTGTGCCTATGGACAAAAGTTTTTCCTTCAAAAAGGGGATTGCAGCAGCTTAGTTATTGGCTTGAATGCTGAATGACTTCTTTTTGTTCATTTCTTTAAGTTAGGTTTAAATAGGACACACGATCAAGGTAGATTAGATGATGGACGTAAATAAAAATGAGAGAAACAAATGGCCTTCTAATTTAACACACCCGTGCATTGTAAGAATTCTTGATGGCCAACAGACAGACGGCGTAACAGCTCCAGCCAGCAACGTCTTCCATGAAGTACAAGCTCTTCATCTTTTAAGTCACTTGGAAACATCTTCAACCTCTGGATTTCATGGCAGAATGCCGATTCCCTGCAGATTCAGAAAAACAAAACATAGAGCAGGTATGGGATTATTGATCAACTACACTTGTGCAATTAAAAATAACAAGATCCTTCATACTTGGTGAAAGCATCTTCGGTTGTACTGTACAACCAAAATGATTCTTTCAAACGACAAATTGATGCCAAGACGTATGTATGCAAACGTTGCCTTTCCAAATAAAACAGTGATTCAGGAATTGAGCATGCAGCAGCCTTCCTTGTCGTTTATGCATATAGGAATAACAGTCTTCCTTTCTGTAATCACTACACTACCAAGACTAAATATATTTTCAGATAGAAATGAGATTCTGAACCCAACATCGCAGTGAGATAATAAGGAAATAAGGAGTGTATTATCTTTCAGGTTGAAAAGAATGTGTGTTACTCGAGGTAAGAATTGCAAGTACTTATATCATATAAAACATAGAGAAAAAACATCGGTCAATCTTGGTGAGTGTTGGCTGCAAGCGCTTGTTGGACCAGACTAAGCGTCGTCCTAAGAAAGGGGACTCCACGATTTGTAGATCATTAGGGCATGTACAATGGTGCTACCTTAGGAGTGCCACGTTGGATAAATGATGAGATGAAGGAGAGAGAACTCATAAGAAAAGGTTTGTCTTAAGAGAAGACAAGAGATGATCTCTTAGCACAATATGTCTCACCATGTTTTTAGGAATAGCTAGTTATTGAAGATAAGGCTAAGAAATGACTCATTATAGATATCTTTTTTTGTCATCTCTAAATTACATGCAAGACTTAAGATAAAACTATCTTATCAACCATTGTACATGTTGTTAAGGGACCTCCTGAACTTTCACATCATACGCCTGTTAAGCCAGTCGTTATTCTTGTCACTTACAGCATTTTGAGTTCAGGGCTTGGCTTCCAAATGCACTCGTCTGGAACATTTTATCGCCAAATGAAATGCATGCATCCGGTGCAATTGTGCAAATGTCTCACAGTGCATCAGGACATACATCACCAACACCCATCACCTCACAATGCAGCAATGCAACAAATATTCCAGCAAAAGGCAACACTGATGTCCATGGTAGGGTTTCTCAGTTTTGCATGATGTTGTACCTCAGGCCAAAAAACAAAGAGATAGTACTGCTAGTTTGCTAAATTCTAGCTACTGAATTTTCCGACAAAAAACAGGTTATTCTAGGGGGGCGACCCTCCTCCCTCGCTCCACGATGAGCTCCAGATCCGCGAACCAGAGTTTCTGCAGCGACTTCTCTCTGGCGATGCTCTCGAATTTCGGCTTCAGGTCCTCGATGCTCTGCTGCATCATCAAGATCTCGGCTTCATGTCTGAACTTGTTTTTTTTTTAAACGGAGGCAAAAGATTTGCATCATCTATTAATTAAGACAGAATAGAGTTTGTTGTGTTACAGTAGGGCATTACAACACACCGTCAATACAAAAGTCATTACTCTCCCGGCATCATAGTACCCAAGTGTTTGGCACCTGCGGTGACCCAAACCGCCGCCTCAACCTTGATATTGCTATAAGCAGGACCATCGGTGGGGCGCTCTTTTGACGGAAGACGCGTGCATTTCTTTCGTTCCAAATGGTCCAAGAGATAAGCATGGTTAATGAAGCCATCGCCTTCCGGTTTGGAATGTTGTTGTCAGATTGACTCACCCACCAATCGTTGGTGGACCGAAAAAGATGCCAAGTGGAGCTGTCGAGATGTCCGAGTTGTAGTCATCCCTATATCATTTCCCACAATCTGACCGTGTATCGACACTTGTAGAAGAGGTGGTCAACAGTGCATGCTTGCATAGAGGGCATGGACCAGAATTTTGCCATCCACGTTCTGCCAACCGGTCATTGGTACAAATCCTATTTTGCTTGGCGAGCTGAAAGCACAAGTGCTCCCTAGGTGATCTTGGTAATTAATGACAACATATCCCTTGTTGGACTAATATTTTCATCTAGTAAATTTTAGATGAGTTCAACAGTGGAGTGGCAGGACAAGAGAATGTGGAACCCTTTTCAAGAAGCAAAGGACAAAGATTGGCAAAAGCACAAGACTCTATATTTTCATTTTAGTGATCCAAGATCACATTGAGTCCATAGGAAAAGCCAATGATATTAAAAGGGGATGAGGTGTTTCTAAATGACCTACTTGCTCAAGTGCTTGGTAATATGCTCCAAAACCCTCAGGCACTTTCTCATTTCCACATGTGTCCCAAACCTAAAAGTCAAACTCGGCCCCACCGATTTGATCTATCCGGCACCACCGAGTTCACTTGACATAGCCACTGCCAAAACCCTAATCAGTTCGGTCTCACCGATAGGGATCTCGGTCTCACCGAGATGGGAATGTAAACTCTCTATTTCCTTTATGCAACATTTCGGTCTAACCGAGATGTGAGAATCGGTCCCACCGAGTTAGCATTGCAAACTCTCTGTTACCTCTTCGTAATATTTCGGTCTCACCGAGATGAGCGAATCGGTCTCACCGAGTTTGACTGGCCAAGTATTTGTTAGCCTATTACCAGAATCGGTCTCACCGAGTTTGAGTAATAGGTCAAACCGAGATGAGGTTTGCCCTAACCCTAATGCATCGGTCTCACCGAGTTGATAGTATCGGTCCCACCGAGATGTCTAACGTTCACATTTTGAACTGCTTCGGTCTGACCGAGTTCTTCTATTCGGTCTGACCGAGTCTGGTCAAATGTGTGTAACGGCTAGATTTTGTGTGGAGGCTATATATACCCCTCCACCCCCTCTCCATCAGAGAGAGAGCCATCAGAACGTGCCTACACTTCCACTATTCATTTTCTGAGAGAGAACCACCTGCTCATGTGTTGAGACCAAGATATTTCAATCCTATCATATGAATCTTGATCTCTAGCCTTCCCCAAGTTGCTTTCCACTCAAATCTTCTTTCCACCATATCCAAATTTGTGTGAGAGAGAGCTGAGTGTTGGGGAGACTATCACTTGAAGCACAAGAGCAAGGAGTTCATCGTCAACACACCATTTATTACCTTTTGAAGACTGGCGTCTCCTAGATTGGTTAGGTGTCACTTGGGAGCCTCCGACAAGATTGTGGAGTTGAACCAAGGAGTTTGTAAGGGCAAGAAGATCGCCTACTTCGTGAAGATCTACCCTAGTGAGGCAAGTCCTTCGTGGGCGATGGCCATGGTGGGATAGACAAGGTTGCTTCTGAAGGAAATTTGCCCTAGAGGCAATAATAAAGATGTTATTTGTATTTCCTTATATCATGATAAATGTCTTTTATTCATGCTAGAATTGTATTAACCGGAAACTTAGTACATGTGTGGATACATAGACAAAACAGTATGTCCCTAGTATGCCTCTACTAGACTAGCTCATTGATCAAAGATGGTTATGTTTCCTAACCATAGACATGAGTTGTCATTTGATCAACGGGATCACATCATTAGGAGAATGATGTGATGGACAAGACCCATCCGTTAGCATAGCACTATGATCGTTTAGTTTTACTGCTATTGCTTTCTTCATGACTTATACATGTTCCTATGACTATGAGATTATGCAACTCCCGAATACCGTAGGAACACCTTGTGTGCTATCAAACGTCACAACGTAACTGGGTGATCATAAAGATGCTCTTGTTGGAGATATGCCCTAGAGGCAATAATAAAAGCATTATTATTATATCTCCTTGTTCATGATAATTGTCTGTTATTCATGCTTGAATTGTATTGTACGGAAACAGCGATACATGTGTGAATACACAGATCACAATGAGTCCCTGGTAGGCCTCTAGTAACCAGCTCGTTGATCAACAGATGGTCACGGTTTCCTGACCATGGACATGAGATGTCGGTGATAACGGGATCACATCATTAGGAGAATGATGTGATGGACAAGACCCAAACTTGAGCATAACACGAGATCGTATAGTTCGTAATGCATAAGCTTTTCGGTGTCAAGTATTTATTCCTTAGACCATGAGGTTGTACAACTCCCGGATACCGTAGGAGTGCTTTGGGTGTGCCAACCGTCACAACGTAACTGGGTGGCTATAAAGGTACGCATCGGGTATCTCCGAAAGTGTCTGTTGAGTTGGTACGAACCAAGACTGGGATGTTGTCACTCCGTATGACGGAGAGGTACCTCTGGGCCCACTCGGTAATACATCATCATAATGAGCTCAATGTGACTAAGTAGTTAGTCACGGGATGATGGATTACGGATCGAGTAAAGAGACTTGCCATAACGAGATTGAACAAGGTATCGGGAATACCGACGATCGAATCTCGGGCAAGTACCGTACCGATGGACAAAGGGAATAACATACGGGATTAAGTGAATCCTTGACACAGTGGTTCATCCGATGAAGATCATCGAGGAACACGTGGGAACCAACATGGGTATCCAGATCCCGCTGTTGGTTATTGACCGGAGAGTGGTCTCGGTCATGTCTACGTGTCTCCCGAACCCGTAGGGTCTACACACTTAAGGTTTGGTAACGCTAGGGTCGTAGAGATTAATGCACGTGGAAACCCGAAAGTTGTTCGAAGTCCCGGATGAGATCCCGGACGTCACGAGGAGTTCCGTAATGGTCCTGAGGTAAAGATTGATATATGGGAAGTCCAGTTTCGGCCAACGGGTGATCTCCGGGGGTCACCGGGAGCGTCCCGGGACCACCGGAGGGGCCCCGGGGGTCCACCGGGTGGGGCCACCCCTCCCGGTGGGGCCCCTAGGCCGCAAGGGGATGCGTGCAGCCCCCTGGGCTGGCGCACCAGAAGGGGGCCCCACCTCCCCATGCGCATAGGGATAAAACCCTAAGGGGAGGGGGGCCACCACTTGCCTTGGGGGAGGGGGACTCCTCCCTGGCCGCCGCCGCCCCCCTTTGCAGATTGGATCTGCAAGGGGATGGCGCCCCCCCTGGCCCCCTATATATATGTGGGGGGGAGAGGGCAGCCGCACCTCAGCCCTGGCGCCTCTCCCCCTCCCGTCACACCTCCCAACTCCTTTGCAGGGCAGCCCGGCGAAGCCCTGCTGCGATCTCCACTGCATCCGTCATCACGCCGTCGTGCTGCCGGATCTCTGACGACTTCTCCTCCCCCCTTGCTGGATCAAGAAGGAGGTGACGTTGCTGCACCGTACGTGTGTTGAACGCGGAGGTGCCGTCCGTTCGGCGCTAGATCATCGGTGACGAAGAACGTGAAGAGTACGACTAGTTCACCCTTGCTTCGTTGAAAGCTTCCGCACGCAATCTTCATAACGGTATGTAGATGCACTCTAAGTTACTCGTTGCTAGATGTCTCCATAGTTGGATCTTGGTGAAGACGTAGAAATTTTTTGAATTATGCTACGTTACCCAACAGTGGCATCTGAGCCTAGGTTTTATGCGTAGCGTCTTGGCACGAGTAGAACACAAAGTAGTTGTGGGCGTATGATCTTGTTCAACTTTCTTACAGTTACTAGTCAATCTTGATTCGGCGGTATTGTGGGATGAAGCGGCCCGGACCGACCTTACACGTACGCTTACGTGAGACTGGTTCCACCGACAGACATGCACTAGATGCATAAGGTGGCTGGCGGGTGTCTGTCTCTCCTACTTTAGTCGGATCGGATTCGATGAAAAGGGTCCTTATGAAGGGTAAATAGAAGTTGACAAATCACGTTGTGGTTTTGGCGTAGGTAAGAAACGTTCTTGCTAGAAATCCTATAGAAGCCACGTAAAACTTGCAACAACAATTAGAGGACGTCTAACTTGTTTTTGCAGCATGTGTTTTGTGACGTGGTATGGCCAAGAACGAAGATGTGATGAATGATATATGTGATGTATGAGATTGATCATGTTTTTGTAATAGGGAATCACGACTTGCATGTCGATGAACTTGACAACCGGCAGGAGCCATAGGAGTTGTCTTTATTATTGTATGACCTGCGTGTCACTGAATAACGCCATGTAATTACTTTACTTCGTTGCTAAACGTTAGCTATAGTAGTAGAAGTAATAGTTGGCGTGACGACTTCCTCAAGACACGATGATGGAGATCATGATGATGAAGATCATGGTGTCGAGCCGGTGACAAGATGATCATGGTGCCCCGAAGATGGAGATCCTAGGAGCAAGATGATATTGGCCATATCATGTCACTATAATTGATTGCATGTGATGTTTATCATGTTTTTGCATCTTGTTTACTTAGAACGACGGTAGTAAATAAGATGATCTCTCACTAAAATTTCAAGTAATGTGTTTCCCCTAACTGTGCACCGTTGCTAAAGCTCGTTGTTCCGAAGCACCACGTGATGATCGGGTGTGATAGGTTCTAACGTTCACATACAACGGGTGTAAGACAGATTTACACACGCGATACACTTAGGGTTCACTTGACGAGCCTAGCATGTACAGACATGGCCTCGGAACACGGAAGACCGAAAGGTCGAACACGAGTCGTATAGAAGATACGATCAACATAAAGATGTTCACCGTTTTTGACTAGTCCGTCTCACGTGATGATCGGACACGGACTACTCGATTCGGATCGTGTATCACTTGGATGACTTGAGAGATGTCATTCTGAGTGGGAATTCATTATAATTTGATTAAGATGAACTTAATTATCATGAACTTGGTCTAAATTCTTTACAATATCTCTTGTAGATCAAATGGCCTACGCTCCAGTTTCCCTCAACTTCAACGCGTTCCTAGAGAAAACCAAGCTGAAAGACGATGGTAGCAACTATACGGATTGGGTCCGTAACCTGAGGATTATCCTCATAGCTGCCAAGAGAACTTATGTCCTAGAAGCACCGCTAGGTGATGCACCCGCTCTCCCGGCGACCCAAGACGTTTTGAACGCCTGGCAGTCGCGTAGTGATGATTACTCCCTGGTTCAGTGCGGCATGCTTTACAGTTTAGAATCGGGGCTTCAAAAGCGTTTTGAGCACCATGGAGCATATGAGATGTTCGAAGAGCTGAAAATGGTTTTCCAAGCTCATGCCCGAGTCGAGAGGTATGATGTCTCCGACGCATTCTACAGCTGTAAGATGGAGGAGAACAGTGCTGTCAGTGAGCACATCCTCAAGATTTCAGGATTGCACAACCGCTTGTCTCAGCTGGGAATGAATCTCCCAGATGAAGCGGTCGTTGACAGAATCCTCCAGTCGCTCCCACCAAGCTTCAAGAGCTTCGTGCTGAACTTCAATATGCAGGGGATGGAGAAGTCCATTCCCGAGGTGTATTCGATGCTGAAATCAGCGGAGGTAGACATCAAGAAAGAACATCAAGTGTTGATGGTCAATAAAACCACTAAGTTCAAGAAAGGCAAGGGTAAGAAGAACTTCAAGAAGGACGGCAAGCAAGTTGCCGCGCCTGGCAAGCCTGTTGCTGGGAAGAAGCCAAAGTATGGACCCAAGCCGGAGACTGAGTGCTTTTATTGCAAGGGAACGGGTCACTGGAAGCGGAACTGCCCCAAATACTTAGCAGACAAGAAGGCCGGCAACGTCAAAGGTATATATGATATACATGTTATTGATGTGTACCTTACCAGCACTCGTAGTAGCTCCTGGGTATTCGATACCGGTGCAGTTGCTCACATTTGTAACTCAAAACAGGAGCTGCGGAATAAACGGAGACTGGCGAAGGATGAGGTGACGATGCGCGTCGGGAATGGTTCCAAGGTCGATGTGATCGCCGTCGGCACGCTGCCTCTACATCTACCCTCGGGATTAGTTTTGAACCTGAATAATTGTTATTTAGTACCAGCTTTGAGCATGAACATTGTTTCTGGATCTCGTCTTATGCGAGATGGATATTCTTTCAAATCAGAGAATAATGGTTGTTCTATTTATTTGAGAGATATGTTTTATGGTCATGCCCCGCTGGTCAATGGTTTATTTTTGATGAATCTCGAACGTAGTGATACACATATTCATAGTGTAGATGCCAAAAGATGTAAAGTTGATAATGATAGTCCCACATACTTGTGGCATTGCCGCCTTGGTTATATTGGTGTCAAACGTATGAAGAAGCTCCATTCGGATGGACTTCTAGAGTCTCTTGATTATGAACCATTTGACACGTGTGAACCATGCCTCTTGGGCAAGATGACCAAGACTCCGTTCTCCGGAACAATGGAGCGAGCAACCAACTTATTGGAAATCATACATACTGATGTGTGCGGTCCAATGAGTGTTGAGGCTCGCGGAGGCTACCGTTATGTTCTCATCCTCACGGATGACTTGAGTAGATATGGGTATATCTATTTGATGAAACACAAGTCTGAGACCTTTGAAAAGTTCAAGGAATTTCAGAATGAGGTTGAGAATCAACGTGACAGAAAAATAAAGTTCTTGCGATCGGATCGTGGGGGTGAATATTTAAGTCATGAATTTGGCACACACCTTAGGAGCTGTGGAATTGTTTCACAATTGACACCGCCCGGAACACCTCAACGTAACGGTGTGTCCGAACGTCGAAATCGTACTCTGTTGGACATGGTGCGATCTATGATGTCCCTCACCGATTTACCGCTATCTTTTTGGGGTTATGCTTTAGAGACTGCCGCATTCACTTTAAATAGGGCTCCGTCAAAATCCGTTGAGACGACTCCGTATGAACTTTGGTTTGGCAAGAAACCGAAGCTGTCGTTTCTGAAAGTTTGGGGTTGCGATGCTTATGTCAAGAAACTTCAACCTGAAAAGCTCGAACCCAAATCGGAGAAATGCGTCTTCATAGGATACCCAAAGGAAACTATTGGGTACACCTTCTACCACAGATCCGAAAGCAAAGTCTTTGTTGCCAAGAATGGATGCTTTCTGGAGAAAGAGTTTCTCTCGAAAGAAGTGAGTGGGAGGAAAGTAGAACTTGATGAGGTGACAGTCACCACTCCTGTACCGGAAAGTAGCGCAGCGCAGGAAACTGTTCCTGAGGTGCCTGCACCGACAAGGGAGGAAGATAATGATAATGATCATGAAGAAACAGATCAAGTTACTACTGAACTTCGAAGGTCCACAAGGGCACGTTCCGCACCAGAGTGGTACGGCAACCCTGTACTGGAAATCATGTTGTTGGACAACGGTGAACCTTCGAACTATGAAGAAGCGATGGCGGGCCCAGATTCCAATAAATGGCTTGGAGCCATGAAATCCGAGATAGAATCCATGTATGAAAACAAAGTATGGACTTTGGTGGACTTGCCTGATGATAGGCACGCCATAGAAAATAAATGGATATTTAAGAAGAAGACAGACGCGGATGGTAATGTGACCATCTATAAGGCTCGGCTTGTCGCTAAGGGTTATCGACAAGTTCAAGGGATTGACTACGACGAGACTTTCTCTCCCGTAGCGATGCTGAAGTGAGTCAGAATCATGTTAGCTATTGCCGCATTCTATGATTATGAGATATGGCAAATGGACGTCAAAACAGCATTCCTTAATGGCTTCCTCAAGGAAGAGTTGTATATGATGCAACCGGAAGGTTTTGTCGATCCAGAGAACGCTAACAAGGTATGCAAGCTCCAGCGCTCGATTTACGGGCTGGTGCAAGCATCTCGGAGTTGGAATATTTGCTTTGATGAGGTGATCAAAGCGTTTGGCTTTATACAGACTTATGGAGAAGCCTGTATTTACAAGAAAGTGAGTGGGAGCTCTGTGGCATTTCTCATATTATATGTGGATGACATATTGCTGATGGGAAATGATATAGAATTCTTGGAAAATGTAAAGGCCTACTTGAATAAAAGTTTTTCAATGAAGGACCTTGGAGAAGCTGCTTACATATTAGGCATCAAAATCTATAGAGATAGATCGAGATGCCTCATAGGTCTTTCACAAAGTACATACCTTGACAAAATATTAAAGAAGTTCAATATGGATCAGTCAAAGAAAGGATTCTTGCCTGTTTTGCAAGGTATGAGATTGAGTAAGACTCAGTCGCCGACCACGGCAGAAGATAGAGAAAAGATGAGTGTCATTCCCTATGCCTCGGCAATAGGTTCTATCATGTATGCCATGCTGTGTACCAGACCTGATGTGAACCTTGCCATAAGACCCGGTACGGAACACTGGACAGCGGTCAAGAACATCCTGAAGTACCTGAAAAGGACTAAGGATATGTTTCTCGTTTATGGAGGTGACGAAGAGCTCGTCGTAAAGGGTTACGTCGATGCTAGCTTTGACACAGATCTGGATGACTCTAAGTCACAAACCGGATACGTGTATATTTTAAATGGAGGGGCAGTCAGCTGGTGCAGTTGCAAGCAAAGCGTGGTGGCAGCATCTACATGTGAAGCGGAGTACATAGCTGCTTCTGAAGCAGCGCAGGAAGGAGTCTGGATGAAGGAGTTCATCACCGACCTAGGAGTCATTCCAAGCGCGTCAAGCCCGATGACTCTCTTCTGTGACAACACTGGTGCTATTGCTATTACCAAGGAGCCCAGGTTTCACAAGAAGACCAAGCACATCAAGCGCCGTTTCAACTCCATCCGGAATTATGTTCAGGATGGAGACATAGATATTTGTAAAGTGCATACGGATCTGAATGTTGCAGACCCGTTGACTAAACCTCTTTCACGGGCAAAACATGATCAACACCAGAACTCTATGGGTGTTCGATTCATCACAATGTAACTAGATTATTGACTCTAGTGCAAGTGGGAGACTGTTGGAGATATGCCCTCGAGGCAATAATAAAAGCATTATTATTATATCTCCTTGTTCATGATAATTGTCTGTTATTCATGCTTGAATTGTATTGTACGGAAACAGCGATACATGTGTGAATACACAGATCACAATGAGTCCCTGGTAGGCCTCTAGTAACCAGCTCGTTGATCAACAGATGGTCACGGTTTCCTGACCATGGACATGAGATGTCGGAGATAACGGGATCACATCATTAGGAGAATGATGTGATGGACAAGACCCAAACTTGAGCATAACACGAGATCGTATAGTTCGTAATGCATAAGCTTTTCGGTGTCAAGTATTTATTCCTTAGACCATGAGGTTGTACAACTCCCGGATACCGTAGGAGTGCTTTGGGTGTGCCAACCGTCACAACGTAACTGGGTGGCTATAAAGGTACGCATCGGGTATCTCCGAAAGTGTCTGTTGAGTTGGTACGAACCAAGACTGGGATGTTGTCACTCCGTATGACGGAGAGGTACCTCTGGGCCCACTCGGTAATACATCATCATAATGAGCTCAATGTGACTAAGTAGTTAGTCACGGGATGATGGATTACGGATCGAGTAAAGAGACTTGCCATAACGATATTGAACAAGGTATCGGGAATACCGACGATCGAATCTCGGGCAAGTACCGTACCGATGGACAAAGGGAATAACATACGGGATTAAGTGAATCCTTGACACAGTGGTTCATCCGATGAAGATCATCGAGGAACACGTGGGAACCAACATGGGTATCCAGATCCCGCTGTTGGTTATTGACCGGAGAGTGGTCTCGGTCATGTCTACGTGTCTCCCGAACCCGTAGGGTCTACACACTTAAGGTTCGGTAACGCTAGGGTCGTAGAGATTAATGCACGTGGAAACCCGAAAGTTGTTCGGAGTCCTGGATGAGATCCCGGACGTCATGAGGAGTTCCGGAATGGTCCGGAGGTAAAGATTGATATATGGGAAGTCCAGTTTCGGCCAACGGGTGATCTCCGGGGGTCACCGGGAGCGTCACGGGACCACCGGAGGGGCCCCGGGGGTCCACCGGGTGGGGCCACCCCTCCCGGTGGGGCCCCTAGGCCGCAAGGGGATGCGTGCAGCCCCCTGGGCTGGCGCACCACAAGGGGGCCCCACCTCCCCATGCGCATAGGGATAAAACCCTAAGGGGAGGGTGGCCACCACTTGCCTTGGGAGAGGGGGACTCCTCCCTGGCCGCCGCCCCCCTTTGCAGATTGGATCTGCAAGGGGCTGGCGCCCCCCTGGCCCCCTATATATATGTGGGGGGGAGAGGGCAGCCGCACCTCAGCCTTGGCGCCTCTCCCCCTCCCGTCACACCTCCCAACTCCTTTGCAGGGCAGCCCGGCGAAGCCCTGCTGCGATCTCCACTGCATCCGTCATCACGCCGTCATGCTGCCGGATCTCTGATGACTTCTCCTCCCCCCTTGCTGGATCAAGAAGGAGGTGACGTTGCTGCACCGTACGTGTGTTGAACGCGGAGGTGCCGTCCATTCGGCGCTAGATCATCGGTGACGAAGAACGTGAAGAGTACGACTACTTCACCCTTGCTTCGTTGAAAGCTTCCGCACGCAATCTTCATAACGGTATGTAGATGCACTCTAAGTTACTCGTTGCTAGATGTCTCCATAGTTGGATTTTGGTGAAGACGTAGAAATTTTTTGAATTATGCTACGTTACCCAACAGCTCTACAGGTGTCTCCGAAAGTATTCGTGGTGTTGGCATAGATCAAGATTAGGATTTGTCACTCCGAGTGTCGGAGAGGTATCTCTGGGCCCTCTCGGTAACACACATCACAATAAGCCTTGCAAGCAAAAGACTAATGAGTTAGTCACGAGATGATGTGTTACGGAACGTGTAAAGAGACTTGCCGGTAACGAGATTGAACTAGGTATAGAGATACCGACGATCGAATCTCGGGCAAGTAACATACCGTTTGACAAAAGGAACAACGTATGTTGTTATGCGGTTCCGACCGATAAAAGATCTTCGTAGAATATGTAGGAGCCAATATGAACATCCAGGTTCCGCTATTGGTTATTGACCGGAGATGAGTCTCGGTCATGTCTACATAGTTCTCGAACCCGTAGGGTCCGCACGCTTAACGTTTGATGACGATCGGTATTATGAGTTTATGAGTATTGATGTACCGAAGGTAGTTCGGAGTCCCGGATGAGATCACGGACATGACGAGGAGTCTCGGAATGTCCGAGACATAAAGATTGATATATTGGACGGCTATATTCGGACACCAGAAGTATACCGGAAAAGTTTCGGATTTATCGAGAATGCCGGAGGGGGTTACCGGAACCCCCTACGAGAGGGGATGGTCCATAGTGGGCCTAAAGGGAAAGAGAGAGGCAGCCCATAGGGCTGGCCGGCGCCCCCACCTAGGGTTCCTAGGTGGACTAGGATTGGGGGGGGGGGCGCCACCTCTCCTATTCCTTTCCCCCTTCTTCCTTTTGGTGAATCCTATTAGGAATAGGATTGCAATCCTATTCCTAGTAGGACTCCTTCCCTAGCCGCACCAGGAAGGGCCGGCCGGCCTCCCTCCCTTGCTCCTTTATATACGGGGGCAGGGGGGCACCCAAAGACACACAAGTTGAATTGTTTTAGCCGTGTGCGGTGCCCCCCTCCACAGAATCACACCTCGGTCATACCGTCGCGGAGCTTAGGCGAAGCCCTGCGCCGGTGAACACATCATATCCGTCACCACGACGTCGTGCTGACGAAACTCTCCCGTGAAGCTCAACTGGATCAAGAGCTCGTGGGACGTCATCAAGCTGAACGTGTGCTGAACGCGGAGGTGCCGTACGTTCGGTGCTTGATCGGTTGGATCGCGAAGAAGTTCGACAACATCAACCGCGTCACTTGACGCTTCCGCTCCCGGTCTACGAGGGTACGTAGACACACTCTTCCCTCTCGTTGCTATGCATCTGGTAGATAGATCTTGCGTGATCGTAGGAAAATTTTAAAATACTACGTTCCCCAACAGTGGCATCATGAGCCAGGTCTATGCGTAGATGATATGCACGAGTAGAACACAATGAGTTGTGGGCGATACTAGTCATACTGCTTACCAGCATGTCATACTTTGCTTCGGCGGTATTGTGAGATGAAGCGGCCCGGACCGACATTACGCGTACGCTTACGCGAGACTGGTTTCACCGTTACGAGCACTCGTTGCTTAAAGGTGACTGGCGGGTGTCTGTCTCTCTCACTTTAGCTGAATCAAGTGTGGCTACGCCCGGTCCTTGTGAAGGTTAAAACAGCACAAACTTGACGAAACATCGTTGTGGTTTTGTATGCGTAGGTAAGAACGGTTCTTGCTAAAGCCCGTAGCAGCCACGTAAAACTTGCAACAAACAAAGTAGAGGACGTCTAACTTGTTTTTGCAGGGCATGTTGTGATGTGATATGGTCAAGACATGATGAGTTATACGGTTTTGTATGAGATGATCATGTTTTGTAAAGTTATCGGCAACTGGCAGGAGCCATATGGTTGTCGCTTTATTGTCTGAAATGCAATCGCCATGTAATTGCTTTACTTTATCACTAAACGGTAGCGATAGTCATAGAAGCAATAGTTGGCGAGACGACAACGATGCTACGATGGAGATCAAGGTGTCGCGCCGGTGACGAAGGTGATCATGACGGTGCTTTGGAGATGGAGATCAAAAGCACAAGATGATGATGGCCATATCATGTCACATATTTTGATTGCATGTGATGTTTATCTTATTATGCTTCTTATTTTGCTTAGAACGACTGTAGCATTATAAGATGATCCCTTACTAAATTTCAAGGTATAAGTGTTCTCCCTGAGTATGCACCGTTGCGAAAGTTCGTCGTGCCGAGACACCACGTGATGATCGGGTGTGATAAGCTCTACGTTCAAATACAACGGGTGTAAGCCAGTTTTGCACACGCAGAATACTCGGGTTAAACTTGACGAGCCTAGCATATACAGATATGGCCTCGGAACACTAGAGACCGAAAGGTCGAGCGTGAATCATATAGTAGATATGATCAACATAAGATGTTCACCATTGAGACTACTCCATCTCACGTGATGATCGGACATGGTTTAGTTGATTTGGATCACGTGATCATTTAGATGACCAGAGGGATGTCTATCTAAGTGGGAGTTCTTTAAATTAATATGATTAAATTGAACTTTAATTTATCATGAACTTAGTCCTGATAGTTTTGCATATCTATGTCGTTGTAGATCAATGGCCCGTGCTACCGTTCCTTTGAATTTTAATGCATTCCTAGAGAAAGCTAAGTTGAAAGATGATGGTAGTAATTACACGGACTGGGTCCGTAACCTGAGGATTATCCTCATTGCTGCACAGAAGAATTATGTCCTTGAAGCACCGCTAGGTGACAAGCCCCCTTCCGCTAATGCAGACGCTTTGAACGTCTGGCAGTCACGGTCTGATGACTACACGATAGTTCAGTGTGCCATGCTTTACGGCTTAGAACCGGGACTTCAACGACGTTTTGAACGTCATGGACCATATGAGATGTTCCAGGAGTTGAAGTTAATATTTCAAGCAAATGCCCGGATTGAGAAATATAAGATTTCCAATAAGTTCTATAGCTGCAAAATGGAGGAGAATAGTTCTATCAGTGAACACTTGCTCAGAATGTCTGGGTACTACAATCATATGACTCAACTTGGTTGCAAAGTTGACGAGGATAGTGTTATTGATAGAGTTCTTCAATCACTGCCACCAAGCTATAAAGGCTTCGTGATGAACTATAATATGCAAGGGATACAAAAGACAATTCCCGAGCTCTTCGCTATGCTCACAACTGCGGAGGTAGAAATCAAAAAGGAGCATCAAAAGTTGATGGTTAACAATACCACTAGTTTCAAGAAAAAGGGCAAGGAAGGGATTTTCAAGGAGAATAGCAAGATTGTTGCTGCTCTCACAGAAAACCTCAAGTATGGAAACAAGCCTGAAACTGAGTGCTTCTACTGCAAGGGGACTGGACACTGGAAGCGGAACTGCCCCAAGTATTTGGCGGATAAGAAGGATGGCAAGATGAACAAAGGTATATGTGATATACATGTTATTGATGTGTACCTTACTAATGCTCGTAGTAGTACCTGGGTATTTGATACCGGTTCGGTTGCTAATATTTGTAACTCGAAACAGGGACTACGGATTAAACGAAGATTAGCTAAGGATGAGGTGACAATGTGTGACGCCCGGGTAATTACGCTACAGTAATTCCACGCTAATGATGCCACATCACCACGATCACTGTTGATAATCTCGCATTAGTTCAGAACGATCCAAATTCAAATTTGAAGTAAAGTCAAACATTTAAAGTTTTCAAACTTCAAAAATAAAATGTTCCAAATGAGACAAATAAATCGTAGATGATTATGGTGGTGAAACCACATTGTTACGAAATGTCTAAATACTCTGAATTAAATAGAACAACAACCAAAACCAATTATTAAATGCCTTTTTCAATTAATAAATATTAAGCTAAATTTATTTTATTGCCCGAAACTATTGGGGCAATGGCATATTTATATTAAAATTAAATTAGGAATTAGTTTTATATTTCACTTAAACTATAACAAGATGAAAATAATAGGAAACAGAAAAGAAAAATAAATAAGAAAAGAAAATAACAGAAGATAAAAAAAAAGGGGAACCCCCCACTCCCCCTTGGCCGTTCGGCCCACCAGGCTGGCCGTTCGCTCTGGCTATAAGCCACCCCTGGCCCAAAACCCCGAACCTACTAGCCCAACCCACAACCCCGCTCATCCCCTTCCTCCTGCTACAGGGGGGAGGGGTGGACGTGGAGGCCATCCACCATGGCCATCGGCCACACGCCGGCCATCACGCGGCATCCCCCCGGTCCCAAACGTCTACAAGGCAGCCCCCGCACCCCTCTCGAACCCTAGCACTTTTTCCCATTTTCCCCGCGCTGTTTTTCTTCACCCCTGGGCTCGCCGAACACCGTCGCCGCCAAGGCCGACGACGACCTCCCCCGACGCCGTTGGACCGCGCCGTCGCCTGAGCTGCTACCTCGCCGGACGCCTCCTCATCTCCTCCCCGCCGGCCTCCTCGAGCCTCGCCGCCCTCTTCCCACGACGGCGGTGAGCGCCCCCCCTTTTCCCCTCGCCGCGGTCGTGCCCCTGAACCCCGCCCGGTCCTGCTGCTCGCCGTCGCCTGCTTGGCCTCGCCCCGCGGCCGCATACTGCCTCGCTCGCCTCTGCCGCCCCAGCGAAACCCCGCGCACCGCCCTCCGCCGGCGCCTGGCTGCCCCGCCAGGCTCGCCGCTGCCCGTCGCGCTCGTCCCGCAGTGGCCACCGCGCGCCACCGCCGCCCTTGTGCGCGCGCCACCGCCGCGGCCGCCTCCGCCCCGGCCGAGCCGGGCCGTCGCCGCCCACCCAACCGCTGCAGCCGCGGCCGCCCACCGATGGCCACGCCCACGCCCGCGCGGCCCCTCGCCGCCGGCGACCGCTCGCCTCTGGCCGCCGACGCCCGCACGGGCTCCGGCCCCCGTCGCGGTGCGGGTAGCGCCCGTGCCCACGGGGCTCCTCCCCGTTGCGCCCGTTAGCGCCCATGCCCACTAAGCCCTCTGGGCCAATGACACATGGGGCCCTGGCCCCAGAACGTTTAATAAAAAAAAGAATAAAAAAAATAGATAATAATAGATAATAAAAATAATTAAAAATAATAATAATTAAAATAATTAAAAAATTAATTAATTAATTAATTAGTGAATAAATTAAGTTAATTAATCCTGTTTCATTAATCTAATTAACTAGTTAGTTTAATTAAACAGTAATTGGATTAGCTAGATCCTAATTAAACTAAATAGTGAATGACAGGTGGGACCCACTGGTCAGTTTGACCAGTCAACCATGATGAGGTCAGCATGATGTCATGCTGATGTCATAAATCCTTTTTCGAATTAATTTAATTAATATTAAATTCCAGAAATTAATAAAAACTTTAGAAAATCATATCTTTTAAACCGTAACTCGGATGAAAATACTTTGTACATGAAAGTTGCTCAGAACGACGAGACGAATTCAAATACGCGGTCCGTTCGTCCGCCACACATCTCTATCATACCGAACATGCGACATTCCCCTCCGTTTCATCTGCCCGAAAATGCCTAACACCGGGAGTACTTTCCCGGATGTTATTCCTCTTCGTCTGTATCACCGAGTACCGCGTTAGGTCACACGTAGCACCTCGTATTACCTTGTTATGTTTTGTGATGCTATTGTTTGCTCTGTTATTTATTTGTTTCCCCTTCGTTGCTTCTTTTCGGTAGACTCCGTTACCGCGATAGACCCCGAGACCGTTGATGCTTCGGTGTTCGACTACGGCTACGATTCCGAAGATTCCTTTTGTCTGCAGAGCTTCCAGGCAAGCCCCCCCTTTGATCACCAGATATCGCCTACTCCTCTCTCTACTGCTTACATTAGAGTAGTGTAGCATGTTACTGCTTTCGATAATCCTATTCTGCTGCATAGCCTGTCATTGTTGCTACCACTTTTGATACTTTACCTGCAATCCTAAATGCTTAGTATAGGATGCTAGTATTCCATCAGTGGCCCTACACCCTTGTCCGTCTGCCCTGCTATTCTATCGGGTCGTGATCACTTGGGGGTGATCACGGGTATATACTATATACATACTTTACATGACACATGATGATGGTTCGGATATGGGGGCTGAAGGGGCAGGTGGTTCCACACAGGTAGTGGTGGGCCTGGGTTCCCGACAGTCCCCTGATGGTTACTTTGTGGCGGAGCGACAGGGCAGGTTGCGACCACCTAGGAGACAGGTGGGCCTGGCCCTGGTCGTTGTCCGCGGTTATTTCATAATAACACGTTTATCGAGATCTTGGTATTTGATCTGAGTCTGGCCATTTGGTCTATACGCACTAACCAGCTACGTGGGAATAGTTATGGGTACTCGACGTCGTGGTATCAGCCGAAGCCTTCTTGACGTCAGCGGTGTAGCGGCGCGCGCCGGATTGGACTGGAAGCCTGCTCTGGTATTAGGAGAGGCTAGGTCTGCTTACCGGCCGCGTACGCAACGTGCAGGTGTGCGTTGGGCGATGGGCCCGGACCCCTGCGCGCTTAGGACTTAGACCAACGTGCTGACCTCTCTGCTGTGCTTAGGTAGGGCTGCGACGTGTTGATCTTCCGAGGCCGGGCATGACCCTAGAAAGTGTGTCCGGCCAAATGGGATCAAGCGTGCTGGGTTATGTGGTGCACCCCTGCAGGGAAGTTAATCTATTCGAATAGCCGTGTCCCTCGGTAAAAGGACGACCCGGAGTTGTACTCGGACCTCATGACAACTAGAACTGGATACTTAATAAAACACACCCAGACAAGTTCCAGATATAACTCGGTGGTTGCTCTCTCACAGGGTGATGTGCGGGAGGATCGCCGGGTAGGATTATGCTTTACGATGTTACTTGGTGAACTCTTCTACTACTCAAGACGGAGGCTGCCAGAAGCTTTGATAGTTGTTACTATTCCATCTACTCCCTTCCACTGCTGCAAGATGAAGGCTGCGAGAAGCGATGAAGCTTGTTACTTACCATCTACTCTCTTCTACTGCTGCAAGATGGAGGTTACCAGAAGCGTAGTCTTCGTTTGAAATAGCTATCCCCCTCTTATTCTGCTTTCTGCAGTTCAGTCCACATATATTACCCCTTTACACAGATATCATTGCATATGTAGTGTAGATCCTTGCTTGCGAGTACTTTGGATGAGTACTCACGGTTGCTTTGCTCCCCCTTTTCCCCCTTTCTTCCTTTCTTCTCGGATGATGCAACCAGGTGGTGGAGTCCAGGAGCCAGAGGATCCCGATGAGGTTTCTACATGGAGTTCGGCTTCGAGGAGTAGTTAGGAGGTCCCAGGCAGGAGGCCTTGCCTTTTCGATCGTTGCTAAATTTGTGCTAGCCTTCTTAAGGCAAACTTGTTTAACTTATGTCTGTACTCAGATATTGTTGCTTCCGCTGACTCTTGTGTTTCGAGCTTTTGTATTCGAGCCCTCGAGGCCCCTGGCTTGTAATATAAAGCTTGTATTATTTAATTTGTGTCTAGAGTTGTGTTGTGATATCTTCCAGTGAGTCCTTGATCTTGGTCGTACACATTTGCGTGCATGATTAGTGTACGGTCAAATCGGGGGCGTCACAAGTTGGTATCAGAGCCGACTGCCTGTAGGAATCCCCCTTTCCAACTCCTTGGCCGAAGTTGAGTCTAGTCTTTGAAAAAACAAATTTACTAACTTGTTGTGTGGCTTACGGGCCCACAACACCAATGGGTGGTATTAGGATCTTTTACTCCTCGTCTATACTCTGGGACTCTTATCTCTCTTCTGTTCGGGATAAAAGAATTTTGCTAAATCTAACATTAGGATCTCGCTATCACTTTCACCCGGAGAGCACCTTATGGTAGATGATCGTCCGCTGCACCAGAAGACCCTGAAGATACTCTCCGCTGTTAACCCGAGAACTTGTGTTCATCGCCTTTGTAATTCACCACCATCGATATATCCCTATGGATATCTGAATGCACTTGCCATTCTAATGATCATTCCTCGTCGCTCTTGTTGTTACAAGATGCCTCGAAATATTCTCCGTTGTCCTGAGAATCCTTTGAGTTTACTGTCTTGCAATTTTATTTCATATGGAAAACCTTACGGTTATTTCCTCACATTTATCAAGGATCAATCCTTCTCGAATGTTCATATGTCTCCCAAAATTCTTCGGAATACTTTTCGATATTTCGAAAATCCTCTGCAGGCTGTTACTCTTGAAATTCTTGCCTGCTTGCATTATGGTCAATTCCGTATGGCTAGTAGTCTTTGTTAACATCCCTTGTCTTAACCATTTTGAGCCTATTGATTCAATGAGTGCGTATGCACGCAATCATCAGGTTATCCGTTTTAAAGGTATCTTTCCGGCTCAGACGTCATTCTGGACATGAGCTGGTTCTCGGCAATTCAAACCTTTATTGATTGTCCAGCTAAGTGTTTTCAACTTATCCATCCTTGATCAGAGCGTCTGCTTCTGATCCTTCATCTTGGAAATCATAATTTCTTTCTATTTAAGCATCAGACTAATCATGTGATTATTGAATCGGATGCCTCTGCATTCTTTCTTCCTGTGAGTGAGTACCGATACTCACATCAGCTCCGTTGTGGATCATCCGATCCATTGTTGGATTAATATTCAACAGTGTCCTTCCTATTCAATCACCTTGTGAGTTCTTCCCCTGATACATAATGCCTTTGGTAAATTGTATCCTCTACTTGGCCAACCATGCTCTCCTTTCGAGCATGTGTATTTACTTTTGAAAACTTGTGGTATATGTTACTAAGATGCCCGATGGGTTGAACATATGCCTTCCCTTAATCCGTGAGAACCCGAAAGTTTTCACAAGTCATACTCTTCCGGTGTCCCACCAAATGAAATTCCAACACTACAGTTTTATCAAAGCAAGAGGTAAATGAAACGTATGCATTGAAGAAATGGGAGTCGACCTTGAGCTTTTGTTCATGCCCATGGAAACGATGTAGAACGTCTCTGGAGCTTCTTGCAAAATGATTTTACATCTAAATAATTCTTTCGGTATCAATAAATTTGATCCCTTGCAGTTATGGTTCCGACCATGCTGTCCTGATCTGATATATATGATGGGAATTCATTCTAGTTCCTCGTCTATTTTGGCTAGGTTGAAGTATCTATTGTCATAGGTCAATGACCTAGTTCAACTTCTATCGTGTTCTACCTTTGAGTTTAACCCTCTGATATCTCGAGGATATCATGCCTTTGCACTACACCTTTTGAGCCTTTGATGAAGTAATACATTTGCTTGTCGTAATCACTCTACGGGTTCTAGGTTGCCGTCAACCGAGGACAGCGTTTAGTAAATCAAATCCGCTCTAAAAATTCAACACCCCTAGTAGATGTTACTGGGAAATTTTTAAAACTCAATCTGGTTTTATTCCTAGACTATCGGGTACATCCCTTGTCTAGCTATCTTGACTGTGCTACCTTGTCCCTCTCGGGTGCACAAATTCTTCAGTGTGTGAGCACGACTTACGTTGAGCTTTCAACATCATGTTGCTTATCTTGAAAGGCAACCTTGGTTCCGAGCTTGCATCTTATACATTGATACTATAACTTGCCACTTCGTCATTCCCTTGCTTGTTGCCGTTGTTGTTGATTTCATCCTCTTGAAACCCTCCCGACAAATGTGTCGGATCACCTTCAACACTTTGACTACATATGAGATGTCTACTGTGTTCGTGATGAGAAATACCCTCCTTGCCCTCGATGATTTTTAATATCATCGACAACACCCTTGACTTCCTTTCATCACGAACTTGTTCACATTATAGTTGCAACTTGCTCTCCAGGTAGTGTTGTGTTCTGCCTTAAAGTATTATTGTCTTTTATGTCGAGAATGTTGTGGGGACTGCTCCACCTCTTAGAAATTCTCGGTATGATGATACTTCTCACCATCACCATTCTTCCTTGGTCTCCGTGTTGTTTTTAACCGGGATACCAATATGCTAAAGATGCTGCTTGAGTTATGTACTTCTAGCAACTCTATTGCTTTGAAGATAACGATCAATAGATCATTCTTGGACTGTTGGTTATTGAATCGTCACTCTAACATTGATCTTGCCGCCTAAGGTCATGTTTCGGGCACACCTATCAACTAATGATTAATGGTGTATGTTTTTCTCGAGCATACAACATTATATCATTTGAATTGATATGTGTCATCCTCTTGTTCACATTATTGTGGAAATCCCTCCGTTTGGATTTCTCAATGAATTGTCGCTGAGCCCATCAGCCACCTCCTCATCCTATCTTTGGTTTAAGGATGAACTTTTGTTCCGGGAACCCGCTCCCATAGTTCGTTCCCGAGAATCTTGCAATGTCATTTCGTCGATTAGTGTTGCCCCTTTTCTTCTCGAACATCCCGAGTCTGTGGTATCATGACACCAATCGTATCTGATTCTCGGTCAGATATGATGGTTGGGACAACTTTCCTGGAGTTATAATATTGGTCCTTTGATGACTCGGGAATATGATGTCATGTCTAGCACCCCTGGCTGGAGGATCTATCATTATAATCTCTTTTGCAAGGATAACTGTTCTTCCAGGAGGAAATTGTAAGACTTATTCTATAAGTTGCTCCTGATGAATCCTTTGTGTATCCAAGTCCGACCTTTGCTTCAAGACCATGCCAATGCTGTCTCGAAGCATGTCTGTGGTACTCCGATTTTCAACAAGAGCATTTGAAGCCCAGTGCTAAATGTTTCTTGGTCAGTTATCCAAACACCGTTGTATGGGTAACATCTTGATTAATCCTTGCCTGTTTATCTGAATGGTTGGAACTTGCTCCCCAACCCTGTATGCCATGCCCTGCTTATCGTTGGGAAGGATATACTCCTAATAATTGTGTGTAATCACAATTTTCCTTTCCATTTGTTTGTTTAACCTTTCTTTGATCTACATATAATCTAAGCAGTAATAATTCTCTGCTTATGTAAACACCTCGTTTTACAACTCTATCAGTAAGACCTCGTTACTATTGTTGTAACATTCCATTAACTGCCGGTGAACGAGAACTTTGCCTATTGGTCTGCCTCGTTACAACGTGAGAAAAAAAATGGCTCTCTTCGTTCCCCGTCCTTGGTACCGACATTGCTGCCAACTTAGCTGACAGACTATCCTCTGACATGCCTTGCGTTTTGTGCAAGATGTCATCGCCCTTCCTATTTTTAACCCACATGGTGGGCCCATAACCCACAGGTCCACTGGATCGAAACCTGACTCTTCTTTACAACCTGAATTCTATGGTATCCTTTGCACTTGGCTTCGTATATGATTCACGAGCTGAATTCTACTATGTTTCATCCTGGTATCAAACACCATGTTCTTCACGTTGTTCAAGCCCCATTCCAGCTTCTGTCTAGGCATCGAATGATTGCCTACCCATTTGAAACTTTGGTACCATCGCTTATTGTTCTCAATGCATTCACTGCAATACTACTCGTAGGGTACTTCGTGTACCACCTTCTGAATTCGCCGTCGGATGCACATACTTCGTGGAGATACGTTCCTCCAAAGTTTTCCCCCCTGTTCGCTTTCGTAGGACGATGGAGATCCCGAAGAAAGGTTGACGACGTGATCACGATGACTTGAAGCAGAAGAATGAAGACATCAACGCAATGGATCAACCCCTTCGAGAAGAGCAGCCAAGACCAAGAAGGCCCGTTATAATTCCGCAACCAGAACTTCCCCCCCTTACTCCACCGCTTAAATCTCGGGACGAGATTTCTTGTAGTGGAGGAGAATTGTGACGCCCGGGTAATTACGCTACAGTAATTCCACGCTAATGATGCCACATCACCACGATCACTGTTGATAATCTCGCATTAGTTCAGAACGATCCAAATTCAAATTTGAAGTAAAGTCAAACATTTAAAGTTTTCAAACTTCAAAAATAAAATGTTCCAAATGAGACAAATAAATCGTAGATGATTATGGTGGTGAAACCACATTGTTACGAAATGTCTAAATACTCTGAATTAAATAGAACAACAACCAAAACCAATTATTAAATGCCTTTTTCAATTAATAAATATTAAGCTAAATTTATTTTATTGCCCGAAACTATTGGGGCAATGGCATATTTATATTAAAATTAAATTAGGAATTAGTTTTATATTTCACTTAAACTATAACAAGATGAAAATAATAGGAAACAGAAAAGAAAAATAAATAAGAAAAGAAAATAACAGAAGATAAAAAAAAAGGGGAACCCCCCACTCCCCCTTGGCCGTTCGGCCCACCAGGCTGGCCGTTCGCTCTGGCTATAAGCCACCCCTGGCCCAAAACCCCGAACCTACTAGCCCAACCCACAACCCCGCTCATCCCCTTCCTCCTGCTACAGGGGGGAGTGGTGGACGTGGAGGCCATCCACCATGGCCATCGGCCACACGCCGGCCATCGCGCGGCATCCCCCCGGTCCCAAACGTCTACAAGGCAGCCCCCGCACCCCTCTCGAACCCTAGCACTTTTTCCCATTTTCCCCGCGCCATTTTTCTTCACCCCTGGGCTCGCCGAACACCGTCGCCGCCAAGGCCGACGACGACCTCCCCCGACGCCGTTGGACCGCGCCGTCGCCTGAGCTGCTACCTCGCCGGACGCCTCCTCATCTCCTCCCCGCCGGCCTCCTCGAGCCTCGCCGCCCTCTTCCCACGACGGCGGTGAGCGCCCCCCCTTTTCCCCTCGCCGCGGTCGTGCCCCTGAACCCCGCCCGGTCCTGCTGCTCGCCGTCGCCTGCTTGGCCTCGCCCCGCGGCCGCATACTGCCTCGCTCGCCTCTGCCGCCCCAGCGAAACCCCGCGCACCGCCCTCCGTCGGCGCCTGGCCGCCCCGCCAGGCTCGCCGCTGCCCGTCGCGCTCGTCCCGCAGTGGCCACCGCGCGCCACCGCCGCCCTTGTGCGCGCGCCACCGCCCCGGCCGAGCCGGGCCGTCGCCGCCCACCCAACCGCTGCAGCCGCGGCCGCCCACCGATGGCCACGCCCACGCCCGCGCGGCCCCTCGCCGCCGGCGACCGCTCGCCTCTGGCCGCCGACGCCCGCACGGGCTCCGGCCCCCGTCGCGGTGCGGGTAGCGCCCGTGCCCACGGGGCTCCTCCCCGTTGCGCCCGTTAGCGCCCATGCCCACTAAGCCCTCTGGGCCAATGACACATGGGGCCCTGGCCCCAGAACGTTTAATAAAAAAAAAGAATAAAAAAATAGATAATTAAAATAATTAAAAATAATAATAATTAAAATAATTAAAAAATTAATTAATTAATTAATTAGTGAATAAATTAAGTTAATTAATCCTGTTTCATTAATCTAATTAACTAGTTAGTTTAATTAAACAGTAATTGGATTAGCTAGATCCTAATTAAACTAAATAGTGAATGACAGGTGGGACCCACTGGTCAGTTTGACCAGTCAACCATGATGAGGTCAGCATGATGTCATGCTGATGTCATAAATCCTTTTTCGAATTAATTTAATTAATATTAAATTCCAGAAATTAATAAAAACTTTAGAAAATCATATCTTTTAAACCGTAACTCGGATGAAAATACTTTGTACATGAAAGTTGCTCAGAACGACGAGACGAATTCAAATACGCGGTCCGTTCGTCCGCCACACATCTCTATCATACCGAACATGCGACATTCCCCTCCGTTTCATCTGCCCGAAAATGCCTAACACCGGGAGTACTTTCCCGGATGTTATTCCTCTTCGTCTGTATCACCGAGTACCGCGTTAGGTCACACGTAGCACCTCGTATTACCTTGTTATGTTTTGTGATGCTATTGTTTGCTCTGTTATTTATTTGTTTCCCCTTCGTTGCTTCTTTTCGGTAGACTCCGTTACCGCGATAGACCCCGAGACCGTTGATGCTTCGGTGTTCGACTACGGCTACGATTCCGAAGATTCCTTTTGTCTGCAGAGCTTCCAGGCAAGCCCCCCCTTTGATCACCAGATATCGCCTACTCCTCTCTCTACTGCTTACATTAGAGTAGTGTAGCATGTTACTGCTTTCGATAATCCTATTCTGCTGCATAGCCTGTCATTGTTGCTACCACTTTTGATACTTTACCTGCAATCCTAAATGCTTAGTATAGGATGCTAGTATTCCATCAGTGGCCCTACACCCTTGTCCGTCTGCCCTGCTATTCTATCGGGCCGTGATCACTTGGGGGTGATCACGGGTATATACTATATACATACTTTACATGACACATGATGATGGTTCGGATATGGGGGCTGAAGGGGCAGGTGGTTCCACACAGGTAGTGGTGGGCCTGGGTTCCCGACAGTCCCCTGATGGTTACTTTGTGGCGGAGCGACAGGGCAGGTTGCGACCACCTAGGAGACAGGTGGGCCTGGCCCTGGTCGTTGTCCGCGGTTATTTCATAATAACACGTTTATCGAGATCTTGGTATTTGATCTGAGTCTGGCCATTTGGTCTATACGCACTAACCAGCTACGTGGGAATAGTTATGGGTACTCGACGTCGTGGTATCAGCCGAAGCCTTCTTGACGTCAGCGGTTTAGCGGCGCGCGCCGGATTGGACTGGAAGCCTGCTCTGGTATTAGGAGAGGCTAGGTCTGCTTACCGGCCGCGTACGCAACGTGCAGGTGTGCGTTGGGCGATGGGCCCGGACCCCTGCGCGCTTAGGACTTAGACCGACGTGCTGACCTCTCTGCTGTGCTTAGGTAGGGCTGCGACGTGTTGATCTTCCGAGGCCGGGCATGACCCTAGAAAGTGTGTCCGGCCAAATGGGATCAAGCGTGCTGGGTTATGTGGTGCACCCCTGCAGGGAAGTTAATCTATTCGAATAGTCGTGTCCCTCGGTAAAAGGACGACCCGGAGTTGTACTCAGACCTCATGACAACTAGAACTGGATACTTAATAAAACACACCCAGACAAGTTCCAGATATAACTCGGTGGTTGCTCTCTCACAGGGTGATGTGCGGGAGGATCGCCGGGTAGGATTATGCTTTACGATGTTACTTGGTGAACTCTTCTGCTACTCAAGACGGAGGCTGCCAGAAGCTTTGATAGTTGTTACTATTCCATCTACTCCCTTCCACTGCTGCAAGATGAAGGCTGCGAGAAGCGATGAAGCTTGTTACTTACCATCTACTCTCTTCTACTGCTGCAAGATGGAGGTTACCAGAAGCGTAGTCTTCGTTTGAAATAGCTATCCCCCTCTTATTCTGCTTTCTGCAGTTCAGTCCACATATATTACCCCTTTACACAGATATCATTGCATATGTAGTGTAGATCCTTGCTTGCGAGTACTTTGGATGAGTACTCACGGTTGCTTTGCTCCCCCTTTTCCCCCTTTCTTCCTTTCTTCTCGGATGATGCAACCAGGTGGTGGAGTCCAGGAGCCAGAGGATCCCGATGAGGTTTCTACATGGAGTTCGGCTTCGAGGAGTAGTTAGGAGGTCCCAGGCAGGAGGCCTTGCCTTTTCGATCGTTGCTAAATTTGTGCTAGCCTTCTTAAGGCAAACTTGTTTAACTTATGTATGTACTCAGATATTGTTGCTTCCGCTGACTCTTGTGTTTCGAGCTTTTGTATTCGAGCCCTCGAGGCCCCTGGCTTGTAATATAAAGCTTGTATTATTTAATTTGTGTCTAGAGTTGTGTTGTGATATCTTCCAGTGAGTCCTTGATCTTGGTCGTACACATTTGCGTGCATGATTAGTGTACGGTCAAATCGGGGGCGTCACACAATGCGCGTGGGAAATGGTTCCAAAGTCGATGTGATCGCCGTCGGCACGCTACCTCTGCATCTACCTTCGGGATTAGTTTTAGACCTAAATAATTGTTATTTGGTGCCAGCGTTGAGCATGAACATTATATCTGGATCTTGTTTATTGCGAGACGGTTATTCATTTAAATCAGAGAATAATGGTTGTTCTATTTTAATGAATAATATCTTTTATGGTCATGCACCCTTAAAGAGTGGTCTATTCTTATTGGATCTCGATTGTAGTGATACACATATTCATAATATTGAAACCAAAAGATGCAAGGTTAATAATGATAGTGCAACTTATTTGTGGCACTGCCGTTTAGGTCATATTGGTGTAAAACGCATGAAGAAACTCCATAAAGATGGACTTTTGGAATCACTTGATTATGAATCACTTGGTGCTTGTGAACCATGCCTCATGGGCAAGATGACTAAAACTCCGTTCTCCGGAACTATGGAGCGAGCAACAGATTTGTTGGAAATCATACATACTGATGTATGTGGACCAATGAGTGTTGATGCTCGCGGCGGGTATCGTTATTTTCTGACCTTCACTGATGATTTGAGCAGATATGGGTATATCTACTTAATGAAGCACAAGTCTGAAACATTTGAAAAGTTCAAAGAATTTCAGAGTGAAGTAGAGAATCATCGTAACAAGAAAATAAAGTTTCTACGATCAGATCGTGGAGGAGAATATTTGAGTTACGAGTTTGGTCTTCATTTGAAACAATGTGGAATAGTTTCACAACTCACGCCACCTGGAACACCACAGCGTAATGGTGTGTCCGAACGTCGTAATCGTACTTTATTAGATATGGTGCGATCAATGATGTCTCTTACCGATTTACCACTATCGTTTTAGGGTTATGCTTTAGAGACAGCTGCATTCACGTTAAATAGGGCACCATCTAAATCCGTTGATACGACACCTTATGAACTATGGTTTGGCAAGAAACCAAAGTTGTCGTTTCTTAAAATTTGGGGCTGAGATGCTTATGTGAAAACACTTCAACCTGATAAGCTCGAACCCAAGTCGGAAAAATGTGTCTTCATAGGATACCCAAAAGAGACTGTTGGGTACACCTTCTATCACAGATCCGAAGGCAAAATATTCGTTGCTAAGAACGGATCCTTTCTATAAAAAGAGTTTCTCTCGAAAGAAGTGAGTGGGAGGAAAGTAGAACTTGATGAGGTAATTGTACCTTCTCCCGGATTGGAAAGTAGTACATCACAGGAAATTGTTCCAGTCATTCCTACACCAATTAGTGAGGAAGTTAATGATAATGATCATGAAACTTCGGATCAAGTTTCTGCTGAACGTCGTAGATCAACCAGAGTACGTTCCGCACCAGAGTGGTACGGCAACCCAGTTCTGGAAATCATGTTACTAGACCATGATGAACCTACGAACTATGAGGAAGCGATGATGAGCCCGGATTCCACAAAATGGCTTGAAGCCATGAAATCTGAGATGGGATCCATGTATGAGAACAAAGTATGGACTTTGGTTGACTTGCCCGATGATCGGCAAGCCATCGAAAATAAATGGATCTTCAAGAGGAAGACCGACACAGACGGTAATATTACTGTTTACAAAGCTCGACTTGTTGCGAAAGGTTTTCGACAAGTTCAAGGAGTTGACTACGATGAGACTTTCTCACCTGTAGCGATGCTTAAGTCTGTCCGAATCATGTTAGCAATTGCCGCATTTTATGATTATGAAATCTGGCAAATGGATGTCAAAACTGCATTCCTAAATGGATATCTCAAAGAAGAGTTGTATATGATGCAACCAGAAGGTTTTGTCGATCCAAAAGGTGCTAACAAAGTATGCAAGCTCCAGTGATCCATCTATGGACTGGTGCAAGCATCTCGGAGTTGGAATATACGCTTTGATGAGGTGATCAAAGCATATGGTTTTATACAGACTTTTGGAGAAGCCTGTATTTACAAGAAAGTGAGTGGGAGCTCTGTAGCATTTCTAATATTATATGTAGATGACATATTGTTGATTGGAAATGATATAGAATTTCTGGATAGCATAAAAGGATACTTGAATAAAAGTTTTTCAATGAAAGACCTCGGTGAAGCTGCTTATATATTAGGTATCAAGATCTATAGAGATAGATCAAGACGCTTAATTGGACTTTCACAAAGCACATACCTTGATAAGATTTTGAAGAAGTTCAAAATGGATCAGACAAAGAAAGGGTTCTTGCCTGTTTTACAAGGTATGAAGTTGAGTAAGACTCAATGCCCGACCACTGCAGAAGATAGAGAGAAAATGAAAGTCATTCCCTATGCCTCAGCCATAGGATCTATCATGTATGCAATGCTGTGTACCAGACCTGATGTGTGCCTTGCTATAAGTCTAGTAGGGAGGTACCAAAGTAATCCAGGAGTGGATCACTGGACAGCGGTCAAAAACATCCTAAAGTATCTGAAAAGAACAAAGGATATGTTTCTCGTATATGGAGGTGACAAAGAGCTCGTCGTAAACGGTTACGTCGATTCTAGCTTTGACACTGATCCGAATGACTCAAAGTCACAAACCGGATATGTGTTTTTATTGAACGGTGGAGCTGTCAGTTGGTGCAGTTCCAAGCAGAGCGTCGTGGCGGGATCTACGTGTGAAGCGGAATACATAGCTGCTTCGGAAGCAGCAAATGAAGGAGTCTGGATGAAGGAGTTCATATCCGATCTAGGTGTAATACCTAGTGCATCGGGTCCAATGAAAATCTTTTGTGACAACACTGGAGCCATAGCCTTGGCGAAGGAATCCAGGTTTCACAAGAGAACAAAGCACATCAAAAGACGCTTCAATTCCATCCGCGATCTAGTCAAGGAGGGAGACATAGAGATTTGCAAAATACATACGGATCTGAATGTTGCAGACCCGTTGACTAAGCCTCTTCCACGGGCAAAACATGATCAGCACCAGGACTCCATGGGTGTGAGGATCATCACTTTGTAATCTAGATTATTGACTCTAGTTCAAGTGGGAGACTGAAGGAAATATGCCCTAGAGGCAATAATAAAGATGTTATTTGTATTTCCTTATATCATGATAAATGTCTTTTATTCATGCTAGAATTGTATTAACCGGAAACTTAGTACATGTGTGAATACATAGACGAAACAGTATGTCCCTAGTATGCCTCTACTAGACTAGCTCATTGATCAAAGATGGTTACGTTTCCTAACCATAGACATGAGTTGTCATTTGATCAACGGGATCACATCATTAGGAGAATGATGTGATGGACAAGACCCATCCGTTAGCATAGCACTATGATCGTTTAGTTTTACTGCTATTGCTTTCTTCATGACTTATACATGTTCCTATGACTATGAGATTATGCAACTCCCGAATACCGTAGGAACACCTTGTGTGCTATCAAACGTCACAACGTAACTGGGTGATCATAAAGATGCTCTACAGGTGTCTCCGAAAGTATTCGTGGTGTTGGCATAGATCAAGATTAGGATTTGTCACTCCGAGTGTCGGAGAGGTATCTCTGGGCCCTCTCGGTAACACACATCACAATAAGCCTTGCAAGCAAAAGACTAATGAGTTAGTCACGAGATGATGTGTTACGGAACGAGTAAAGAGACTTGCCGGCAACGAGATTGAACTAGGTATAAACATACCGACGATCAAATCTCGGGCAAGTAACATACCGTTTGACAAAAGGAACAACGTATGTTGTTATGCGGTTCTGACCGATAAAAGATCTTCGTAGAATATGTAGGAGCCAATATGAACATCCAGGTTCCGCTATTGGTTATTGACCAGAGATGAGTCTCGGTCATGTCTACATAGTTCTCGAACCCGTAGGGTCCGCACGCTTAACGTTTGATGACGATCGGTATTATGAGTTTTTGAGTATTGATGTACCGAAGGTAGTTCGGAGTTCCGGATGAGATCACGGACATGACGAGGAGTCTCGGAATGTCCGAGACATAAAGATTGATATATTGGACGGCTATATTCGGACACCGGAAGTATACCGGAAAAGTTTCGGATTTATCGGGAATGCCGGAGGGGGTTACCGGAACCCCCTACGAGAGGGGATGGTCCATAGTGGGCCTAAAGGGAAAGAGAGAGGCAGCCCATAGGGCTGGCCGGCGCCCCCACCTAGGGTTCCTAGTTGGACTAGGATTGGGGGGGGGGGCGCCACCTCTCCTATTCCTTTCCCCCTTCTTCCTTTTGGTGAATCCTACTAGGAATAGGATTGCAATCCTATTCCTAGTAGGACTCCTTCCCTAGCCGCACCAGGAAGGGCCGGCCGGCCTCCCTCCCTTGATCCTTTATATACGGGGGCAGGGGGGCACCCAAAGACACACAAGTTGAATTGTTTTACCCGTGTGCGGTGCCCCCCTCCACAGAATCACACCTCGGTCATACCGTCGCGGAGCTTAGGCGAAGCCCTGCGCCGGTGAACACATCATATCCGTCACCACGCCGTCGTGCTGACGAAACTCTCCCGTGAAGCTCAACTGGATCAAGAGCTCGTGGGACGTCATCAAGCTGAACGTGTGCTGAACGCGGAGGTGCCGTACGTTCGGTGCTTGATCGGTTGGATCGCGAAGAAGTTCGACAACATCAACCGCGTCACTTGACGCTTCCGCTCCCGGTCTACGAGGGTACGTAGACACACTCTTCCCTCTCGTTGATATGCATCTGGTAGATAGATCTTGCGTGATCGTAGGAAAATTTTAAAATACTACGTTCCCCAACAGCTTCTTCGTGGACCCTTTGTGGGTGGAGCCCTCCGTGGACTCGCGCAACCGTTACCCTTCGTGGGTTGAAGTCTCCATCAACGTGGATGTACGATAGCACCACCTATCGAAACCACGCCAAAAACATCCGTGTCTCCAATTGCGTTTGCACACTCCAATCCCATCCCTTTACTTTCTTGCAACTTGCATGCTTTACTTTCCGCTGCTCATATACTCTTGACATGCTTGCTTGAAATGTATTGTGGACGTTTGAAATTGTGCTAAAAACTCCACCTCAACTTAAAGAACTTAAAAACTGCTACTTTTCTTGTTGACTGTCTAATCACACCCCCCCC
>LR738711.1:97402573-97469029 GCA_902687465.1 Secale cereale | reverse complement strand
CCGTAGACACCTCTTCTTCGATCTTCTCACGAGCCAAGCAAAAAAAAATCTTATCTTCGGCGGTGCCCAAGCTTTCCAAACCGTGCATTTCAATGGGGACCTGATGGTGCCTTGGAATTGAGCATCGTAGGCGGAGGCCACGGAGTAGGCGCCATTATCGGTGTGCTTCTAGACAATATCATCCTCCATATCTTCCTGAAGGTGGAAGTCACGCAAGGTGTCCGAAAGGCGGATGAACTCCCGGAAGTGAGCTATCGAGAAACTTGGGGTGATGTTATTTTTAGAGATACATGCATCATTTTTCAAGGCCTCTCTAATATTCCAACTTTTCCGCATGGAGGCTGCGTAGAGAAGGGGTGCAATGTCCTTTAGCTTTTGATCATTGACCCAAGGTGCATCCCAAAAGGGGTGCGCGCCCCATTTCCCACGTTGGTGTTGGTGGAGGTATAGAAAATATTGTAGTTCATCTCATCACATGGGTTCCCTAGCCCAATCCATATCTTGCTTGGTTCCTTCCACTCAAACCATAGCCAGTCTAGCCTTATAGCCCTTGCGATTTTTTCACCAAGGCCTCCAAATCCAAGAGGTCGACATACTGAATCCCAGTTTACTTTACATTTTGCACCCATAGTCTTGTCCGTGCCCGCTCGATCTTGTTTACATTGCGGAGGGTGCCTGGTGGAACAATGAGGGAGGTGATGAAGTATAGTGACTGTGAGGGGAGCATCGACTTGACAAGCGTTGGCGACCAATGGAAGTGATGTTCTGACCGTCCTAGGGAACCAACTTGGAGGCCACCTTGTCCAGAGCACGGGATGATGCCTCCAGGAATGGTTTAATTCTGGCTAAATTATCGAGCCACTTGGCTTGATATCACCAGCTGCAGCACTAGGAGTTCAGAACTTATAGCCTCCAAATGCACTCATCAGAGACATTTTATTGCCAAAGGAAATGCATTCAGTGCAAATGTTTCACACACCACCACCACCACCACCCATCGCCTCACGGTGCAACAAATAATCCAAGAAAAGGCAACACTGATGTCCCACGGTATGGTTTCACAGTTCCGCATAATGTTATATCTCAGGCCAAAAAAACAAAGAGATAGTACTGCTAGTTTGCTAAATTCTAGCTACTGAATTTTCCCAACGAAACCGGGTTATTCCGGGGGATCGACGACGCTCCTTCCTCGCTCCACGACACGCTCCAGATCCGCGAACCAGAGTTTCAGCAGTGATTTCTCTCTTGCGATGCTTTCGAATCTCGGCTTCAGGTCCTCGATGCTCTGCTGCATCGTCAGGATCTCAGCTTCATGCCTGAACTTGTCCTCCGACAGCATTTCGGTGGCATGGACGAGCTCCTGCCTCTGCCGTTCGGTTTCAGCGTTTGCCTCCTCAAGCTCCTTCACCTGGTCCTCCACTAGAGACTTCTCTTCAGAAACTTTCTCCAGCTTGAGACTGGTGACCCGGATCATTTCTTGCAGCTTTCCTACCTCTGTGCTGTTGGTGGACTTCTCCTGCAACAGCTTCTCAGACGCGGTGGCAAGCTCTTGCCTGTACTTGCTGATCTCGGTGTCGCTCTCGGAGATTTTGTTGTCGAAACGCCGTCTGGCTGAAGCCATTTCTTCCTTCAGACTGACAATTTCAGCTTCCAGTCCCTTGTTTTGTTCCAGCAGCCTGGAGTGCTCTTCTGACAAAATTGCGGCGTCTTCGAGCCTCCTTTGGAGACTGTTGATCTCCACTTCTGAAGATTGTAGCCTCTGCTTAGTTGACGCGAACTCTCCATCGATGTCTGTAATTTTGGTAGCATGATCGACACCATTTCCATTTTCTGTGTAATCGCAATGGCACCTCAAGCTCTTCTCTTCAAAAACCTCGAGCTTTTCGTTTGCATCAAGCAGCTTCCGGTTTGCCGCATTGAGATCGTCCTCGAGCTCGAGAACTCTCTGGTGCAATGTGTAGGCAATGCCATCATCCTCGCCATCTTCAGACTTCATGTCGGATTCTGACTGTGAAGCTGACCCGGGCTCCTTCCTTGAGGACGGTGAGTCATTGCTCTTGTTGCTCAGAAAGAAGTCGAAACCGGCGGCTCTAGGGCTCTGCTCCCTTGTCCAGGACTTCTGAGGCTCAGGAGATGGTGTGGGCGACCTTTGCAGCTCTGAACCGAACTCAGAACCGGATAAAGATCCTTGGGACTGCATCCTTGAAGGGATGTTCTTGCGCAGTTCACCGGTAACATTGTCGTAGCGCTCAGCTAAAGCGCGGTACATCCGGTAGAAGTTCTCAACATGGGTGACGAGCACTGGGCGCCTCTGATAATACATTTGAGCTTTCTTTGCAAAGGAGTCGCCATCTTCCTCAATAAGCTGCACCATTTCCTTCACTTGCTTATCCATTTCTGCATATTTCAGTTCAGTGAAAGCTTAGATAAGGCTACTTTTAACAACAGTGATAACATAAAGAATAGATAACAGTAGCATGGACAACACCTCAAACAACTCAACTACTCCCTCTGTAAACTAATATAGTAAGATCTTATATTAGTTTACAGAGGGAGTACAATCTATCTGCCCAATCCAGTAAAATGAGTAATAAAATAAAGGAAGGCAAGAGCAACAAAAGTAAAATAAAATAAAAATAAAAGCAGTAATTTTCAAGGAAAGTATAAACATTTTTTCCGTTCATCTCACTGCCAATTTCTGCTAAAATAAAATATGTGTAGCATTTCTCTCACTTGAC
Source organism: Secale cereale (assembly GCA_902687465.1). Taxonomy (NCBI): domain Eukaryota; kingdom Viridiplantae; phylum Streptophyta; class Magnoliopsida; order Poales; family Poaceae; genus Secale; species Secale cereale. The sequence continues at coordinate 97,466,291 of LR738711.1, read as the reverse complement.
TATGGAAGCATCAACAATCTTATTTACCACTCGTCTTAAATCTTGGAGCAAATGCTAAATGAACAGTCACAGAAGGCTACCACACCAAAACCTAAAAGAACAGGATTAACCACCAAAACTTCTGATGTACTTCATTACTCAGCTGCCAATTCCTAGTCATTAGCTCCACGAACAATCAGAGCTGCTACTGTACCACTTACAACATCGAAAGCACCTGAAAGCTAAGAAAGTAGACTTGTACTTCCTTTGTTTTATTATTATTCATTTATGCTCATTTCAGTGCAACATACAACCAGACATTGCACTGTACCTATACATGCATTGACAGCATATGTTTACTAGCAAGTACTAAGAGAAAAATCATATAGGAAATTGTCTAGGTATAATCTCAGCTTACCTTCGAGGTTTTCTGCAAGCCATTTTGAGTTCTTGGGGCTAATGTGACTATCCCACCACCATGAATGGCGCTTCCTGGATGGGTTCCTTTCCAAAGGCGGCTTCATTTTTCACAAATCTTCAAGAAGAGCTAGAAGTTTAGCAGATTCAAGCACTAAATGGAAAGTGGAAATGTGTACGGTTAGGAGTGAAAACTATGTCTTTCTTCAATTAAAGAAGAAAAATAAGGAATGATATGTTGAACTTCCCAAATCCTAAGCATCAGGATTAAGTATAGCGCTGCAAAATGAATACACTATACCACAACATAAATCAACCAATCTAAAAAAGGTATGGATCCATTTTAAAAAAAAGGGTATGGATAAGCATGTAAATGGCAACAAAGCCAGCAGCCACTCATTCTAGTCCTTGTTAGTTGGATAATAAGTTATTTCCAACTTTTACTAACGGCATCCGATTAACATCTAGTAGTACATTGGTGTAATGAAATCTACCCTGTCCTCGAGAAATAAATGCTTAAATCTCATCTGTGATGAACTAGAAGAAAAGAACAAGAAATCGCATATCTGGTCAGATCATCAGGTCAATGGATCAGATTGAGTTATATGTGCAACAACAAGACATGAGCAGCATATTTTCTTACTGTGGTATCAAGGATAACCCCTTTTTTTTACCAAACAGAGAAGCAATGATTCAGCAGGCGTCTTGTACTGTTCCATCCATGAAGAAACAAGCATGTGGATACAGTACAGTCGCATCAATAGAGAGAAAACAGGGGTGGCCGTATAACCAGGACCAGATCAAAAGAGAACAACATCCCTGGAGAAACTCTGCAAGATCTTGGGAGCAACCATCTCTCCAAAAACAGCAACTAAACATGGCTTCCAGAAACTAAAACAGACGACCGAGAAGAACCGGCACAGATTCCAGATGAGCATGAAGCATCAAGAGCGCGATCTCACCTGAGAAAAGAAGCCCTTCTCCCCCTTCAGAGGCGCAGGTCGTCAGGATCCTGCACCAGAGGCGCCAGCGCCGTTCATGCCTTTATACTGACCAAATCTGAGCACTACACGGACAGGCAGGGGATAGAAAGAAATCAAGAAGAGGTCGGGAATGAGTGGCTGGAAGATTTGGGCTCGGGTCGATGCTTGAAGCAAACGCGTGAGAGTCTCCAGCCCAGAGGGAGAGAGAGCCTTGGAAGATGCAAAGGGGCACGAGGCGGTGGCAGATGAGATGACCAAGTAGGCAAGCACCACCGCCCACCTACTCCTGCTACTGCGTGTATTACTGCTACCTGAAGGATCCAAGATCCACCGCTGCTCTCTAAAAGAACAGAACATGAAACACCGAGAGAGAGAGAGAGAGAGAGAGAGAGAGTTTTTGTTTACACTCGTGGTGTAGGTATCCGGCTGTACTCACCTATTCAGAAGAGATCCGGAAATCTGTTGAAAAAGTGGGGAAAACGGAGATGGGACAAAATAGGCAAGAAATAAATAAATGTCACGTGGTGTCACCGGCCATGTGCTGCGTGCGGTCAAGATTGCACGGCTGCAGGAGATGGGGATGTATGCAATTGAATTCTTGCCGTAGAAATGAATAATATGCATGAGGGGAAGAAGAAAGAGTGGAGTAAAAAAAGAGAAACAAAATCGTAGCAAGCAAGAGAGGTCTGCTGCTCCTTGTTACCTTCCAAAACTTGGCCTTTGCTCAAAGCTTTCTTGACAGGTAAACAGAAGGAAAAGGATTTGCAGAAAGTAAATAGTAATAGGGAGAAAAAAGATCAAAGAAAAGGAGAAGAGATTTACCGTTGGATCGCTGGATCGGACGGCTGATGGGTGCCGCTCCGAGAAAGAATTGACTGGCTGCCAGCAACGTAGGGCAAGCAGGCTTAAACAGGCATCAATGAGGGAGGTTGGCCAATTAAATGGGGAAGGAACTGAAGTCTGAAAGCCTGAAACTTGCAGGTGAGTAAAGTGCAGGCCGTGAAAAACTGACGCTTGGCCATGTGAAGCTTCTGAATTCCTGATCTCCAGGGCATTAAAAGAATCAGTTAAAACTAATGGTCCAACCCCTGCACACATCTCCTTGTATTTTAGTGGGTGTGCTGTCTCCCTGTTTTGCATTTGCAAATACAGTATGAGGTGTTGTGATAATTGTGCCGTGTTTCATTGTAAAGAGTAAGGATTTCTTGCATCTCCCAAGAATGCAGTCATCTCCAAAACTTTTAAGAGTGCACTATGTAAGCTTTTCTAGAGCAAATCATGGAAAAAAGTAAGGTCGGCAGCTCAAGGCATGGACTGGTCAGAGAGACAGAGACATGACACAGGAGACAGGTGGTCATGGCTGCAACCTCCATCATTTCTGCCGTGATCTCTGAACTGGTCTTGCTTCTCAGCTCCTCCTATACTAGTCTTGCTTCCCTTTAAACACAAATTTCACTGTTTCAGACTTGTTAGAAATGGAAGGGCAGGTTCACAACAGCACAAGGAGATCCCATAAACAGGAAAGGCGAATTAGACGATGGATATGTGAATTCATGTCAGATCATATGAGGCTCATTAGATGGCAAAAAAAAAAAGTCATGTCACAGGTTTTTAACAATCAAGTTCGTCAGCATTTGAAAGAGCAAGCACAGCAGTTATCTTCAGACTCACAACAGCAACAGGCAGATTGATTTTGAAAAGGAATGCCATAATGGTCCATAATATCTTACATCACACGCAATAGACGGTACCAGTAGCTGAATCAACTACAGAGCACAAGCTTTACCAAGACTACTAAGGAGTAGGCCGAAGCTACATGAAGAAAGGGGAAGGGGAAAGGGATGTTTACATTACATTGGCATACTGATTTTAGGCATCCAAGGAGAAGGATCCAGCAAGCTGCTGGCTGGCTGATCACGTTGCCATCACCATCGGCCTCTTGTGGCCCTGCAGAACTTGCCGGAGGTGCTGATACCCGTCGCGGTAGTGCTCGAGCGAGAAGCACAGCTGCCTGATTGCCTCCCGCTTCCCCTCTGCGCTGTCGAAGGCCATGAGCTTCTGCTTCTCAACCTCTTCCTCGAGCTCACGCACGCGTGCACGCAGTTCGGCCACGGACTTCCGTGCGGCATCTGCCTCTGCAATCACTTGCACATGCTCGAGGTGCAGCTGATGCAAGTGGCTATCCGTCTCCTTCATCTTTTCATCACAAGTCGCGAGATCACTCAGCAGACCAGACACCTTATTATCAACTGCAGCTTTCTGTGAGGACAGTAACTCGAGCTCTGTCTTAAGATTGGCAATATCTTGCTTCAATCCAGAGATCAGCTTCTCACTCTCAGCAGATGCTTCTGCCTTTTCGGCATGAAGTTGCTTAAGCTGCGCCTCTGTGGATGACAACTTGTCTTCAAGAGAAGCATTAGCTTCTGACAGTTGTAGGATCTCAGCATCGAGAGAGGACTTTTCAAGAGAGAATTTCTCCATCTTACAAGCAATGGCATGTTCCAGATCCTTGACACAGCCCTCCAACATTGATTTCTCTTGAAGTGCTCCTTCCAGATCAGCTTTGAGTTTCTCAATTCTAGTTTGTAGCTCCACCGTTTCAGCCCTTGAATCCTCCAACTCCCTATGAACTTGCTCAAACTCGATAGCACGTTCCTCGAGCACTCTTTTCTCATTTGAATCATTTTCCAGTCTTGCTTGCAGATCCTTGATTACCTTTTGTAGCTTCTTAATTTCAGCAGATGAATCATCTAGGCTGTGAGATGTTTGTTCAAGCTCCATAACCTGTGCCTCAAGCTGCAACTTCTCTTCCGACAGCTTTGCCAAGTTCCCTTCCAAGTTCTTGACCACTTCTTGGAGCTCCCTGATTTCAGTCTCAAGAGTAGACTTATCATAGGTATACCTCTCAGATACTTGCTCAAGCTCCCGCTTGCATTTCTCAATTTCAAGGTCACGATCTGAAAGTTGGGCCTCATGATGCTTAGCTGCTAAGGCCATTTCTCCTTTTAATTCCTCGAACTTGTTCTTGTTTTCCAGAACTACAGCTTCCAAATCCTCCTTTTCACTGCTAATTTCTTTGATATTCTCCAATGAACGGACCTTTTCTTCAAGATCCTTTTGAAGGCTGTTGATTTCTGATTGTGAAGCAAGCAACTTCTCTTCAAGGTTTTCACATTGGCACCGCATATTCTTTTCCTCAAGTGCCTCAAGTTTTTCCATTGCTTCCTTGAGCTCATCTTCTAGCTCAATAACCCGTTCGCTCAGTGCATGCGAAATCCCATTGCCATTTTCCTGGTCCACTTCATCAACCTCGGAATCAGATTCAGAAGAAGATGATGATCCATCACTCCCCTTTTTACCTTTCTGTTTTGAGGTTTTCTTTTCAGACTCAGGAGATGCGGGAGTAGATTGTGCCTCGGAGTCAGATTCAGATATACCTGAGCCCTGTGATTTGAGAGATGATGGCATGTTTTTTCGTAGTTCCCCAGTCACATTGTCATAACGCTCAGCAAGAGCACGATACATGCGATAGAAATTTTCAACATGGGTGACAAGCAAAGGCCGCCGTTGGTAATACATCTCAGCCTTCTTTGCAAAAGAATCTCCTTCATCCTCGATTAGCTTCAGCATCTCCTTAACTTGCTTATCCATCTCTGTTTGTTCAGAAAAGGTTGCGAGTGTAAATAGGTTGCAGGATGGAACATCAGAAGTAAATTACCATGGTGCTAAAGATAACTACTCTTAGCAAGTAACGGAAGTATCTCGGTACGTAAACAATTGAAGAGCAAGACCAGAGTCATTACCTTCAAGATTATCAGCTAGCCATTTGTTGTTTTTGGGACTAATATGACTGTCCCACCACCATGAATGGGCCTTCCTTGTGGGCATTCTTTGCATGCGCTTCATTTCCACTAGAAATAAGAAATCTTCTGAAAGACAGACCTAATCATGAGATGGAAGGCAAAAATGAGAAAACGAAACAGACAAGTTGATGACTTATTATAAAGGGTAATCTGCAAGAATACAATTAAAAAAACAAACGCTTTCTTCGTAATGGCGGTGAAATTAGGGGGAAACAAAAAAGAAGCTTGCAAAGTTAGCTTATGACTAGATTACCAGAAAAACAAAAGTGAATAGAAGGCACGGTCTGAGTACACTCATAAGAAACATAGGTGGAAAAAAATTCAAAAATGCATAATTAAAAACCATGAATGGTATGGACTATGAAGCATGAACTTAACCAGCAATAAAGTAACTTGCGTGCATGTAAAAGAGTTTAAAGTGTGAGAGCGAAAGTAGTCTTTGCACTGGCTATGTACAGAAAAGTACTGATTCACTCTATTCAAGAGGAAGAGGGGAAAGGACTAGGCATGGCAACCGCCATAATGCAGGGACCAGAAAACTGATTAACTACCAAGAAGATGCAGCCTATGTTTCTTATCAGCCAATCATGAAAATCTATTATGGTGAAATTGATTGAATATTTTTTTTTTGCGGGGGAAATTGATTGAATATTTTGTGTACCAATGTTAGTTGGAGAACTAGTTCATCATATAAGCATGGCTGGACTTGGTTATCGCACACCACAGGGCAAGAGATGTGGCAACTACCTGTCCCTTGTTAGGTCATAGCAGAAGCATAATTCAGTGAGCTCAGAATAATTCAATCACAGGCAAGGACATCACGTTTGTCCTGACCCCACACGGATCAAAAGGCCAGGGTTCAAGGTGAAATTTGAAATTGCAGTGGAGCTGTAGTCAACTTCTATCCAACCAATAATTGAGGCCAGCCAAGTTTAATAGTACAAAATAACACTTGTCTGTCAACCACAAAACATGGCATGGCTTACACCTAGGTGGACACATGCAGCCATGGGGTGAGGAGAGGAATCAGCATACGACAACTCAACTAGTAAATTGTATTGTCAACTAGTAGTACATTTTCAAGTCATGAAAGGACAGATACACCTATCTTGGATCTCAGTAAATTGTATAATACTTCCATTTCTTGCTGGCAATGTTGCCATGCATGTGAAGATGGCAATGAGTAACCATGAACACAGCTAGGCATGCAAATTAAGCATTCCTACAAATAATTTGCAAGGCCCGCTCATAGTGGACCCAGACAAACGCAGCAAGAAATCCAATCATGTTTAGCTATTTCTAATTTTAGAGCAAAAATTCACTCACACAATCTATTGACCATAACTAATAGCCATAAAACGAGAGAATGCGTGTAAAGGTTGTGAATCCAAAAATGTGCGGAATTAATTTCAGCATCGCGGATTAACTGTTGCATGGCTGTTCTTCTTTACGCCAATGCCAGCAGGTACTGGTGCCCGGCTGGTCGAGATTTTTCTTTTAAGTGAATCCAAAACTATTGCGGGTCAATGGGCAGATCACATGCACCAGCTAATGGCCACCCAATTGAATTTTATTTTTTATTTTTGGCGCACAGCTAAGGTGGTCACAGAAACGCATGTTCCAGAACCAACCTAGCAAGCCAGGCTGATCTCTGATACGTAGTAGCCTAGTAGGAAGGAAATATTCCGGAACCATGCCACGGTTGGTCCTGCCTGCTTCGGCAGGGAAACTCTGTAACGGCGACATCTGAGCAACCTGAACCGAATCTTGTATGCAGGGATAACGAAAAAGTGGAGCAGAACGGACTACTTTGGGATGTTCAGACCAAAGGTAAGGGTGCTCCCAGAATTGAAAATATCTCCCTCTTCTGGCGTCCTGTAATGTACTCCCTCCGTTCGGAATTAATTGTCTTGGAAATGAATGTATCTAGAACTAAAATATATCTAGATACATCCATTTCTGCGACAACTAATTCCGAACGGAGGGAGTATGAACTGTATGTACTGCTGTAGTACTTGAAATAAAAAATCGCTGTGCTCATGGACTGACGGGACGGGCGTGGAGTGAACACTACGCGATGGAGAGTCAGAGTATGTGGGAAACAAAAATCAACGCAGGCACATCATCACCCATCGCCATCTGGAGCGGACCCGCCCGAGGAACGAGCGAAGGGGAGGAAAATCGCAGATCAGACGAGCGGCTAACGAGTGATCCTGAAGAGCTGGGCTGGGACGGACGGACGAACGAAGGAAGCCGGCCACGGAACCGACCGGAACCACCGCCGTGTCGTCGATCCGTCTCCGGGCTCGCTCCTGCATCTGGCAGCAGAACCCGCGGCAGGAAACGCGCGTAGAGAGATGGCGAGCTAGATCGCGGGCCAACAGATTAAGCAGGGGGGAGGGGGGCGGAGGGAATTTACCGGAGATGGGGATCCGCGCGGCGACGAGCTGGTGGAGAGGAGGGGGGAGGGGAGCGGCGGAGGAGTGAGTGCTTGTTGTCCACGGGCCTGGTGACTGAACCCGATGGTGCTCGAGCGAAGTGGACTGCCTTTAAGACGACAGGAGGGGAGGGCTGTGCTCTGTGCTGTGCTGTGCTGGGGAAGGTGGAGCCCCGCCCCGCGCAGGAAATGACCGCGCTACCCTCGTCCGTGTTTTTCGTGAGTGGGTGGAAGTGGACGACGCGGACGCGCGACGACGACGGATGACGATGGGCTTGGCTTGGGCGCGTCGGAGTCGCGGGGCGGGTGGGGGGGTAAGAGATGGATTAAACCGCGTGGAACCGCGGGATGACGGGCTAATCGGCCAGTTAATTAATGGGAAATGGTGGCCAACTGGCCACCTGGAGCGGGGCCGCGGCCGCGCGAGGTCCACGGGAGGGTGAGAGTGAGCTGAGGACAGCGAAGGGGTTTCGCTTCAACTTTGAAATTTGAATGCGGGTGACGCGCCGGGGGCTTTGGCTCCTCTTCTCTTCTCTCCTCTCCTCTCGCAGTGCATTATTGGATTCTTTTGTTTCTTGCTTATAGCACCATGCGTGAATGCAGCTTGTCCTAGTCTCTGATGCCTACGCGTGCTCTCCGGTGGCACCTGATTTCGGCGCCCGGTTCGCGCTGCGCGCCGTTCAGAGTTTTCGTTTTCACTGTTAACCATTTGTCCCCTGCAATGGTTCGAACTATCTTTATGTTTTTTGAGGAATGGTTCACATTATATGACTATTGATGTTGTCATCGCTGATAAGGGTACTCCCTCGGGTGGGCCCACAATGATAGCATGGCCGGATGAAAGGCCCAGGACTAAGGGTGTGTTTGGTTGTAGAACCAAATGGAATGGAATGTAATGGTTCCGTTCCACTAGAATGGAACGGTTCCGTCTCTGTGTTCGGTAGAGCTAATGAGATGGAATGGAATGGTTACGTCATGGCGTTTGGTTAGAGGAGTAGAATGTAATATTTAACACTGAAATTTGCTAAGCATTATTATTTTCAAGTGCTAGTACTTCCATTAAACATCATTTAGCAACTACTTAATTCCAAAAAGAATCGTTTGGTTAGAGGAGCAGGAGTATCAGTCAAATCTTCATCCCCTCTCACAAATCAATCCAAACGAATGGATGTTGGACTTAAACAAAAGAAAGATCCAAGCTGAAAGAACCAAGCTAGAACGGAATCTAAACCAATTAAATCCAAAGAATTGTTCATTGCCTCTCACAATGTTGTACGACACTGCTGCCTTCCGCTGATGCAAGCCGCTGCTGCTCTCTCTTTCTCGCCGGCCACCAAGACAGGAATAGAGATGGGGATGGGGATGCCCATCGACTGCCCGCTGAGCACTGGAAGACGGCGCCCGTCTTCCCGGCCATGAGCCGTGCGCTCTTCTTTGTCACCCGCGTCGGCCGCCGTCGTCTCCTTGTCCGCCTGTCGCGTGAGCACCGGCCACGAGCCACGCGCCTCTAGTGCTACCTAGGCCGGCCGCCGTCGCCCGCCTTTTCGTCTGCCACTGCGTCGGAGAGGAAGAGAGGTGGAGTGTTCACCGGAATATCAGATAGAGGGAGGGTGGCGGCGCTGGGGTTCAGGAGGGTGTGTGCGAGTCGTGGGAGGAGAAGGAAACGCCCATTCCGCGTGGTCCGCTCGATCTGGAGGTATGCCGCGATTCCGCATAAACAGGGAATATGCCATTCCCTGGGACCGGTGGGTTCCCGTTCCTTGGACATACCAAACACTGGAATGGGCCCTGGGTGCAGAACCGACCCATTACATTCTATTTGGTGACACTAACCAAACACACCCTAAAGGAAGCTAAGGTCCAAACAACACCATCTATGCGGGTCATAATCCATACTCGTGTTTCACGACAACCGCTCCCTATCAAGCGTGCGTGTGTGTGTGTGTCGTCATCGCGCACCCACCCAACCCCAAACTCCTCGGCACGAGTTCACTAACATTGTTTTGATTTAAACGAGACTATTACAACTCCTCTATCTCTCTCCCTCCCTCTCTCTCCCGCATAGACCGTGGATTATTAAAACATTGCATTATTTAGTCAAGGCATGTCTAGTATTGCCCAAAAGCAATTTGAAGGATCCTTCGAATCAATTCCATACACTAAAGCACACCGATTGTAGTCCTTACAATTATTAAGCTCCATAGGAATAAAGGCTTGTTAGAGCTCAAAAGATTTTCCTTTAGGTGGACCCCATCTGTACACTAGTAGAAAACAGGGCATTGGTCCAGCCCATTAGCCCCGGTTCAATCTAGAACCGGGACCAATGGGGGTACTGGACCCGGTTCGTTAGCCCAGGGGGGCGGCCGGGCCACGTGGGCCATTGGTCCCGGTTCGTCTGGACCTATTGGTCCCGGTTGGAGCTAAAAACCGGGACCAATGGCTCTTGCTCCTGGCCCACCACTATTGGTCCCGGTTGGTTTTATGAACCGGGACCAAAGGCACCCCTTTAGCCCCGGTTTGTAGCACCAACCGGGACCAGTGAGTTGCCTATATAAACCCCCTCACTCAAGAGCAGAGCTCACTGCTCTGTTTTTTTTTCTGGCCGAGGGGGAGAGGGGTTAGTGGTGCTCTAGCTCACCTCATATGCACACAACGTGTTCGGTGAAATGCCCGAGCCACACTAGTTAAGCTTTTCTCCTCTCAAAGCTCTATTTTCTCCGAGATTTGTCTAGGTTTAGCGGTCCGTCACGTCCCGTCCCCGTCTTCGCCGCCGTCGATCGCCCGCGCCGATCTCGTCACCGGCACCACCGTGGTGAGCCTCTTGTTATGTCCATGCTTTTCTTACTTTTATTATTGCTTTAGATAGATATTTGTCTAATTTTCTTACGTTTATTATTGCTTGTTATTATATAGTGCGATGGTTTTGATATCCGCCCACGTGGGCCCTCGTCCGGTCTACGATTCGGATGTGGTATATTATCTTTTAATTTATAACTATTTGTTTTAGTGCTTATGATAGTTATGCCGACCAACCTGACATGCATAGATGTTTTATTATGTCTAGGAGGTAGTTGAACCGGAAATTCCAACCGACCCTCTTGTGGAGAGGTTAAATTTAGTTGAAGAGGAAAACATTTCGTTAAAGAAAAAATTGGAAAAAATGGAGGAGGAGAAGATGGAATTGGAGTTGCATGTTGCGGAAGTTATCGATGATCACAAGATCAAGATGGACCCTATTGTCGAGAGGTTAAATTTAGTTGAAGAAGAAAACAAATTCTTGAAGGAAAAAATAAAAAAAAAATTGTGGACGAGAAGATGATATTGGAGTTGCATGTTGCGGATGTCGTCGATGATCACAAGATCAAGATGGATGCAATGCGGTTGAAGATTAAAAAGATTAGAAAATATGCCATTCATACCGAGCCTTGGTATCATTATGCCATTGGATCAATTGTTACCTTGGTTGCGATTATGATAGCATTTGTTTTCGCGTTGAAATGTTTTACATAGTTTCGATGTGTATGGAGAGCTATATGTTGTTAGATGAGAACTATATATGTATGTACTTTGGTTTTAATGTGATGATGAACTTTTATCCATTTGGTCACTTAATTATCTATTTATGATGTTCTGTAATGGTTTTTGACACACTTAATTATATATAAATGCACGCAGATGAACCGCCAATGGATGTACGGTGACAGACACACCTCCGAGTACATTAAGGGCGTGCGTGAGTTTCTAAATGCGGCAGAGGCAAACTATAGGATCGAAAGTAGGTCTAGAGGGGGGGTGATTAGACTACTTGACAATATAAAAAATCTGCCTTTAGATCATGCAATGTTTTTGGCAGTTTCACAATTAAGATCAATTCAAGTATCACCCTACACATGCAATTCTAGAGTATAAGCAGCGGAAAGTAAATTGCACATGTAAAAGAGAGGTGGAGAAGATCAAACGCAGTTTGGTGACACGGAGATTTTTGTCGTGGTTCCGATAGGTGGTGCTATCGTACATCCACGTTGATGGAGACTTCAACCCATGGAGGGTAACGGCTGCGCGAGTCCACGGAGGGCTCCACCCACGAAGGGTCCACGAAGAAGCAACCTTGTCTATTCCATCACGGCCTACGCCCACGGAGGACTAGCCTTACTCGGGGTAGATCTTCACGAAGTAGGCGATCTCCTTGCCCTTACAAACTTCTTGGTTCAACTCCACATCTCAAAGACGGAGGCTCCCAAGCGACACCTAACCAATCTAGGAGGCACCACCCCCCAAAAGGTAATAGACGGTGTTGATGATGATGAACTCCTTGCTCTTGTGCTTCAGATGATAATCTCCCCAACACTCAACTCTCCTCACTGATATGGCTGTGGTGGAAGAAAGATTTGAGTGGAAAGCAACTTGGGAAGGCTAGAGATCAAGTTTCATATGGTAGGAATGGAATGGCTTGATCTCAACACAAGGGTAGGTGGTTCACTTCTCAGAAAGTGTATGGTAGAAGTGGTGGTACTTTTCGATGGCTCTCCTCACGAATGAAGAGGGGGTGGAGGGGTATATATAGCCTCCACACAAAATCCAACCGTTACACACACATTTGACCAATCTCGGTGAGACCGAAGTGAAAACTCGGTCAGACCGAAAGTTCAAATATAGTGAACGTTGGGATTTTCGGTGGGACCGAAAATACCATCTCGGTGTGTCCGAAGTGAGTCAAAGGTTGGAGCTTGCCATCTCGGTGTGACCGAAAACAACAACTCGGATATTCCGAAATGATGTCGATTGGTTACAGAAGGTTGGCAGTCCATTTTCGGTGAGACCGAAACTCAGAATCGGATGGACCGAGAAATTAGGATTTGGGGAAATAACTGAAGTGGTTCATCTCGGTGGGACTGAGTTTGCAGAATCGGTTTGTCCGAGATTACTTATGAGTGTGTTGAATAGTGAAGAGTGCTGATAGTTAAGGGAGCTAGATCACCAAGCACTTGAGCAACTAGATCATTAACACAACCTCATCCCCTTTTAATAGTATTGGCTCTTCCTATGGACTCAATGTGATCTTTGATCACTAAACCAAAAAAAAAGAGTCTTGAGCTTTTGCCAATGCTTGTCTTAGCATTTTGAGGGGTCCACTTCTTCAGACATTTCCATACCCATATCATCGAACTTTTCTGAAATGATTCTCAAGTAAATATTAGTCCAATGATATATATGTTGTTATTAATTACCAAAACCACCCGGGGATTAGCTGCACTTTCAATCTCCCCCTTTTTGGTAATTGATGACAACATATAGATCAAAGCTTCGACAAAAGATATAATCAAGGAATAATATCGTCGCTTTGAGAAGTATGTGATAAACAAGAGCTCCCCCTAAATTTGTGCATTATTTAAAATTGCGTTTGAATGCAAATGCACAATCGATTAGGATTATGGGTCACTCTTCCATGTCACATACATCTTGGTGGAGCGCACAAAATGATAAGAATGAGTAACATGCACTCAATCACCAAGACAAGAGTAAATAGCCATACAAATAAGGAATAGCATAGGATAAGCAATAAGCACTCATTAAGGCATAGTATGACTAAGCACTCATTAAGGTAGCATCAAACTTAGTAGCAAGCACACTTAAAGTATCTCAAAGAAAAACCGGCAAAAGAACGAAAGACGAAAGAGCACTCTCTCTCTCGAAGCCCTATGATCTATAACAATTTCTCCCCCTTTGGCAACAAGTTACCAAAAAGTTCGAAAAGGTATAGAGCTAAACGTCACTGCGGGCTCTGCTGGCGGCTCCCGTCTGGGTAGATGTCGGTGTAGAGATAGCTGCATCGGCGAAAACTTCTGCTGAAGTCTGCGGTGGAGGAGTGGATGCTGGAGCTGGAGGAACTGCTGGAGCTGTAGCTGGTGCTGAAGTGGTAGCCCTGGAGTCTGTCACTGGGATAGCTGCAGATCTGGATCCTCTGGGAACCTGAGCAGTCTGGCGATGAGAGTCCTGGACTAGATCATCCTGCATAAGCTCTGCTCTCTCCTGCCTTGTCTCCTCCATGTCTGCCTCAAGCTTGTTGACAGACACCTGAATCTCAGTCAGCTTCACATCCAGAGCGTGGGTCTTGTCCTCGACAATCCTCTCTAGGCTCTCCTGAGATTGCTCAATGCTGGCCAGGCGTTGTTCAATCCTCTGGGTAGCTTCAAGAATTTGTTCTCCAAAGCTCTTTGGCTTAGCTGCTGCTGCTGCCTCTTTGTCAGCTTTAGCCTTCTTCGCAGCTTCGATTTTGGCTTGTCCTTCAACTGAGGTAGGATCCTCTTCATCCATCACAACTACGTTGTCCTCATGCTCTGGCTGCAGTGGCAAGTGCTTCCTATCCAACATGAATTTGCCCGTGCCAAACTTGGCATTGATGAGCATCTGTATCTGCGGTGCAAACCCACACGACCTCTTCTGGTCAGCTGCAGTCCTCTTAATGGTCTCTACCATCAAGTCCATCACCTTAAAAGGTGCCTTCTCATCGAGAATGTGCAGCATGTTGATAGAATAGCCTCGTATCATCCGGTGGTCTCCAGACTTAGGCATCAAAGTATGCCTCAGAATGGTGTTAGTGGTGGTCAGACCTGCCTGGAGATAGTACACTGAGCCAAGCTTCCATCCTTCCAAATCAGCAGCCGGGATCTCCTTGTACATGTTCTTCATGGAATCATGACTCTTCTTAGGAATCCCATAGACATCAATGTCGTCCTCTCTCTGCACTGGAGCGTTCAGAAGTTCTGCCCATTCTTCAACAGTCGAAGAAAACCTTTGACCTTCAGTCATCCAGGTGATCTTGCCATCAGGATAGAAGTGGGCTGTGGCATAGAACTGCATGATCATCTCGTCATTCCAAGCTGTCAGCTCTTGACCCACAAAATCAGCAACTCCACATGCAGTAAAGCTCTCATGCACATGGGGAAAGAAGTCCCGGTGCTCTTCACTGTCAATATACTTCCAGTCAACATACCTGGTGTCAGCAACAATGGGCTTCTTATCCATCAGCACGGTCTCATAGAAATCTTGCTGCTCTCTGGTGTGAAATCTGGGGTCCACAGCAGTCCTTCTCCTTACAGCATATGGATCAGACTGTCTCCATAGCCTGAGACCTTTGTCCTTCCTTGCCTTCATGTCCTCAGCTTGAGGATGAGCATCATTGTGGAGTGGCAACTTGGGACGGAGCTTAAGCAACACATGCTCTTCATCTGATTCAGACGGTGGCATCTCACCTTTGTTCTTCTCAGAAGCTGGAATGCTTCTGGTTGTTCTCTTGGGCTTGGCTGGAGCTGCCTTAGCTTGAGCAGGCTTCTTGGGCTTAGAGGAGGCTTGAGCCCGAATAGCATCACCCATGAACTTAGCTTTCTGAGGAGGAGGCTGGGGTGCTTCTTCTTCTTCTTCTTCTGCAGCATCAACTTGAGGTTCAGCATATACTACCCTCTTCCTTTTGGAAGTCTTCTTCACCTTGCTTGGAGCAGGCTCTTCCAAGTTGAGCTTCTTTGCAACTGCTGATTGCTTCACTTTGCTTGTGCCTTTCCTTGTCTGCTGCCCTTGGTGCTCTTTGGCAACCACAGTCCTCTTTGGCTTGGAGGTAACTTCCTCAGCAACAAAGTCAGAGTCCTCATCATCAGAAGTTCTCTTCTTCCTGGTTCTGGTGGCTGCAGGAGGCAAACCACTAGGGGTGCTCCTCTCACCATCATCACTGGAGCTGCTAGCAGGACTTGTATCTGCCTCTGGAATTTCAGCAAACGGTGATTCAGACCTGTTCTGGCTGTCACTGACATCTGACATGGCTGAAAAACCGTTGACGGCGGCGGAGACCTGCGGCGAGGGCGCACAGGCGACGAAGGCGACGATCCGTAGACCAGGGCGACGGTAGCAGGGGTGTTGGGGGCGAACGGTTTGAAGAATGAAATCGCGTGCAGCCCCTCAGGTATATATAACCCCGTGCTGTCGGTGGGACCGAGTTGAAAAACTCACTGTCACCGAGATGTATAACTGCTGTGCAGTTACGCATATCGGTCAGACCGAGAGTTTGAACTCGGTTTCACCGAGATGAAACCTAGATCAGTCTAAGCGTTTCGGTTGGACCGAGTTTGAGAAGCCGGTCAGACCGAAATGGACTTAGAAGGTTTTGGAAGTCAGCCTTAGACGAATCGGTGGTTCCGAGTGCTCCTCACTCGGACTGTCCGAAAAAGACTTGTTCAAAGTTGTGATATGAGCATGAATAGAGTTTGAGACAAGAAAGCATAGATAGCTAGGGAAAGGTGCTTAGGCATTCTTGTCCATCCATTTGGCCAGAAAGAGAAAAACAAAACAATCAAAACAACAAATGGATGTCCTTGAATGAATAAAATCATGCATTCAACATGCTCACACAATAAGATAGCAACTGAAATATGTGTCAAACATGCACAACCAATCACTCTAGCTACTAGCACACAATTTGTCGATGACTAGGTCATCTATATATGAGTATATTGACTTAGGAGCCAAATGAGAACATTTGATCATAGGTCATACTCATCGTTTAAGCACAAGTGGGGTTACCACTTTTACATAAAGCATTTATGTGTTCACATCATTTGGAGATGCTTTAGCTCAATTTTTTAGAGCAAAGCTCCCCCTAGATGTGAGAACCCCTTTTAAAGGGTCAAACTAACCTTGGATTGTCGTAGAAGACTTCATGTAGATGTTGAAGATGTGGATGCTCAATGTTGATGCAGATCATCAAGAGTTGGGAGCAATCCTTTGGATTAGGGCACTTTCAATACCTACATGGGTTAGTCCCAGAAGGAACAAACAAGAATATCCATAGACATAGAGTGAAGTACACAAAAGATGATGTCCATGAAAGCAATGATTACCTTGTCCCTTGACTTACCAACAAGAGGGTTTGTGACTCCATGAACTAGTGCATGATGTGGAAGTTGATTGCACAAGTTCTTGCCAAAATGAATATGAGTGAAGTTTGTTGGCGGAGTCACCCTCAAGAACCTACTAGTTCTTCTTCTTTGGGATCCACATCATCTTGATGGGAATCCTTGGTGTTGTAGTTGAGCTTGACGAAGTAGAACTTGATGTGTCCTTGGGAACCCACTTGACCATGGCTTGAGGTGCTTCAATGAATGCATCAATCTCCTCTTGAAGCTTGTCCTTGGCCTTTAGCTTGTGGTCTTGTGGTGGAAGGTCATCTTGAGCTTGTTCCACATTGGAAGAAGTAGGATCATACTTCTCCTTTTGTGAGACAAACTGTGGAGTAGGGTATTGACCTTCTTCCCACTCAACACCTTTGGCGTTGAACTTTTGCTCAAAACCAATCCCTTGATTCTTCCGGTGTCTTCCTTGTTTGCGAACAATCTCCTCAAAGTTCTTGCTTCCGGCAAGACTCTTGTAGACACCTTTCTCTATGATTTCCTTCAATAAGCTATTTTCTTGCTCAAGTGTAACTTGGCTTGAAACATTGTTAGTGGAATCAAGAGAACTACTAGAAGCAACAATATTGGATTTAACATTGTTATTGTTACTACTAGAGGAAGAATTTTTCTTATGCTTGTCATGCTTAGTCTTAATAGGTGGCAAGAAATTAGACAAGAGAAGTCGTTTGGCAAGATATGAAGAACTCTTCTTTCGAAGATCATCATTGATCGCTTTTAGAAACTCATGTTCTTGCTCTAGAGTGAGCTTCTCGAAGCGTAGCTTCTCATGAGATCTTAGGAGCTCTCTATGATCTTCTTGAGTTGTTTCATGAGCTAACTTAAGAGTGTTTAGTTCTTTAGTTCGACTCTTCTCGACTATAAAGACTACTAGCATTTTCATCATTACTAAGCTCACTAGATTTATCATGCAAGAGCTCATCTTCACCAAGCAAGTCATCCTCATCACTATCAAAGTCAATGAATTCAGGGTGTGTTACCTTGGGGCCTTTAGCCATGAAGCATCTTCCAATTCCCTCATTTGGTGAATCAAATAAGTCGTAGGAGTTGGAGTTGGAGGATACGAGTGCAAGTCCGGCAACACCTTCATCTTGACTATAGTCGGAGTCGGAGTGATAGCTTCCATCGGATTGACTGTCAGAGTCGGAGCCAGAGACCCATTCACCAACATGAGCTTGATGTC
Organism: Secale cereale; assembly: GCA_902687465.1. Classification (NCBI taxonomy): domain Eukaryota; kingdom Viridiplantae; phylum Streptophyta; class Magnoliopsida; order Poales; family Poaceae; genus Secale; species Secale cereale. The sequence goes on along the minus strand of LR738711.1, from coordinate 97,448,472 downwards.
TTCTTCTTGTGTAGCTCCTTGATGACTTGTCTTTCCTCTCCGAATCCTTGCTTCTCCGAGAAGGTCTTCGTTCATAACGATCATCTCTACTCCTTCTCTCTCTCCGAGGTGACTCATCTCTTGCTCTTCTTCTTGGAGATTCTTCTCTTCTCTTGTGGGGAGCCGTACACTCATTTGAGAAGTGTCCGGGTCTTCCACAATTGTAGCAGTTTCGATCACGACTAGAAGATCTCTTTCCATCATATGATCTAGACTTTGAGCTTCTTTCTTTGCCTTTATTCTTGTAGAACTTGTTGAAGTTCCTGACCATTAGGCTTATGTCTTCATTGGAAACTAACTTGTCACTTGAGGTAGTAGGAGCATCACTTGTAGCTTTGTAAGCACCACTTGACTTGTTGTGAAGCTCTTCCTTATCCTTAAGTGTCATCTCATGAGCAACAATTCTTCCAATGACTTCAGTTGGCTTGAGAGTCTTGTAGTTTGGCATCATTTGGATCAAAGTGCACACGGTGTCATACTTTCCATCCAAAGCTCTGAGAATCTTCTTAATGATGAATCGGTCGGTCATTTCTTCACTTCCTAAGCCAGCAATCTCATTTGTGATGAGAGCAAGCCTAGAGTACATTTCAGCGACTCCTTCACCATCCTTCATCTTGAACTTGTCAAGTTGACCTTGAAGAATATCTAGCTTTGACTCCTTCACAGATTCAGTACCTTCGTGCATTTCAACCAAAGTATCCCAAATCTCTTTAGCATTCTCAAGACGGCTGATTTTGTTGAACTCTTCGGGACACAAAGCATTGAAGAGAATGTCACAAGCTTGAGCATTGTTTTGCAACATCCGCAACTCTTCGGGTGTAGCTTCGCGATCCGGAACTTTTCCTTCTTCAAAGAAATCACCTTGCATGCCAATACAAATAATGCCCCATGCGGCTGGGTTATGACCAAGAATATGCATTTTCATTTTATGCTTCCAACTAGCAAAATTTGTACCATCAAAGTAAGGACCTCTACGATAATTACCCTCACTAGACGCCATACTCTCCTAGGTTGTGAAACCAAGCTTATGGAGTCCAATGCAATGGAAACCAAGGCAATGGAGACCAAAGCTCTGATACCACTTGTAGGATCGAAAGTAGGTCTAGAGGGGGGGGTGATTAGACTACTTGACAATATAAAAAATCTGCCTTTAGGTCATGCAAAGTTTTTGGCAGTTTCACAATTAAGATCAATTCAAGTATCACCCTACACATGCAATTCTAGAGTATAAGCAGCGGAAAGTAAATTGCACATGTAAAAGAGAGGTGGAGAAGATCAAACGCAGTTTGGTGACACGAAGATTTTTGTCGTGGTTCCGATAGGTGGTGCTATCGTACATCCACGTTGATGGAGACTTCAACCCACGGAGGGTAACGGCTGCGCGAGTCCACGGAGGGCTCCACCCACGAAGGGTCCACGAAGAAGCAACCTTGTCTATTCCATCATGGCCTACGCCCACGGAGGACTAGCCTTACTCGGGGTAGATCTTCACGAAGTAGGCGATCTCCTTGCCCTTACAAACTTCTTGGTTCAACTCCACATCTCAAAGACGGAGGCTCCCAAGCGACACCTAACCAATCTAGGAGGCACCACCCCCCAAAAGGTAATAGACGGTGTTGATGATGATGAACTCCTTGCTCTTGTGCTTCAAATGATAATCTCCCCAACACTCAACTCTCCTCACTGATATGGCTGTGGTGGAAGAAGGGTTTGAGTGGAAAGCTACTTGGGAAGGCTAGAGATCAAGTTTCATATGGTAGGAATGGAATGGCTTGATCTCAACACAAGGGTAGGTGGTTCACTTCTCAGAAAGTGTATGGTAGAAGTGGTGGTACTTTCTGATGGCTCTCCTCACGAATGAAGAGGGGGTGGAGGGGTATATATAGCCTCCACACAAAATCCAACCGTTACACACACATTTGACCAATCTCGGTGAGACCGAAGTGAAAACTCGGTCAGACCGAAAGTTCAAATATAGTGAACATTGGGATTTTCGGTGGGACCGAAAATACCATCTCGGTGTGTCCGAAGTGAGTCAAAGGTTGGAGCTTGCCATCTCGGTGTGACCGAAAACAACAACTCGGATATTCCGAAATGATGTCAATTGGTTACAGAAGGTTGGCAGTCCATTTTCGGTGAGACCGAAACTCAGAATCGGATGGACCGAGAAATTAGGATTTGGGGAAATAACTGAAGTGGTTCATCTCGGTGGGACTGAGTTTGCAGAATCGGTTTGTCCGAGATTACTTATGAGTGTGTTGAATAGTGAAGAGTGCTGATAGTTAAGGGAGCTAGATCACCAAGCACTTGAGCAACTAGATCATTAACACAACCTCATCCCCTTTTAATAGTATTGGCTCTTCCTATGGACTCAATGTGATCTTTGATCACTAAACCAAAAAAAAGAGTCTTGAGCTTTTGCCAATGCTTGTCTTAGCATTTTGAGGGGTCCACTTCTTCAGACATTTCCATACCCATATCATCGAACTTTTCTGAAATGATTCTCAAGTAAATATTAGTCCAATGATATATATGTTGTTATTAATTACCAAAACCACCCGGGGATTAGCTGCACTTTCACAAATAAGCAGAATGGTTTTATGTGTTGTCCATGCACTAAATGTGTGAATACGATGTCTTACTCTAACCGGAAAATCCTTCACTCCCACCTGCTTTACAAGGGTTTCATGCCACACTATAATGTTTGGACGAGGCATGGAGAAATAGGGGTTATGATGGAAGACGGCGAAGAAGAAGAGTACGATGACAACTATGTGCCCCCTGAATACGGTGATGCTGCAATGGGGGGAGCTGGTGAAGATCAAGAGGAACCAGACGATGTGCCCAATGATGCTGCAACGGGTGAAGCTGCTGAAGATCAAGAGGAACCAAATGATGATCTTCGCCGGGTCATTGTCGATGCAAGGACACAATGCGAAAGTCAAAAGGAGAAGCTGAAGTTCGATCGCATGTTAGAGGATCACAAAAAAGGGTTGTACCCGAATTGCGAAGATGGCAACACAAAGCTCGGTACCGTACTGGAATTGCTGCAGTGGAAGGCAGAGAATGCTGTGGCTGACAAAGGATTTGAGAAGCTACTGAAAATATTGAAGAAGAAGCTTCCGAAGGATAACGAATTGCCCGACAGTACATACGCAGCAAAGAAGGTCGTATGCCCTCTAGGATTGGAGGTGCAGAAGATACATGCATGCCCTAATGACTGCATCCTCTACCGTGGTGCATACAACGATCTGAACGCATGCCCGGTATGCGGTGCATTGCGGTATAAGATCAGACGAGATGACCCTGGTGATGTTGATGGCGAGCCCGCCAGGAAGAGGGTTCCTGCGAAGGTGATGTGGTATGCTCCTATAATACCACGGTTGAAACGTTTGTTTAGAAACAGAGAGCATGCCAAGTTGATGCGATGGCACAGTGAGGACCGTAAGAAAGACGGGAAGTTGAGAGCACCCGCTGACGGGTCGCAATGGAGAAAAATCGAGAGAAAGTACTGGGAGGAGTTTGCAAAGGACGCAAGGAACGTATGGTTTGCTTTAAGCGCGGATGGCATTAATCCTTTCGGGGAGCAGAGCAGCAATCACAGCACCTGGCCCGTGACTCTATGTATGTATAACCTTCCTCCTTGGATGTGCATGAAGCGGAAGTTCATTATGATGCCAGTTCTCATCCAAGGCCCTAAGCAACCCGGCAACGATATTGATGTGTACCTAAGGCCATTAGTTGAAGAACTTTTACAGCTGTGGCGGTGTACGTGCGTGGGATGAGCACAAACAGGAGGAATTTGACCTAAAGGCGTTGCTATTCGTGACCATCAACGATTGGCCCGCTCTCAGTAACCTTTCAGGACAGACAAACAAAGGATACCACGCATGCACGCACTATTTAGATGACACTGAAAGTATATACCTGGACAAGTGCAGGAAGAATGTGTACCTGGGCCATCGTCGATTTCTTCCGACCAACCATCAATGTCGAAAGAAAGGCAAGCATTTCAAAGGCGAGGCAGATCACCGGAAGAAGCCCACCATGCGTACCGGTGATCACGTACTTGCTATGGTCAATGATTTACACGTAATCTTTGGAAAGGGCCCCGGCGCACTAGCTGTTCCGAATGACGATGAGGGACACGCACCCATGTGGAAGAAGAAATCTATATTTTGGGACCTACCCTACTGGAAAGACCTAGAGGTCCGCTCTTCAATCGACGTGATGCACGTGACGAAGAACCTTTGCGTGAACCTGCTAGGCTTCTTGGGCGTGTATGGAAAGACAAAAGATACAGCTAAGGCACGGGAGGACCTGCAACGTTTGCACGAAAAAGACGGCATCCCTCCGAAGCAGTATGAAGGTCCTGCCAGCTATGCTCTTACGAAAGAAGAGAAAGAAATCTTCTTTGAATGCCTTCTCAGTATGAAGGTCCCGACTGGCTTCTCGTCGAATATAAAGGGAATAATAAATATGGCAGAGAAAAAGTTCCAGAACCTAAAGTCTCATGACTGCCATGTGATTATGACGCAACTGCTTCCGGTTGCATTGAGGGGGCTTCTACCGGAAAACGCCCGATTAGCCATTGTGAAACTATGTGCATTCCTCAATGCAATCTCTCAGAAGGTTATCGATCCAGAAATCGTACCAAGGCTAAGGAGTGATGTGGCGCAATGTCTTGTCAGTTTCGAGCTTGTGTTCCCACCATCCTTCTTCAATATCATGACACACGTCCTAGTTCATCTAGTCGACGAGATTGTCATTCTGGGGCCCGTATTTCTACACAATATGTTCCCCTTTGAGAGGTTCATGGGAGTCCTCAAGAAATATGTCCGTAACCGCGCAAGGCCAGAAGGAAGCATCTCCATGGGCCATCAAACAGAGGATGTCATCGGGTTTTGTGTTGACTTCATTCCTGGCCTTAATAAGATAGGTCTCCCTAAATCGCGGTACGAGGGGAGACTGACTGGAAAAGGCACGCTTGGAAGGGACTCAATAATATGCAGGGACGGTTATTCTTGGTCTCAAGCACACTACACAGTTCTACAGAACTCTACATTGGTGACCCCGTATGTCGATGAACACAAGAACAGTCTGCGCTCCAAACACCCGGAGCAGTGCGACGACTGGATTACACGTGAACACATCAGGACTTTCAGCAGTTGGTTGGAAACACGTCTCAGAGGTGACAACACTGTTTGTGATGAGTTGTACTTGTTGTCCAGGGGACCATCTTCGACTGTATTGATTTACTAAGGATACGAGATAAATGGGAATACATTTTACACGATTGTCCAAGATCAAAAGAGCACCAACCAAAACAGCGGTGTCCGCTTTGATGCAACAACCGAGAGGGGAAAGGACACATATTATGGTTACATAGTGGACATATGGGAACTTGACTACGGACATGATTTTAAGGTCCCTTTGTTTAAGTGTAAATGGGTCAATCTGTCAGGAGGCGGGGTACAGGTAGACCCACAGTACGGAATGACAACAGTGGATCTGAAAAATCTTGGATACACTGACGAACCGTTCGTCCTAGCCAATGATGTGGCACAGGTTATCTATGTGAAGGACATGTCTACCAGACCGAGAAAAAGAAAAGATAAGGAAGCGAATACATCATACGATGAGCCAAAGCGCCACATAGTTCTTTCAGGAAAAAGGGACATCCTGGGAGTGGAGGGCAAGACAGACATGTCTGAAGATTATGAAAAGTTTCATGAAATTCCTCCCTTCAAAGTCAAGGCTGACCCAAGCATCCTGATAAACGATGAAGATTATCCATGGTTACGACGCAATAAGCAAATGACACAAGCGAAGAAAAAGTGAAGAGTTATTTCCGCAACTATTATGATGATACCATTCCAACGTTGTAACAAACGAGTATGATACCATTGTCCGTTTGTACTATTCAAATTTCAATACTACTTGCACTAACAAAACAAAACAAAACAAAACAAACTTGAAAAATAAATAGCAACAATAAGTATTTTGTTGTAAGTATAAACAAAATAAAATAAATAAAGCAACAAAGAAAATAAATAAAGAAAGTAAAATAAATAAAGCAACTCTAAATACAGCAAAAAACAACTTAGAAATAAACAAAGAAAATAAAATAAATAAAGCAACTCTAAATACAGCAAAAAACAACTTAGAAATAAATAGCAACAATAAGTATTTTGTTGTAAGTATAAACAAAATAAAATAAATAAAGCAACAAAGAAAATAAATAAAGGAAGTAAAATAAATAAAGCAACTCTAAATACAGCAAAAAACAACTTAGAAATAAACAAAGAAAATAAAATAAATAAAGCAACTCTAAATACAGCAAAAAACAACTTAGAAATAAATAAAGCAAAAAAGGAAGAAAAAAAATTTGGGCGCTGCCCAGTGAGCCTGCAAGGCCTATAGCACAGGATCCACCTGTAATATAAGGCCCAGCAAGCTCACAGGGCAGCGCGCAGAGTTAGGCCCAGAAGCCTGCATTTGAGAGGAGCTCGAGAGGGTGGGAGCAGCAGCCCTTATAAACCACTCTCGAGCTCCCTCAGCTAGCGAGGTGGGACTAAACATCCCACCGCACCCGCGCCAGCACAGGGCCTTTGGTCCCGGTTGGTGGCACCAACCGGGACTAAAGGGTGGCATTAGTCCCGGTTTCAGCCACCAACCGGGACTAATGCCACTCCTATATAACCAGGACTTGCGAAATTTTGGGCAGTTTCTTTCTTCCCCGCCCCGACGCCTCCCTCGATCTGCTCTTCCCCGTCGCCGTCGCCGTCGCCCCCGTCGCCCCCGTCGCCCCGTCGCCGTCGCCCCCGACGCCGCCTCGTCGCTCCGCCCCGCGCCGTCGCCGCGCCCCGCGCCGTCGCCGCGCCCCGCGCCGTCGCCCCGCCCCGCGCCGTCGCCGCGCCCCGGCCGGCCCGTCGCCCCGCGCCGCCGCGCGCCCCGCCCCGCCGCCGTCGCGCCGCCCCGCCCCGACGCCGCCTCGTCGCCGCCCCGCCCCGCCGCCGTCGCGCCGCCCAGCCCTGCCGATGTGAGGGCCGGCTCCCTTTTTTTTTATATGTTTAATATTGCTGTATATATATATATATATATAGTTGTTGTGTATATATATGTATATATGTTTATATAAATTGCAGTATATATAGTTGCTGTATATATAGTTGCTGTATTTATATGTATGTGTATATCTTTTTTTTTCTTAGGAATTTGCTAATTAAATATATATGTTAAATATATATTTATGTGTATATAAATATATTTTTTCTTAGGAAGTTGCTGTATATATGTGATGTGTGTATATGTGATGTATATATATGTGTATGTGGCTAGCTATATAGTTTTTTGTTTAAATATATATAGAAAGTTTTATATATATATATGCAAAAGTTACAAATTTAGAAAAAGAAGGATAGGAAAGAAGAAAATAAGAAAGAGGAAAGAAAGAAGAAGAGGAGAGGAAGAAGAGGAGAAATAAATAAGAAGAAGAAAAAAAAGAAAAAGAAGGATAGGAAAGAAGAAAATAAGAAAGAGGAAAGAAAGAAGAAGAAGGAGAGGAAGAAAGAGGAGAAATAAATAAGAAGAAGAAAAAAAGAAAAAAAGAGGAGAAGAAGAAAGGAATAGAGGAGAAGAAGAGAATTTTCTCTTCTTCTCCTCTATTCCTTTCTTCTTCTCCTTTTTTTTTCTTTTTTTTTCTTCGATCTTCTCCTCTAGCGGTTCTTTTTTTCTTCTTCTTCCTCTTTTTTTATCGGATATGTATACACCCTCTCCCCGATAACTTCGACATTAGGGGGGGCCGGGGTCGAGGGTCGTCGAGGGACCGAGGCCGAAGGTCGAGGGATCGATCAATATTATCCACCATGCATATATATCAGCAACTTCATTTCTGATATCAACTAATTGTTTCCTTTGTCTGGCAGGGCTTGGAAAACATTCAGCAAAAAAGCTCCGGGACTGCCGAAGAAGCTACAATTTAGATACCCGAAAGTAAGTACTATATAGTAGCATGTTCCGCGCGCACATCTCCTATATCTTGATTCAAGCGCTAGCTAGTTTCATCAATACCAATTTGGCATTCTTGCTTATCAGTTTGATTGAGCTCTATTTCTTGTAAAGTGGTTGTGGCAGGAACCCGGGAATGATTATTGTGGATACTACATTTGCGAGTCCATCCGCCACACGACCTGTGAGCGGGGCTACACTGATGAACAATTTAAAGTGCGTAAGCAATCAATAATATTCACAAATTTATAGCATCATTTCATGTATTGACCCCCTACTTCAAATTAGATGTTTCGGATGCGGGATGAACTCCTAACACCAGATCGTCTGCGAGCAATTCAAGAGGAATTGGCGGCATTCTTCCTTGAACACGTGATCGCTGAAGACGGAGAATACTATGTGGACCCTGCATCCATGTGTTAGGAGATTATTTTTGTAAGAGATAATTATTGTATATGTGCCCGGTAGTGTCGGATCGATAGATATACGAGAACTTGTTGTTCGACCAATCTCTCGGAGAAGGAGAGGTGGTCGATATTATTACTTCTCTCTGTATGCATATATATATATGTTGATTATATATACGAGATCTTCTGTTCCTTCGTTTGCTTAGTATAGCTAGCAGCTAGCTAGCTAGCTAGCGTGACTCTAGTCCATATATATACGTATGTGTAGTATGTAGCGTCGACCAAAAGCACGGACATAAGAGAGAACACTTCTCTCTATTAATTAGCTAGCTAACACAATATATCAAACACCTAAATTAACCCCCAAAACCTAAAACCCCCCCTCCCCTTTCAAAAAAAAAAACAAAAACCACAGCTACAGAAATGCTGACACGTGCATGCCTTTTGGTCCCGGTTGGTACCACCAACCGGGACTAAAGCCCCTCCTGCCTGGACTCGGTGCACAGGCCACGTGGACACCCTTTTGCCCCGGTTCTGGATTGAACCGGGACTAAAGGGTCAGAGCATTAGTACCGACCCTGTTGCCCCGGTTCCAGAACCGGGGCTAAAAGGCCAAATGAACCGGGGCTAAATCCCCTTTATCTACTAGTGTGGGGAATTGAGGTGATAGGACTTTTAGTTTTTACGATCTGGAGGATTTTACATACGTGCACACACAGGATCACGTGCGTGGAAAATTCTGAGCCCAAAAAGGGTCGTCTTGGCCATCAAAAATGGCCTGCAGGATTGGAAAAAATGAAAGTTATCGCAATTACAGCTGAAATTTTGATGAGCCGGCATATCACTTTGGTGTTCAGGTCCTTGGCGCCCCACCCATGTATGGATACAATAGGGTGTTAGGCCAACTCTCGCGAAGAAACGGTGATCAAAGAAAATACAAAAATCAACCTAGAGTCCGAATTGATCGAGACTCTCAAAGCAAGTGAGAACAAGCTCCGATTTCGTCATTTTCATAGGCGTTGGAAAGCTATTGGGGAATTGAGGTGATAGAACTTCTAGTTGTTACGATCTGGAGGATTTTACATACGTGCACACACAGGATCACATGCGCGGAAAATTTTGAGACCAAAAAGGGTCGTCTTGGCCCTCAAAAATGGCCTGCAGGATTGGAAAAAATGAAAGTTATCGCAATTACAGCTCAAATTTTGATGAGCCGGCATATCACTTTGGTGTTCAGGTCCTTGGTGCCCCACCCATGTATGGATACAATAGGGTGTTAGGCCAACTCTCGCGAAGAAACGGTGATCAAAGAAAATACAAAAATCAACCTAGAGTCCGAATTGATCGAGACTCTCAAAGCAAGTGAGAACAAGCACCGATTTCGTCGTTTTCATAGGCGTTGGAAAGCTATTGGGGAATTGAGGTGATAGGACTTCTAGTTTTTACGATCAGGAGGATTTTACATACGTGCACACACAGGATCATGTGCGCGGAAAATTTTGAGACCAAAAAGGGTCGTCTTGGCCCTCAAAAATGGCCTGCAGGATTGGAAAAAATGAAAGTTATCGCAATTACAGCTCAAATTTTGATGAGCCGGCATATCACTTTGGTGTTCAGGTGTCGGGGGAAACTGTCCACCACGAACACCTATGGGACCGGAGCCCCTTGTCTGTGCGGTACGAGGGCGGAGGGAGCACGAAGAGCAGGTCGAGGCAGACGCACGGGCAGTTTTACCCAGGTTCGGGCCGCACGGATGCGTAAAACCCTACTCCTGCTTGGTTGTGTATTGAGTTGGGCGCTCGGAGCTTGAAGAAGCAGCTACACGAGCGTGTGAATGATCTAGGTTTCGAACCCCCTCCACGTTGTGCATGGGCCTCCTTTTATAGTGCAAGGGGTCACCGACAGGTGTCAACGTAGGAGAAAGGGGTAAAAACGTAAAAGAGGTGGTAGTTGTAACAGTGCGGGAACAGTGGAGCTACAGTACAGAACAGTGGTCTATACCTACTCTAACAGTGGGGGACAAGGGCATTTAATACCCGTCGCCGTCGACCCCAAAAGCTCCCGCCGTTGCGTCTCCGTCTGCCACGGCGATGGATCCACTGCCGTGGAGTGCCACCGTGTCCCCCAGGCTGCACAGCCATCCGCCACGCGTCCCTGGAGTGGCCCCAGGGCGACGCGTGGGCCGATGAGCTGGAGCGCGGGCACACAGCGCACCTCCCCCGGCAAGCACCTTGCCGGGGATCTCGACCTTGCCGGGCCCGGAAGCTTGCCGCTCCCCGAGCCCTTGCCGGGTCTTCTAAGATGAAATCTTCTATTCGTCCTGACAAGCTCCTCTTGCCAGGGCCTCGTGCTAGTTAAGCAATCTCGAGCCTGGGACGGCCTTCCCGGCAAGCTCCTCTTGCCGGGGTCTTGGTCTTCTGTCTTGTATACTTTGTTTTTGAATGGCTAGATAAGGGTCAGGAAGGTCTCCGACAAGCGCGTGGTGAACCCTGCCGCGGGGAGCTGCCGCTGCCCGTGCACAAGTTGGGGTACTAGGGTACCCCTACCTTAGTACACCGACAATGTGTGAATACGATGTCTTACTCTAACCGAAAAATCCTTCACTCCCACCTGCTTTACAAGGGTTTCATGCCACACTATAATGTTTGGACGAGGCACGGTGAAATAGGGGTTATGATGGAAGACGGCGAAGAAGAAGAGTACGATGACAACTATGTGCCCCCTGAATACGGTGATGCTGCAATGGGGGGAGCTGGTGAAGATCAAGAGGAAGCAGACGATGTGCCCAATGATGCTGCAACGGGTGAAGCTGCTGAAGATCAAGAGGAACCAAATGATGATCTTCGCCGGGTCATTGTCGATGCAAGGACACAATGCGAAAGTCAAAAGGAGAAGCTGAAGTTCGATCGCATGTTAGAGGATCACAAAAAAGGGTTGTACCCCAATTGCGAAGATGGTAACACAAAGCTCGGTACCGTACTGGAATTGCTGCAGTGGAAGGCAGAGAATGCTGTGGCTGACAAAGGATTTGAGAAGCTACTGAAAATATTGAAGAAGAAGCTTCCGAAGGATAACGAATTGCCCGACAGTACATACGCAGCAAAGAAGGTCGTATGCCCTCTAGGATTGGAGGTGCAGAAGATACATGCATGCCCTAATGACTGCATCCTCTACCGCGGTGCATACAACGATCTGAACGCATGCCCGGTATGTGGTGCGTTGCGGTATAAGATCAGACGAGATGACCCTGGTGATGTTGATGGCGAGCCCGCCAGGAAGAGGGTTCCTGCGAAGGTGATGTGGTATGCTCCTATAATACCACGGTTGAAACGTTTGGTTAGAAACAGAGAGCATGCCAAGTTGATGCGATGGCACAGTGAGGACCGTAAGAAAGACGGGAAGTTGAGAGCACCCGCTGACGGGTCGCAATGGAGAAAAATCGAGAGAAAGTACTGGGAGGAGTTTGCAAAGGACGCAAGGAACGTATGGTTTGCTCTAAGCGCGGATGGCATTAATCCTTTCGGGGAGCAGAGCAGCAATCACAGCACCTGGCCCGTGACTCTATGTATGTATAACCTTCCTCCTTGGATGTGCATGAAGCGGAAGTTCATTATGATGCCAGTTCTCATCCAAGGCCCTAAGCAACCCGGCAACGACATTGATGTGTACCTAAGGCCATTAGTTGAAGAACTTTTACAGCTGTGGAATGGAAACGGTGTACGTGCGTGGGATGAGCACAAACAGGAGGAATTTGACCTAAAGGCGTTGCTGTTCGTGACCATCAACGATTGGCCCTCTCTCAGTAACCTTTCAGGACAGACAAACAAAGCATACCACGCATGCACGCACTGTTTAGATGACACTGAAAGTATATACCTGGACAAGTGCAGGAAGAATGTGTACCTGGGCCATCGTCGATTTCTTCCGACCAACCATCAATGTCGAAAGAAAGGCAAGCATTTCAAAGGCGAGGCAGATCACCGGAAGAAGCCCGCCATGCGTACCGGTGATCACGTACTTGCTATGGTCAATGATTTACACGTAATCTTCGGAAAGGGCCCCGGCGCACTAGCTGTTCCGAATGACGATGAGGGACACGCACCCATGTGGAAGAAGAAATCTATATTTTGGGACCTACCCTACTGGAAAGACCTAGAGGTCCGCTCTTCAATCGACGTGATGCACGTGACGAAGAACCTTTGCGTGAACCTGCTAGGCTTCTTGGGCGTGTATGGAAAGACAAAAGATACAGCTAAGGCACGGGAGGACCTGCAACGTTTGCACGAAAAAGACGGCATCCCTCCGAAGCAGTATGAAGGTCCTGCCAGCTATGCTCTTACGAAAGAAGAGAAAGAAATCTTCTTTGAATGCCTTCTCAGTATGAAGGTCCCGACTGGCTTCTCGTCGAATATAAAGGGAATAATAAATATGGCAGAGAAAAAGTTCCAGAACCTAAAGTCTCATGACTGCCATGTGATTATGACGCAACTGCTTCCGGTTGCATTGAGGGGGCTTCTACCGGAAAACGTCCGATTAGCCATTGTGAAGCTATGTGCATTCCTCAATGCAATCTCTCAGAAGGTGATCGATCCAGAAATCGTACCAAGGCTAAGGAGTGATGTGGCGCAATGTCTTGTTAGTTTCGAGCTTGTGTTCCCACCATCCTTCTTCAATATCATGACACACGTCCTAGTTCATCTAGTCGACGAGATTGTCATTCTGTGGCCCGTATTTCTACACAATATGTTCCCCTTTGAGAGGTTCATGGGAGTCCTAAAGAAATATGTCCGTAACCGCGCAAGGCCAGAAGGAAGCATCTCCATGGGCCATCAAACAGAGGATGTCATCGGGTTTTGTGTTGACTTCATTCCTGGCCTTAATAAGATAGGTCTCCCTAAATCGCGGTACGAGGGGAGACTGACTGGAAAAGGCACGCTTGGAAGGGACTCAATAATATGCAGGGACGGATATTCTTGGTCTCAAGCACACTACACAGTTCTACAGAACTCTACATTGGTGACCCCGTATGTCGATGAACACAAGAACAGTCTGCGCTCCAAACACCCGGAGCAGTGCGACGACTGGATTACACGTGAACACATCAGGACTTTCAGCAGTTGGTTGGAAACACGTCTCAGAGGTGACAACACTGTTTGTGATGAGTTGTACTTGTTGTCCAGGGGACCATCTTCGACCGTATTGATTTACAAAGGATACGAGATAAATGGGAATACATTTTACACGATTGTCCAAGATCAAAAGAGCACCAACCAAAATAGCGGTGTCCGCTTTGATGCAACAACCGAGAGGGGAAAGGACACATATTATGGTTACATAGTGGACATATGGGAACTTGACTACGGACATGATTTTAAGGTCCCTTTGTTTAAGTGTAAATGGGTCAATCTGTCTGGAGGCGGGGTACAGGTAGACCCACAGTACGGAATGACAACAGTGGATCTGAAAAATCTTGGATACACTGACGAACCGTTCGTCCTAGCCAATGATGTGGCACAGGTTATCTATGTGAAGGACATGTCTACCAGACCCAGAAAAAGAAAAGATAAGGAAGCGAATACATCATACGATGAGCCAAAGCGCCACATAGTTCTTTCAGGAAAAAGGGACATCCTGGGAGTGGAGGGCAAGACAGACATGTCTGAAGATTATGAAAAGTTTCATGAAATTCCTCCCTTCAAAGTCAAGGCTGACCCAAGCATCCTGATAAACGATGAAGATTATCCATGGTTACGGCGCAATAAGCAAATGACACAAGCGAAGAAAAAGTGAAGACTTTTTTCCACAACTATTATGATGATACCATGCCAACTTTGTAACAAACGAGTATGATACCATTGTCAGTTTATACTATTCAAATTTGCACTAACATAAAGTTTGTAATTGGTTTTACCAGAAAGAATTAAAAAATAAAACAAAAAACAAAAGAAAATAAATAATGCAGAAAACAAAAAAAAACTTGCAAAAAAATAAAAAATTAGCAACAATAAGTATTTCATTGTAAGTAGAAACAAAATAAAATAAATAAAGCAACAAAGAAAACAAATAATTTCAAATTTAAACTATTCAAATTTGAATACTACTTGCACTAACAGAAAGTTTGTAATTGGTTTTACAAAAGAAAATAAATAATGCAGAAAACAAAACAAAAAAACTTGAAAAAAAATAGCAACAATAAGTATTTTTTTGTAAGTAGAAACAAAATCAAATAAATAAAGCAACAAAGAAAACAAATAAATAAAAATAGCAACAGTAAGTATTTTGTTGAAAGTAGAAACAAAACTAAAAAATAAAGCAACAAAGAAAAAAATAAAAAATATGCCACCTGCTGGGCCCACACGGCCTGAATACGACTAGAAACCCAACCATGGGCCAGGATTCAGGCCCGTAGAAAGCCCAGCAAGACCACAGGCAAATCAGTGTCAGTTTAGGCCCTTAGGCCTGCAGTATAGAGGAGTTCGAGAGGAGAGAGGCAGCGGGGCTTATAAACTGGTGCTGCTCTCCCTCAACTAGCGAGGTGGGACTAAACTTCCCACCGCACCGCGGCAAGGCCTTTAGTCCCGGTTTCAGCCACCAACCGGGACTAAAGGGTGGCATTAGTCCCGGTTGGTGGCTGAAACCGGAACTAATACCCCCCTTTAGTCCCGGTTGGTGGCAGCAACCGGGACTAAAGGCCCCTCCTTCCCGCCCTTTGGGCTGCTGAAAAGGGACCTTTAGTCCCGGTTGGTGGCAGCAACCGGGACTAAAGGGGGGTATTAGTCCCGGTTTCAGCCACCAACCGGGACTAATACGCCTCCTATATAAACTAACACTTGCGAAAATTTCGTTCAGTTCTTCTTCCCCGCCCCGACGCCTCCCTCTCCTTCCCCGCCCCCGTCGCCGTCGCCGTCGCCCCCGTCGCCCCGTCGCCCCCGACGCTGCCCCGACGCCGCCTCGTCGCCCCGCCCCGCGCCGTCGCCGTCGCGCCGCGCGCCCCGCCGCCGTCGCGCCGCGCGCCCCGCCGCCGTCGCGCCGCCGCGCCCCGACGCCGCCTCGTCGCCGCCCCGCCCCGCCGATGTGAGGGGC
The DNA here is from genome assembly GCA_902687465.1 of Secale cereale. NCBI lineage: Eukaryota > Viridiplantae > Streptophyta > Magnoliopsida > Poales > Poaceae > Secale > Secale cereale. The sequence goes on along the minus strand of LR738711.1, from coordinate 97,432,933 downwards.
TTCCTTTTTTTTATGTTTAATATTGCTGTATATATATATATATAGTTGTTGTGTATATATGTATATATGTGTATTTTTTTAATGTTTATATAAATTGCAGTATATATAGTTGTTGTATATATAGTTGCTGTATTTATATGTATGTGTATATCTTTTTTTTCTTAGGAATTTGCTAAATATATATGTTAAATATATATGTATGTGTATATAAATATATTTTTTCTTAGGAAGTTGCTGTATATATGTGATGTGTGTATATGTGATGTATATATATGTGTATGTGGCTATATAGTTTTTTGTTTATATATGCTAAATATATATAGAAAGTTTTATATATGCAAAAGTTACAAATTTAGAAAAAGAAGGATAGGAAAGAAGAAAATAAGAAAGAGGAAAGAAAGAAGAAGAGGAGAGGAAGAAGAGGAGAAATAAATAAGAAGAAGAAAAAAAAGAAAAAAAGAGGAGAAGAAGAAAGGATAGAATTTTCTCTTCTTCTCCTCTATTCCTTTCTTCTTCTCCTTTTTTTTCTTTTTTTTTCTTCGATCTTCTCCTCTAGCGGTTCCTTTTTTCTTCTTCTTCCTCTTTTTTTATCGGATATGTCTATGTCGATATACACCCTCCCCGATAACTTCGACATTAGGGGGGGCCGGGGTCGAGGGTCGTCGAGGGACCGAGAGGCCGAAGGTCGAGGGGTCGAGGGTCGTCGAGGGACCGAGAGGCCGAAGGTCGAGGGGTCGAGAGGTTTCCTAGCAGTCGGGGGTCTAGGGTTGTGGATCGCCGAGCAGTCGGGGGTCAAAGTATTGAAGAATTCCATGACTTCATCATTTGCCAGAAGTAACCGGGGCATTTTGGTACAAAGTTATGCAAAGATATTTTGGAACGGAGTTCCTGATAGAATAATCCGTCTTTTGTTACGAATTATCATATCTGGGACTCCGTTCCAAAATAACTTTGGAGAGCTTCGTACCATCATGCTACTGTTACTTTCGCCTAATGATGAAGTATTGGTTTTGTTGAATCCTTTGACACTCGACAAAATGTGACATGAGGGGGTCTAGGGTTGTGGATCGCCGAGCAGTCGGGGGTCGAGGGGTCGAGAGAGGTTGCCTAGCTAGTGTCAAAGTATTGAAGAATTCCATGACTTCATCATTTGCCAGAAGTAACCGGGGCATTTTGGTACAAAGTTATGCAAAGATGTTTTGGAACGGAGTTCCTGATAGCTAGGATAATCCGTCTTTTGTTACGGATTATCTTATCTGGGACTTCGTTCCAAAACAACTTTGGAGAGCTTCGTACCATCATGCTACTGTTACTTTCGCCTAATGATGAAGTATTGGTTTTGTTGAATCCTTTGACACTAGCTAGACAAAATGTGACATGAGGGGGTCTAGGGTTTGTGGATCGCCGAGCAGTCGGGGGTCGAGGGGTCGAGAGAGGTTGCCTAGCTAGTGTCAAAGTATTGAAGAATTCCATGACTTCATCATTTGCCAGAAGTAACCGGGGCATTTTGGTACAAAGTTATGCAAAGATATTTTGGAACGGAGTTCCTGATAGAATAATCCGTCTTTTGTTACGAATTATCCTATCGGGGACTCCGTTCCAAAATAACTTTGGAGAGCTTCGTACCATCATGCTACTGTTACTTTCGCCTAATGATGAAGTATTGGTTTTGTTGAATCCTTTGACACTAGACAAAATGTGACATGAGGGGGTCTAGGGTTGTGGATCGCCGAGCAGTCGGGGGTCGAGGGGTCGAGAGAGGTTGCCTAGCTAGTGTCAAAGTATTGAAGAATTCCATGACTTCATCATTTGCCAGAAGTAACCGGGGCATGTTGGTACGAAGTTATGCAAAGATGTTCTGGAACGGAGTTCCTGATAGGATAATCCGTCTTTTGTTACGGATTATCTTATCTGGGACTTCGTTCCAAAACAACTTTGGAGAGCTTCGTACCATCATGCTACTGTTACTTTCTCCTAATGATGAAGTATTGGTTTTGTTGAATCCTTTGACACTAGCTAGACAAAATGTGACATGAGGGGGTCTAGGGTTTGTGGATCGCCGAGCAGTCGAGGGTTGAAGCTAGTTCTACGTTTGCCATTAATATATCCATCTGTCATGTTTGAATAATAATTGGCATGTTGTAAATATTTGTAGAAACAATGGACGACAACACCCGAGACCTAGCACAAGAAGCGATGTTGATGGACATAATCGCACACGGACAAAATGCCGTCATGTCGTATCTCAACGACACCGATGAGCAGGTCGAACAAGAGCTGCGGCTGGAAGATCTAGGCTATGATATTGATGAATTCGGTGACCCAATGCACATGGAAGAAGTAGACCGTGAGGACGGCTCCGGTGACCCAATGCCGGTGCAAGAAGGAGACCGTGATGCTGGCTCCGGTGACCGAACCGAGTCCGGCCAGGAGGTATATATGTTAGTTAAGCATGTGCTGACTAGTTAATTGATTCATTCATTAACTCTCGTCTTTGTTCCTTTTTCTAGCCCTCCGAATCGAGCAAATCTTCGGTAAAGAGACGAGGAGCGAAGAAAAAGTTGAGGCCGGATGAAAAGTTTGAGATCTCAGAAATCTCGCGCTCCGGCGAGCCGATTGCACCCATCCGGACAAAGAACGCATTTGTTAATCAGTGCGGGGTTCTGGTTAGGGACAAGATCCCGATCAGCATCCATCAATGGTTAAAGCCGGCTGCAAACGACGCTCAGGTGACTTATGTCACTGATATGCAGAAAGAAGATCTTTGGACTGAGCTGAAGTCAAATTTCGTCCTACCGCGAGAGGTTGATCCGGCGAACCCAGTTAAAGAGGAGTTAATCAAGTCTGCTGCACTTTCGAAGATGGCAGACCAATTCAGGGCATGGAAGAAAAAACTGAATAAGTTTGTCAAAGATAAAAAGACTCCAGAATTCGTGGGCATATATGAGAAGATCAAAGATGACTGGCCCGCATTTGTGGCCCATAAGAAGTCGGAAAAGAGTCAGAAGATGTCGGAGACAAACCGGATAAATGCTGCGAAGAAGATGCATTACCATCGCACGGGGTCGGGCGGCTACCTCGTAGCCCGGCCTAAGTGGGCCAAGGCTGAGAATGATCTGCTTCAGAAAGGGATCGAACCAGAGACAATGCACTGGCCAGAACGTTGCCGGACTTGGTTCTTCGGGGCTGGCGGAACCTTGGACCCTGTAACAGGGTGGTGCATTTGGACGGACAAGCAATTGGAAACACCACTCAGGAAGATGCGACAGTATATCAAAGCAGCGCATGAAGGGACGTTCATCCCCGACAGAGAGAACGACGAGCTGACAATGGCCCTCGGGAATCCTGAGCACCCTGGACGGACACGAGGCACGCCAGGCTCCCTTCCGTGGCGTGCTGGGTTTCCGGACGCAGGAGGCTACAAATGCCACGACAGGAGGAAGAAAATGGAGCAGACCAAAATCCAGGCGCTGCGGGCCAGAATACAAGCGATAGAGGAACGGGAAGCAAATCGGGAGAAAAGAATTGCCGAAGCTTCCCCCGAAGCTACCCCGCCATCTCAGCGGAGAAGCAGCGTGGCTTCCACCGAGCTGCTTCAGCCAGAGCTTGCCTTGACGGCTACTGCCAGGAATCTTGTGGATGCTATCACGCAGGCACAAAATTGCCACCTTATGGCACAGTGGATGAATCTGAAGGTCAAGGCGGCTGTTGGCTCTATTTATCCTTCTGGACCCGACGACACTTTTCACTGCCGGCCGATTCCAGAAGGATATGCTAGGGTGATGGTCGACGAAATAACGGAGGGATTTGAGGAGCTTCAGCTTGACCACCCTACCGGTGAAGGGGAGACTCGGCTGGGTTCTTCACTGAAGACTCCATGCCTATGGCGGAAGGACCTAATCAACATTCTCAACTGGACGCCTCCGCCTCCTCCTCCTCCTCCTCCGGCGAGTCAGGGCACTCTGCCTCCTCCACCGCCTCCTCCTCCGACGAGTGACCATCAGGGCACTCCGGCTCCTTCTCCGACGCGTGGCGGCACTCCGCCTCCTTCGCCGCCGGCGCGCCCGAGCAGCCAGCCTGCTCCTCCTTCACCGCCTAATCAGGAAGGGGGGAAGAGACCTGCCGCCGCTCCGGCTGCTCCTGCTCCGGCGCGTAAGCAAGTAAAAAAGACAGCCGCTTCGTCTGGTCCGGCGACGTCTACCAGTGCCAGAGGCGGGAGGCGATGCAGATTTGGTCCTTCTCTCACGCCTCTAGAGAAGTTACCGTACGAGAGGTCCGACGAGGAAAACACGAAGATCGCTCAAGGCCAAGTGAAGGACTTTTTTGAAGGGTTGAAAGCACAGAGACATCCACCTCCGGAGGAGAAGATAGATGCGGTGAAAGCAAAGCGCACTCTTGCTGCCCTGAAGCAACCAGCGCAAAGTAAGCCGCAGGACAACTATGACCGCATGATCCAAAAGTCATATCAAGCAGCGAAGCGGTCGGGAAGTACTAAAAGTGATCAGAGGTTAGCAGAAGGGCGAGCTGGGAAACAAATTGCCCAGCTTGGCGAACAAGCGGACCAATCATGCCCCCCGCTCAAGGTGTCTAGCGACATGGTCGCTAATGATCCGAGGATGGTGCCCGGTTTATACCAATCTTGCAGATTACGCGTCCGACGATGTACACTATGATTTCTTGGAAGTGCAGATAGAAAGATACGAGTACAAAAAGCCTCTCGTCAAAAATGAAAGATCTCTATCAACGAATATGCGAAGATTGCATGATTGGTACTTGAAAATCTGCAGAGAGTCTGGGGGGAGGAATAACTTGTATTTGAGAGTTAAACCGGAGCATGACCTCGTTGGAATTGACCTGTTGTCTGTTCCATTTGAGGAGTTCTATCAATTTTTCAATCAATTGGCCCTCGATAAAACAACGGTCACCTGCTACTGTCTGTAAGTAGTACTACTTCTGTCATTAAGTCTCTCTATATAGCTGATCTTCATTGCATGTATTTATAATTATCCTCACTATATTATGCAGATTGAAGATCGTCGAATTGAAGAAAAGACAAGTAGGTGATATTGGGTTTATTAACACATACCTCATAGATGCAACCGAGGTTAAATTGCGTCCCGACGATACCGAGACCAACTTGCTACGATCGTTGGTGGTAAATGAAAACAAAGATATAATACTCTTTCCTTACAACTTCAAGTGAGTGTTAATGTCTTGTGCATATTTGGTTTCCCTTATATATCAGTCAAGGTTATAGTGATGTAATTGATGATCTCATGCATTCGTGCGCAGCTTCCACTATATTCTCTTAGAGATTAAGCTTGAGAAGGGAGTAGTAACTGTCTTCGACTCTAAACGTAAAGATCCCGAGGAGTATGCGGACATGACTCAAATGCTAGCCAGGTAAGTTAAATCGATCAATATTATCCACCATGCATATATATCAGCAACTTCATTTCTGATATCAACTAATTGTTTTCTTTGTCTGGCAGGGCTTGGAAAAAATTCACCAAAAAATCTCCGGGACTGCCGAAGAAGCTACAATTTAGATATCCGAAAGTAAGTACTATATAGTAGCATGTTCCATGCGCGCATCTCCTATATCTTGATTCAAGCGCTAGTTTCATCAATACCAATTTGGCATTCTTGCTTATCAGTTTGATTGACCTCTATTTCTTGTAAAGTGGTTGTGGCAGGAACCCGGGAATGATTATTGTGGATACTACATTTGCGAGTCCATCCGCCACACGACCTGTGAGCGGGGCTACACTGATGAACAATTTGAAGTGCGTAAGCAATCAATAATATTCACAAATTTATAGCATCATTTCATGTATTGACCCCCTACTTCAAATTAGATGTTTCGGATGCGGGATGAACTCCTAACACCAGATCGTCTGCGAGCAATTCAAGAGGAATTGGCGGCATTCTTCCTTGAACACGTGATCGCTGAAGACGGAGAATACTATGTGGACCATGCATCCATGTGTTAGGAGATTATTTTTGTAAGAGATAATTATTGTATATATGTGCCCGGTAGTGTCGGATAGATATACGAGAACTTGTTGTTCGACCAATCTCTCGGAGAAGGAGAGGTGGTCGATATTACTTCTCTCTGTATGCATATATATATATATATATATGTTGATTATACGATCTTCTGTTTCCTTTGTTTGCTTAGTAGCTAGCAGCTAGCTAGCTAGCTAGCGTGACTCTAGTCCTCTCTATATACGTATGTGTAGTATGTAGCGTCGACCAAGCACGGACATAAGAGAGAACACTCCTCTCTATTAATTAGCTAGCTAACACAATATATGAAACACCTAAATTAACCCCCCAAAATCTAAAACCCCCCTCCCCTTTCAAAAAAAAAACAAAAACCACAGCCACAGAAATGCTGACGCGTGGATGCCTTTTGGTCCCGGTTGGTACCACCAACCGGGACTAAAGCCCCTCCTGCCTGGACTCGGTGCACAGGCCACGTGGACACCCTTCTGCCCCGGTTCTGGATTGAACCGGGACTAAAGGGTCAGAGCATTAGTACCGACCCTCTTGTCCCGGTTCTGGAACCGGGGCTAAAAGGCCCAAATGAACCGGAGCTAAAGACCCTTTATCTACTAGTGGTAAGGGTCCAGTCGGGTCATGGGTCCTGCATGACAGTATAACCGAAATTCAACTAAAACACTTAAAATCAGAACATTTAGGTAATGTAAAATATTTACAAAAAAATGTCAACAAATTTTTAAAATTCTTGAATTTAAACAATATCAGTAAATTAAAATTTCTTCACAAATATGAAAAAAGAGCTCATGAGTTTTATAACTGCTCACAAATTTTTTTAAATAGTCACGACCATGAAAAATCTTGAAATTTTGAAGAAGGCAACTTTTTTATTTAAAAATGCTTAAGAATTTAATTATGTTTACACATTTTAAAAATTAAGAATTTTCGAGAATTTTAAATTTTAAAATATATTTTTAAGCCAACATGAAAAAACAAGGTAGAGGAAAAATGGAACGGAATATCTACATGGCCAACCTAAGAGCATCTCTAGCAGACCCCTTATATTGCCCAGACCCGCAAAATAACCGTCAGTTTACGGTTTTGGGCGAAAAAGGTGGCCCAAACAGAAACCTTAAAAGCGTCCGGCCGATAAAAAAGTTGAAGAGCGCGGTAAACTCCACCCTTCGACCCGCGAAAACCGAGGTCCCCCCCCCCCCGTCGGTGTCGTGTATCCTATGAAAGCGGTTGGCGGGAGGGACATTTCAGCGCGCACGCTCCCCACGTCCCCTTCAGCAGCCGCCTGCGATTCCTGTCATTTCCACGAGTGGGATCGCGCCGCCACCCCTGGATCCGCCAAACCGAGCCGCTCCAAAGTCGCCGCCCGCCCTTGATTCGTCTTCGCCGCCCCAGTGAGCCCCTTTTCTTCCCCTTTGGCTTGACCGCAGTTGACATTTCGTTGATGCAAGCTCGGATGCGGCTTTTGTAGATGGATTTATTAAGCCCTTGCGAGCAATTTTTGCTCGAGGATTCGCCCTCGTCAGATGACTCGGACGTGGAATTGATGCTCGAGTGCCACCGGCGGCAAATGGTGGTGACGGTCCTAGCCGTGAAGGAGGTCGAGGATCGAGACCGCAAGAGACGACGAGGTTCGACCGTCGGCCGTCTTTGCATCCCTCTCGACCGCCATCTCGGGAACATGATGTTGATACAAGACTACTTCGCGGATAATCCTACCTATCCGCCGCACCTCTCCGAAGAAGATATCGAATGCGCCGATCACTCTTCGTAAAAAGTGTGCAATCTTGCGAGGCCAATTCTCGATTTTTTACTCAAAGAAGAAACGTCACGGGCTTGTTGGGTTTTAGCGCATATCAAAAAGTCTCTACAACTATGCGGTGGTTGCATATGGTATTCCAGCTGACTATGCCGGCGAGTACCTTCACATTCACGAAGATACTACAATTGAGTCAGAGCGTAGGTTCGCCAAAGTGATCATCCATGTCTTTGATTCTGTCTATCTTCGTGCACCCAACGAGGAAGACATAAAAAGTTGATGGCGGCAAATGAGAAGCGAGGTTGCCCAGGCATGCTAGGAAGCGTTGATTGCATGCATTGGATTTGGCACGAGCAGTATTATGGCAAGTCTCGCGATGCAACAATTGTGCTAGAGATCGTAGAATCCGAGGATTTATGGATTTGGCGTTGTTGTTTTTTTGGTATGCCGGGTACTCTTGATGATATCAATGTGTTGCAACGGTCTCATTTGTTTGCTAGACTTGCTTGTGGTGATGCTCCTGCTTGCAACTTCACGGTGAATGGGCATGAGTACACAAAAGGGTACTATCTTGCAGATGATATTTACCTTTCTTGGTATACATTTGCGAGGAGCATCAAAAAACCAAAATTAGAAAGCATATTGAATTTGCAAAGGTACAAGAGGCCGCCCGGGAAAATATTGAAAGAGCCTTCGGAGTTTTGCAATCTGGATTTGCCATTGTTCGTGGTCTTGCTTGTCTTGGGGACAAGAAAACCAGAGCAACACCATGACATGTTGTGTGATTCTTCACAACATGATCATCGAACATGACAGGGACATGAACTTGGAGTTCTTCTACGACAACGTTGGTAGCCGTGTGAACCCAGCTAGAGACCCTGACAGCATACAAGCATTTCTTCACACATAAGATGCAAACATCTACCATCAGCTTCAGAAGGATCTCATTAAGCACCATTGGCGAAGGCACCGACCAATTTTACATTCATTGCATTTACTTCATGTGTGATGGGTATCATTGTTGTATTGTTGTATTGAATTATTAGTTATACTTGGTGATTTGAATAATTACTGTAATTTGGATTCACATTTTTATGTTATTTGAATATATGTTACTATGTAAAATGTGGGATATGTGCCAAATTCAGAAGAAAAAAACACGCGTTTTGCGGACTCGCGTGGGCTGTGACTGACCAAACCCGCATAGCGGAACTGTAAAAGAGAATATTCGCAGCCCGCATGAGCCCGCAAAACGTGTTTTTCACAAACTGTAAAAACACAATAAAGGTCGGTGATATAAAAAGTCTGCTAGAGATGCTCTAATACCGTCACTGTGTTTTCTGGGACCGCCGCGATACGCACGAAATGTGAATTTACTTCAAAACCCAAGAACAGCACGACAAAGTGTGCGCTATCATCTGGTCGTTACCATTTTTGCATTTGTTGCTAAGGGGCTTAGAGCAACTCTATCAGACCCCGCAAAACGCACCGGCCCGCAAAATAACCGCCAAATTGCGGGTCGGGGCCAGAAAATCTGCACGATCAGATCCCGCATCCGGCATCGGCCCGCAATTTTTTTTGCGGAGCGCGGCAAATTTTCTCCCCCAACCTCTATCTTCACGGGCTGGGAGGCCGACCTGAGCTCAACCCCCATCCGGCGCGATATTTGGCGGGAGGAACATTTCCGCGCGCCCTTTCCCGCTCCTCGCACCCTCCGCCACCATTGCCCCCCCTCCGAAAGCTCCGGCTGCTCCTCCCCGGCCGTCCCTCGCCGCCATGGACGACCCCATGCTGTCCCCCGTCACCGTCGAGGTCGTGCACGCCCCTTCCCCTCGGGCGGATCTCGTCGCCGGCCATGTTGGCGTCGCCCAAGCACACGTCGCGCCTGCCCGCAAGCGGCAGGGCAACGTGGCTGTGCAGGGCGGGAATCCGATTGCCCCCGCCGCGATGGCCTGCGCTCCGGGCGCCAATGCCACAGTACGATCCCGGCCGGCGGCAAAGAAGACCGCGGGCGCAAAGCGGAGGAAGGTTCCGACTTCAAGGAAGCCATCTTCTTCAACCTCTCACTCCATCCCCCCGCAAGGACGTGCTCCGGCGAAGCCTTTCAACGGTGCGGCTCCCCCCGCGAGCGAGGTGTTCGACGAAATGGCCGGAAGGTATATCTCTTCGGTCTTCGGCGATTCTCTTTTTTTTCGCCATTGTTTTCGATAGCTCGTGACTTGTTATCGTTCGCTATAGCGATGGTTGGAACAATGGCAGATGAGAAGGAAGAGGGGTTGCGCAAAGTTGCCATTGAGAAGAGAAAAGTACGGGTCTTTGAAAACAAATCGATGTCATTGTTGCTCGTCGAAGAGAACAAGATCATGTCAATGAACCACGATGAGATGGACAACGTCACCAAAACATGGCATGATATGGCAAGGAGAGAGATCTTGAGGAGGAGAATGGTCCCCTCGGCCGGTCCGTGTGCAAGTTCCGGTGATGTTTTCTCTGCTCAATATGGTGGCAATGTGGATGACTTCGGTGCGGGAGTTGGAACAAGCGACGAGGTGGCTACGGTGGCGCCGATGAACTTCAAGATGGACTCCCTGTCTTGGAGTGAAGATCGACCCCCAAGATGATGCCGGACATGGGCGCATACCTTTGCATGCCCTCTTTTGCGTAATGAACTTCACTTTTATTTGCGCGCGAACTGTTTATGTCATTTGAATTTGAACTTGTTTGTGAAACCTATGACAAATTTCAGATTTGCAGTTTTTCTGTTTGCGGGTCGTTGCGCTGTTGCCCGAGTAAAACCCGCATAGCCGACCCGTAAAAAACATATTACGGGTCCGTTTGGGGGGTCTGCATCTGTGCTAGCCCTCGCCGGCCCGCAAAAGCGGTTTTGCGCGATCTGCAAAGACGTTTTGCGGGGTCTGCTAGAGTTGCTCTTAGTTCTTCTTCTTCTTCTTTAGGGATGCTAGGAACCGAACTATTCAGGTGAGCTCGCACCCTAGGTGTTCCAAAAATAATGTACAAATCTGCTGAAAATGTTGTTCTAAACCGTCGCCGCGGGGCAGGTGGAGGTTAAGAGATGGATTAAACCGCGTGGAACCATGTGATGACGGGCTAATCGGTCAGTTAATTAATGGGAAATGGTGGCCAACTGGCCACCTGGAGCGGGGCCGCGGCCGCGCGAGGTCCACGGGAGGGTGAGAGTGAGCTGAGGACAGCGAAGGGGCCACCACCCGGGTCTCGTTTCAACTTTGAAATTTGAATGCGGGTGACGCGCCAGGGGCTTTGGCTTCCTCTCCTCTCCTCTCATGATGCATTATTGGATTCTTTTGTTTCTTGCTTAAAGCACCATGCGTGAATGCAGCTTGTCCTACTCTCTGGTGCCTACGCGTGCTCTCGGGTGGCACCTGATTTCGGCCCCCGGTTCACGCCGCGTGCCGTTCAGAGTTTTCGTTTTCGCTATTAATCATTTGTCCCCTGCAATGGTTCTATTCTTTTATGTTTTTTGAGAAATGGTTCAAATAATAGGACTATTGATGTTGCCATTGTTGCTTTTTTTTTGGGAAGTTGCCACTGTTGCTGATGAGGGTTCTTCATTGGGTGAGCCCACGATGATAGCATGGCCGGATGAAAGGCCTAGGACTAAGGGAAGCTAAGGTCCAGACAACACCATCTATGAGGGTCATAATCCATACTCGTGTTCCACGACAACCACTCCCTTTCAAGCGTGTGTGTGTGTGTCGTCATCGCCACCCACCCAACCCCAAACTCCTCGGCCCGGGTTCACTAACATTGTTTTGATTTAAAGGAGACTATTACAACTCATCTCTCTCTCTCTCTCTCTCTCTCTCTCTCTCTCTCTCTCTCTCACTCATAGACCATGGTTATTGAAACATCACATTATTTAGTCAAGACATGTCTGGTGTTGCCCAAAAGCGATATCACTAAAGCACACCGATTCTAGTCCTTACAATTATTAAAGCTCCTTAGGAATAAAGGCTTGTTAGAGCTCAAAAGATTTTCCTTTAGGTGGACCCCATCTGTAAGGGTCTAGTCGGGTCATGGGTCATGCCGATATTCGATAAAAACACTTACAAATCAAAACATTTTGGTAATGTAAATATTTTACGAATAAATTGTCAACAAATTTTAAAAGTTCTTGAATTTAAAAAATAACAGTAAATTTAAAACTCTTCACAAATATGGAAAAAATGTTCACGAGTTTCATAATTGGTCACAATTTTTTAAAATAGTCACGAACATGAAAAATCTTGAATTTTTTTAAGAAGGCAATTTTTAATTTGAAAAAATGCTTAGAATTTAATTATGTTTACACATATTAGAAAATGAAGAATATTCAAGAATTAGAAATTTTAAATATTTTTTAAGCCAACATGAATAAAAGGTGGAGGAAAAATGGAACGGAACTTCCTAAAACCTGAAGGACCTATCTACATGGCCAACCTAAGAGCATCTCTAGCTGACTCCTTATATCGCCCCGCCCGCAAAATAATCGTCACTTTACGGTTTTGGGCGAAAAAATGCCCTGAACAGAAACATTTAATGCGTCTGACCGGTAAAAAAAATTGAGGGGCGCGGTATATTCCACCCTCTAACCCGCGAAAACCCAGGTCCCCCTGCCCCGTCGGTGTCGCGTATCCCGCGAAAGCGGTCGACGGGAGGGACATTTCAGCGCTCACGCTCCCCACATTCGCTCCCGCAGCTGCCCGTCGCCCTTGCCGCCGGCCCGCCGCTTGCGATTCCAGTCATTTCCGCTAGTGGAATCGTGCCGCCACCCCGGATCCGCCAAGCCGAGCACTCCGAAGTCGCCTCCGCCGCGAGTCGCCACCCGCCCCGGATTCGCCGAGCCGCCCTCAATCTCCGCCCGCCCCGGTGAGCCCCTTTTCTTCCCCTTTGGCTCAACCGCAATTGACATTTCATCGATGCGAGCTCGGATGCGCCTTTTGTAGATGGATTTATTAAGCCCTTGCGAGCATTTTTTTTTTGAATTATAGCACCATGCGTGAATGTAGCTTGTACTACCCTCCTCTCCTCTACTGATGCATTATTGGATTCATTTGTTTTCTTTAGCTTATAGCACCATGCGTGAATCTAGCTTGTACTACCCTCCGGTGCCTACGAGTGCTCCGGCAGCACCTGATTTTGGCGCCTGGTTCATGCTCCGCGCTGTTGAGAGTTTTCGTTTTCGCTATTAATCATTTGTCCGCTGCAATGTTTCAATTTTTTTATGCTTTTGGAGGAACGGTTCAAATTATATGACTATTGATGTTGTCACAGCTTGTGAGAGTTCTCTCTCGTGTAGGCCCGCAATGTGGCCGGATGAAAGGCCCAGGCTTAAGAGCATCTCCAGTCGTTGGAGGCCCTGGGGACAATCGCCGGACCAAAAATAGCACGTCACGGGGGCAAAAAGTTTTCGCTGGATGAAACGTGAGTACGTTTTCCTAACCATTGGTGTCCCCAGGACAATTATCAGGCAAAAAGTGAAGGAAATATGCCCTAGAGGCAATAATAAAGATGTTATTTTGCTAGAATTGTATTAACCGAAAACTTGATACATGTGTGAATACATAGACAAAATAGTATGTCCCTAGTATGCCTCTACTAGACTAGCTCATTGCTTAAAGATGGCTATGTTTCCTAGCCATAGACATGAGTTGTCATTTGATCAACGGGATCACATCATTAGGAGAATGATGTGATGGACTAGACCCATCCGTTAGCATAGCACTATGATCGTTTAGTTTTACTGCTATTGCTTTCTCCATGACTTATACATGTTCCTATGACTATGAGATTATGCAACTCCCGAATACCGTAGGAACACCTTGTGTGCTATCAAACGTCACAACGTAACTGGGTGATCATAAAGATGCTCTACAGGTGTCTCCGAAAGTATTCGTGGTGTTGGCATAGGTCAAGACTAGGATTTGTCACTCCGAGTGTCGGAGAGGTATCTCTGGGCCCTCTCGGTAATGCACATCATAATAAGCCTTGCAAGCAAATGACTAATGAGTTAGTCACGAGATGATGTATTACGGAACGAGTAAAGAGACTTGCCGGTAACGAGATTGAACTGGGTATAGAGATACCGACGATTGAATCTCGGACAAGTAACATACCGATGACAAAAGGAACAACGTATGTTGTTATGCGGTTTGACCGATAAAGATCTTCGTAGAACAAGTAGGAGCCAATATGAGCATCCAGGTTCCGCTATTGGTTATTGACCGGAGATGAGTCTCGGTCATGTCTACATAGTTCTCGAACCCGTAGGGTCCGCACGCTTAACGTTTGATGACGATCGATATTATGAGTTTATGAGTTTTGATGTATCGAAGGTAGTTCGGAGTCCCGGATGAGATCACGGACATGACGAGGAGTCTCGGAATGTCTGAGACATAAAGATTGATATATTGGACGACTATATTCGAACACCGGAAGTGTTCTGGAAAGTTTCGGAATTTACCGGAGTGCCGGGGGGGTTACCGGAACCCCCCGGGGGAATGGTGGGCCCTGGTGGGCCATAGGGGAGAGAGAGGGCAGCAGCCAGGAGGTGGCGCGCCCCCTCCCTAGGAGGAGTCCGAATAGGACTAGGGGAGGGGGGCGCGGCCCCTCTTTCCCTCTCCCTCTCCCTCTCTTTCCTTTCCCACGTTTCCTTCTTTGGTAGGTTCCTACTAGGAATAGGATTGCAATCCTATTCCTAGTAGGATTGCAGCCCTAGCCGCACCATAGAGGGCCGGCCGGCCTCCCCCCTTGCTCCTTTATATACGGGGGCAGGGGGGCACCCAAAGACACACAAGTTGAATTGTTCTAGCCGTGTGCGGTGCCCCCTCCACAGAAACACACCTCGGTCATACCGTTGCAGTGCTTAGGCGAAGCCCTGCGCGGTAGATACATCATATCCGTCACCACGCCGTCGTGCTGACGAAACTCTCCCGTGAAGCTCAGCTGGATCAAGAGCTCGTGGGACGTCATCAAGCTGAACGTGTGCTGAACGCGGAGGTGTCGTACGTTCGGTGCTTGATCGGTTGGATCACGAAGTAGTTCGACTACATCAACCGCGTCACTTGACGCTCCCGCTTCCGGTCTACGAGGGTACGTAGACACACTCTTCCCTCTCGTTGCTATGCATCTGGTAGATAGATCTTGCGTGATCGTAGGAAAATTTTAAAATACTACGTTCCCCAACAGTGGTACCAGAGCCAGGTCTATGCGTAGATGATATGCACGAGTAGAACACAATGAGTTGTGGGCGATACTAGTCATACTGCTTACCAGCATGTCATACTTTGCTTCGGCGGTATTGTGAGATGAAGCGGCCCGGACCGACATTATGCGTACGCTTACGCAAGACTGGTTTCACCGTTACGAGCACTCGTTGCTTAAAGGTGACTGGCGGGTGTGTGTCTCTCTCACTTTAGTTGAATCAAGTGTGGCTACGCCCGGTCCTTGTGAAGGTTAAAACAGCACATACTTGACGAAACATCGTTGTGGTTTTTGTATGCGTAGGTAAGAACGGTTCTTGCTAAGCCCGTAGCAGCCACGTAAAACTTGCAACGACAAAGTAGAGGACATCTAACTTGTTTTTGCAGGGCATGCTATGATGTGATATGGTCAAGACATGATGAGCTATACGGTTTTGTATGAGATGATCATGTTTTGTAATGTTATCGGCAACTGGCAGGAGCCATATGGTTGTCGCTTTATTGTATGAAATGCAATCGCCATGTAATTGCTTTACTTTATCACTAAGCGGTAGCGATAGTCGTAGAAGCAATAGTTGGTGAGACGACAACGATGCTACGATGGAGATCAAGGTGTCGCGCCGGTGACGAAGGTGATCATGATGGTGCTTTGGAGATGGAGATCAAAAGCACAAGATGATGATGGCCATATGATACGTCCAAAACGTATCTATAATTTCTGCTTGCTCCATGCCTCTTTTGGGTGATATTGCTATGTTATTTATACACTTCCATACACTTTTGATCATTTGGACTAACCTATTAACTCAGTGCACCCCAGTGCCAGTTTCTGTTTTCGGCTGTTTTTGTATTTCAGGTTTTCACATTACGAGAACTGCCAGAAAAAATCCAGAAAAATTATATAAAAAATCAGCGTTCCGGAAGCTTCCATGCGGCCAAAGTAGGGCCGGAGGGGACCCACAGGGGCTCCAGGCGGCCTGCCCACGCGCCCCCCTGGCCGCGCCGGGGGGGCGCCTGGGCACCCCTGACCCCCTCTGATGCCCCCCCTTTGGCATATATTTACACCGTGTCGCGGAAACCCTGATTCCAGACCCCTTTTTTCCAGACGCGATTCCGATCTCCGCCGCCATCGCCATCAAGCTTCGGGGGACCAGAATTCCTGCGCCGGCACCCTGCTGGGACGGGGAAGTGCCCCCGGATTCATCTCCATCGACGTTGCTTCCTCCCTCCATGATGCGGGAGTAGTTCCTCCTCGGGGCTGAGGTTCTTACCAGTAGCTATGTGGTCAATTCTCTCTCCCATGATGTGATCTTCGTTGTGATCATAGGCTATGTTAATCTAGGGTGATCCCATGATATTTCCCCTTCCTCTATGTATTGGATTGATGTACTCACTTGTCTTTATCTAGTATAATCCCCGAGACCAAGGTGACAGCGGTCTATTGGACATGGATTAGAAAAGTATTTTCATGAGTGATTTCCTCTCTTGTGTGTTGATTGAAGATTGAGAGTCTCTTGGTGCTTGTCTTTGACTATCCTTTAGATATGTTGTGGTGATTGTGGGACTCTCTTTGGATGGCCGCGATGACATTGGGAAATCCTTAGATTGAGAACTACGAACTTTGAGGTGTGCTTTTGTAGCCCTACATAATTCTCGCCCTCTCTTGACCACGAAGGAATGACCTCCGAGTGTGTCCCCTTTGCATGTTTTATGGGAAATAACATGTGCTTCGATTATGTTAATGTTGTTGGGAGTTGCCACTAGTGAAATATGAAGCCTAGGCCTTGTTTCCACCATTGCAATACCATTTGTGCTCACGTTTACCACTTGTTTGCTTGCTGCACTTTTTACTACAGATTTATATTACTTTGTTTTGCCATCCATATCACTTGCCATTTAACATCTCTTCGCCGAACTAGTGCACCTATACATCTAACAAGTGTATTAGGTGTGTTGGGGACACAAGAGACTTCTTGTATCTTAGTTGTAGGGTTGCTTGAGAGAGACCATCTTCAACCTCTACTTCCCTGAGTTCGATAAACCTTAGGTCATCCACTTGAGGGAAATTGCTGCTGTCCTACAAACCTCTGCGCTTGGAGGCCCAACATAGTCTACAAGAGTAGAAGTGTGTGTAGACATCAAGCTATTTCTGGCGCCGTTGCCGGGGAGGTGAGCGCTTGAAGGTATATCTTTAGATCTTGCAATTAAATCTATTTGTTTCTTGTTTTTATTTCACTAGTTATGCTTATGGACAACCTTGCTATTGGATCGTTGCTTGCGGGAAGACGCCCCACACCTGTGGTGGTTGCTCCTCCCCCTACTGAAATTGTGCCCTATAAAATACCAGCTGGTATTATCGATTATGTTTTGGCTGATCGTTATGCAGGAGACAGACATCCCGGTGAACACTTGCTATATCTGTCACAACTATGTTCATTATTTAAGCTTGCAGGTGTATCAAGGGAGTTTGTCATGAGGAAATTATTTGCCTTGTCACTGAAAGGAAAAGCATTGGAATGGTATAGGCTACTAAATGACTCTCACCTGCTGGAGTGGGAAGAGATCCAGTCTCTCTTTTACTCCAAGTTTTATCCTCTTCATGAAGTCCATGAGAATAGGAATTATGTTTATAATTTTTATCCTCATGACGGAGAGAGCATAGCTCAAGCTTGGGGGAGACTGAAAACGTTAATGCTAAAATGTCCTAACCATGGGATCCCCAAAGATATGATTATTACTAATTTCTATGCGAGGCTTTCTCGACAGGATAAAAATTTGCTCGACGCTTCCTCTATGGGTTCTTTCACAAACAAAAAGATTGATGCTAAATGGGAACTCCTTGAAAGAATTCAACGCAACACTGAAGATTGGGAGATCGACAAAGGTAAAGAGTCAGGTATAATTTATGAGTATGATTGCATTAAGTCCTTTGTTGAAACTACAAGTTTTAATAAGTTTAGTGCTAAGTTTGGGCTTGATTCTCAACTCCTTGTTGATTTCCTCAAATCTTTTGCTTCACATCTTAATATGCCTAAGGAGGATTGGATCAAGTATCATAAACCTTTTAAAGAGACTTGCAAAGAAAATGAAATTGTTCATGATGATTGCAACATGCATGATCCAATTCCTAAAAATGAAGTTTTATATAAGCATGTTAATTTTTGTGGAGTGGATAGACCTTGTGAAAGGCCTATGATTGAAGAAGAGAAGTATTGTAAGCAACATAAGCATGAAAGAACAATCACTTGGGTCAGAGATTTAAATGAAATTGCTAGAGAATTGTGTGACCTTTATCCTTTTACTTGTGAACTTTGCCGTATAGAGGGTCACTTTAATTTTCAATGCATGAACTTTCAAAACATAACTGTTAACCGGTTGTATGATAACATGATCACCTCTGATCTTTATGATGAGCTTATGTTATTTTTGATGTGTGAAGAGTTATCAGAAAAGACTTCATGGCTAGATGTTAATGCCATAGGAATAAAAAACACTTTGCAAAATTGTCATCTCTATTGTGTTGTTAATTGCCATGAAAATGATTACATAGGTAAGATTATAAAGGAGGGAACTTTACCAAAGTATAAAAATGTCTCTTATATTTCTGCTAATAAAAAGGAGAGTTTATCCCAAGTTTCCCCTATTGTTTCTAATGATAAACCAGGATATGTGGAGAAGCTTCATCTCCAACCACTCCCTCCTAAGGTTAAGAAGAAGAAAAAGAAGAGGAGGAGGAAGAGGAGCAAGAAAGAAGAAGAATGGATATCAACCTGGCCTGAGCATATTCCTCCCATCAACTTTTATCCTAACGATTCTAAGTTTAAAGGAGAAGGTGAAGTTTATTGCCTTAATTATCATCTTGATGATACGTCCGTAGGTACTATTGAAGATGATTTTGATTATGATATGCATGTTACTTATTGTGATTGGGAAAATGATGATAATGCTACTTATGATCTTGAAAATCTTTTTGGTACCAACTCTGAAAGTGATGATATGGGAAGCTCTAAGCTTGGGGATGATAGGATTGCAAACCCTTTACCCACTAGTGATGTGATAATTGATAATTCTTTTGCTAGTAAGAATAAAGACAACATGATTACAAATATAGTTGCTAGCAATGATAATGCTCTTCTCTACTATGATGATGTCATAACTCCAACCTATAGTGATTATAAAGGTACCTATGACATAAGGAGAAATTATCCTTATGAAACTTGTCATAATCATGGAGGGAATTACTCCCTTGTTGAACACCATCTTCCTAATACACAATTAATCTATAGTGTTCAAGTTGTTTATGATAGTCCTACTCCCACTATTACCAATGAGAAAGATTATGCTTATGTGGAGAGTAAGAGTACCTTTTTGCATGCGGATCATGGTAACAATGCTTTACGTGATGCTTATATTGTTGAGTTCATCCATGATGCCACTGAAATTTATAATGAGAGAGGGAGACTTGGTTCTAAATATCTTAATAAGAAGAAGTTTCCTCTCTTTATGGTGAATATTTTGAAGTTATGCTTGTTTTGCCTTCCTATGCTAGTTGCTTTGTGCTTCAATGAATTATTCTATTGCAATATTCCTATGCATAGGAAGCATGTTAGGCTTAAATGTGTTTGGTATTTGCTTCTTGATGCTCTCTTTTGTTCCTCAGCTCTTATTCCTACGAGAGCATCATTAAAGTCTTAAGCCTATCTTTATGGCTATAAAGAAAGAGCTCTAGGGAGACAACCCTTGTTATGTTTACTTTCAGTTTTAGTGGTCTTGATGTTTGTTACTACTGTAGCAACATCATTGCATCTTTATTTTTCAGCTTTGTGCCAAGTTTAGCCTCTGATTGCAAGAAAGTTCAAAAGTTGTGACGTGTTGTCCAGGAAACAGATTCTGTCCTTGGATAGAAAAATTCGTATAAAATCACCAGATCATCTTTTTGGTCTGAATTTTTTCGACAGCGTGCTCTATATAATTGTCTTTCGTGCGTCTGTTTTGAGTTTTTTTATTAGAGTTGCAGAAGTGCCCCGGAAAAATCATTTACTACCTGCTGTTCTGTTTTTCACACATTCTGTCCTGTTTTGCCTTTCCTTCATTTTGCAAACCTAGAGCTTGTTTTTTCTTTGCAAAAACCTTTTGGCAATCTTGAGAAACAGTAGAACTTCAAGAATGTATTTATTTGCAGCAAGGAACAATTATTTTATTATGGGTACTAACCTCGCTAATCAGATTATGATGAGTTATGTATGAAGGGAGTTTTCAAGTGTGCGAGGGAAGATGATAAAAAGATTCAGGAGTGTCAAACTCTCAAGCTTGGGGATGCCCCCATGCACCCCCAAGAAATAATCAAGGAGACTCAAGCATCTAAGCTTGGGGATGCCCCCGTGCATCCCCTTCTCCATCAACATTATCAGTTCGTCCTTCGTTCCACTATATTTTAATCACTTCATGTGTTATGTGCTATGCTTGGAGCGTCTTGTTTTAGTTTCCTTTTAGTTTTCTTTAGCTTTTCATAACGAGTTGGAACTCGGCTTTCTTTATGTGGGAGAGAAACACGCTCCACTTCTACCTAGAACATAACATAGAATTTGCATGTCTACCTTTGCTGTGTGTGTTCTTTGTCTTTTAATAGCTACTATCATGCTTAGCTCTTAACTTTCATGCTTATCTTTTTAAAGAGCTTTTGTTCAGTTGGTTGCTTGAACTCTCTTTAGTTATCATGTTTATATTATTAAGAGAGTTTGCTTCCGTTGCATTGGTTGATATGTCTATGATAAATATACTACGTGCATAATGGCGCTTAGTAGTTCATGTTTTCTTATGGTTAGTCTCAAATAGCTGGGGGGTTCCCAATGTGTTATTGGAGTACCAACATGATTTGTTTGCCTATGATGTGGTATGGTTTAGTAATATCTTCCTTCAAAGAATTTATTTTGATTGACTTGGCGTATGCTCACGCATATTTAAGACTGTAAAGAAAGTCTGTCAAGCCTTGATGATCTTTTGTTTCTGAGTAGCGATATAACTTCCATGCCTGATTCAATGTTGCTTTGTCGCTCTACATGATTATGACCGTCATTGCTCTCTTAGTTGGTCGCTCCCCCTCTTTTGCTAACCTTCGCCTGTACTAAGTGGACTGACTGCTTGTGCATCCACATCCTTTTAATCCAGTTATGCCATATGAGTCCACCATATCTTCCTACATGGTATTTACCTGCCATTCCTAACGGAGACTTGCATGTACCATCTCGAAATTATTCAAAGAAAAAGCATTCCTATTTTGTGCCTCTGTTTTAAGTTCATGAGGAAGTAGTAGTTAATTCATGATCTTTTTAAGTTGGACAAGATTCACCCCGGGATTGCATGTATAATGTGCAAACCCATAATACGAGAAGGAACTGGCATTGAGTGCGCCCGACTCAAAAAGATAATATAACAAACAAACCCTCCTTCACGCTTTGTTCATGAGAAATCAGAAAACTTTGGCAGTGATAAACAAAGGAGATTAAGAGGATGTGATCGTCCTCATTCGGGAGCCGTTCCTCGAAACTTGTCCATCTCAAGAAGTGATTAAGTTGTCTGCTAGCATTCGTTGACGAAACATGCATGATCTAAAAAAATATTACCTCTATTTTAAAACCAAGAGCTCTGGTACATGTTTTGTCTTTGTTTTCGACTACGGGTTTTCAACCTTACCAACAAAAGCCACGGTTCGAGAGTCTCCACCTTCTTTTAAAAGCACCAACTACTGAGAGCATGATTGTCATTCTGAGTGTAATGTGCATTGTCCCAAAGTAGCATTGTCTTTTGCATGATTGTGATATCGTTTATTTTGAAATCATTGTATCTAGTCATCACTTAAACCTTGGAGGTGCCCCTGCATTTATGTTTTGCTTCACTAAAGGGGGCAAGCTAGATATCACTTTATCATATTTGCACATCATGTTCATTACAAATCTATTTGATGTTTCAATATCATATTGTAAAACTTTCAGTTCTTTGTGATTTTCTCATGAGGCAACTTAATTACTATAGATTCATTGTCTCAGTAAGCTTTTGTCATATGACTATGAAAAAGTCCTATATGGTTAATAGCATGTCACCACAGAAATTATTCTTGTTATCATTTACCTACTCGAGGACGAGCAGGAATTAAGCTTGGGGATGTTGATATGTCCAAAACGTATCTATAATTTCTGCTTGCTCCATGCCTCTTTTGGGTGATATTGCTATGTTATTTATACACTTCCATACACTTTTTATCATATTTGGACTAACCTATTAACTCAGTGCACCCCAGTGCCAGTTTCTGTTTTTGGCTGTTTTTGTATTTCAGGTTTTCACATTACGAGAACTGCCAGAAAAAATTCAGAAAAATTATATAAAAAATTAGCGCTCCGGAAGCTTCCATGCGGCCAAAGTAGGGCCGGAGGGGACCCACAGGGGCTCCAGGCGGCCTGCCCACGCGCCCCCCCCTGGCCGCGCCGGGGGGCGCCTGGGCACCCCTGACCCCCTCTGATGCCCCCTTTGGCATATATTTACACCGTGTCGCGGAAACCTTGATTCCAGACCCCTTTTTTCCAGACGCGATTCCGATCTCCGCCGCCATCGCCATCAAGCTTCGGGGGACCAGAATTCCTGCGCCGGCACCCTGCCGGGATGGGGAAGTGCCCCCGGATTCATCTCCATCAACGTTGCTTCCTCCCTCCATGATGCGGGAGTAGTTCCTCCTCGGGGCTGAGGTTCTTACCAGTAGCTATGTGGTCAATTCTCTCTCCCATGATGTGATCTTCGTTGTGATCATAGGCTATGTTAATCTAGGGTGATCCCATGATATTTCCCCTTCCTCTATGTATTCGATTGATGTACTCACTTGTCTTTATCTAGTATAATCCCCGAGACCAAGGTGACAGCGGTCTATTGGACATGGATTAGAAAAGTATTTTCATGAGTGATTTCCTCTCTTGTGTGTTGATTGAAGATTGAGAGTCTCTTGGTGCTTGTCTTTGACTATCCTTTAGATATGTTGTGGTGATTGTGGGACTCTCTTCGGATGGCCGCGGTGACATTGGGAAATCCTTAGATTGAGAACTACGAACTTTGAGGTGTGCTTTTGTAGCCCTACATAATTCTCGTCCTCTCTTGACCACGAAGGAATGACCTCCGAGTGTGTCCCCTTTGCATGTTTTATGGGAAATATCATGTGATTCGATTATGTTAATGTTGTTGGGAGTTGCCACTAGTGAAAGTATAAAGCCTAGGCCTTGTTTCCACCATTGCAATACCATTTGTGCTCACGTTTACCACTTGTTTGCTTGCTGCACTTTTTACTACAGATTTATATTACTTTGTTTTGCCATCCATATCACTTGCCATTTAACATCTCTTCGCCGAACTAGTGCACCTATACATCTAACAAGTGTATTAGGTGTGTTGGGGACACAAGAGACTTCTTGTATCTTAGTTGCAGGGTTGCTTGAGAGAGACCATCTTCAACCTCTACTTCCCTGAGTTCGATAAACCTTAGGTCATCCACTTGAGGGAAATTGCTGCTGTCCTACAAACCTCTGCGCTTGGAGGCCCAACATAGTCTACAAGAGTAGAAGCGTGTGTAGACATCACCATATCATGTCACATATTTTGATTGCATGTGATGTTTATCTTATCATGCTTCTTATTTTGCTTAGAACGACGGTAGCATTATAAGATGATCCCTTACTAAATTTCAAGGTATAAGTGTTCTCCCTAAGTATGCACCATTGCGAAAGTTCGTCGTGCCGAGACACCACGTGATGATCGGGTGTGATAAGCTCTACGTTCAAATACAACGGGTGTAAGCCAGTTTTGCACACGCAGAATGATGGGCCTCTAACCCCTCGTTGGTTACCCCAAGTGGAAGGTGTAAGATGCAGTGTTGTGGAAGTTTTTCCCTTAGCAAAGATGCCAAGGATCGAATCCCCAGAGACTCCTAGGTTCAACAAGTAGGTGTCAACTGCTAACGGCGTCGGATTAGCAATCAACGTGGACCTACACACAGATACAAATAACTTTGCTCCCAACGAGTACAGAGAGGTTGTCAATCCCTCCGGCCTTGTAGTTCACAAAGGATTAAACGCAAATGATAGTAGTGATAGATAATGTTTGCAATAGTAAGTAAAAGCGAAAAGTAAATAGCGGATGTGATCAATGATGGTAATTTAGACCGGAGTCTCATGATGTTCACTAGTGATGTCTCTCTCCCAAAAGACGATAAAACAGCTATGTGAGGTAAACGAATTACAGCTGGGCAATTGACAGGACCACGAACGCAAACCAATGCTGACTACATTGCAAGAAAGGTTGAGGTTCAAAGCATGGGCGGTACGCCAAAGTAAGTAGACCGAAATCCATCAATATCTACTACTAATCATCCACCTTGAGATATCTATCCAGAACATCTCGCTGGTATTAAGTTGCGAGTCCCACCCATAGTGTAAACTCAAAGCAACAGACAAATGCATTAAAAGAACTTTGCGTAAAGTAAACAATCCTTGCACCCGCGGGCACAAGCACCGTTGTTTTCCCCCTTGTGGCAACAGCACATCCCCTAGACTCATGTTTCTGTCACTCAAGCTAGTCATCGAGGGGCATGAACCCACAATCAAGCATAATGTTCCCTCTTGGAGTCACTACCCATTACTTGGCCAAAGCAATAAATAACAACGGAGAACATGCAAGAATTACTTACGAACATAAATATAAAAGAGGTAGATCAAATATATTACTCAATCACAATCTGAACATAATCTCATAATCCATCGGATCCCAGCAAACTCATCATAGCAACATCATAAGGATTACATATGTGCCTCGATCATGTAGGGCAGCTCACGAGGACTAATTAGTGAAGCACAAGAACGGGAGGAGAACATCACATAGCTACTGGTCGTGGACTCATGGTCCAAGGGAGACTACTCACAACTCATCCGGGAGGCGTCCATGGTGGTGGAGAAGCTCCCGATGGTGATCCTCCCCTCCGGCAGGGTGCCGGGAAGAGTTCTCCTGGTGCTCCCGATCTTGGAAGCGGCGGCGGCGGCGGAACAGAGATGAGATCGCGAAAAAGAGTTCCCGTCCCAAGGGTTTCGAAGGACGCTCTAAATATATGCCGAAGGGGGGCACCAGACGGGGCTCGGGGGGCCCAGGCGCCCCCTCGGCGCGGCCCAGGGGGGGGCGCCGCCAGAGCGCCTGGAGCCCTGGTGGCCCCGCGGCTGTCCTTCGGGCGCACGGTAGGTTCTGGAACGCTGATTTTTTTATATATTTTTTTTGGATTTTTCCTGGCAGTTCTCGTAACGTGAAAACCTGAAATACAAAAACAGCCGAAAACAGAAACTGGCACTGGGGTGCACTGGATTAGTAGGTTAGTCCAAATATGATCAAAAGTGTATGGCAGTGTATGAATATCATAGCAATATCACCCAAAAGTGGCATGGAGCAAGCAGAAATTATAGATACGTTTTGGACGTATCAACATCCCCAAGCTTAATTCCTGCTCGTCCTCGAGTAGGTAAATGATAACAAGAATAATTTCTGTGGTGACATGCTATTATCCATATAGGACTTTTTATAGTCATATGACAAAAGCTTACTGAGACAATGATTCTAAAGTAATTGAGTTCCCTCATGAGAAAATCACAAATGACTGAAAGTTTTACAACATGACATTGAAGCATCAAAAAGATTTGCAATGAACATAATGTGCAAATATGATAAAGTGATATCTAGCTTGCCCCCTTTAGTGAAGCAAAACATAAATGCAGGGGACCTTCAAGGTTTAAGTGATGACTAGATACAATGATTTCAAAATAAACGATATCACAATCATGCAAAAGACAATGCTACTTTGGAACAATGCACATTACACTTAGAATGACAATCATGCTCTCTGTAGTTGGTGCTTGAACTTTTTATTTTGAAAACATAGAAGCAATTTTGTCAACAGTAGTAGTACTTCATATGTGTCATGCATAAGACATCCTATAAGTTGCAAGCCTCATGCATCGAATACCAATAGTGCTCGCACCTTGTCCTAATTAGCTCGGATTTCCATGGGTTATCATTGCATTACATATGTTTCAACCAAGTGTCACAAAGGGGTACCTCTATGCCACCTGTACAAAGGTCCAAGGAGATAAATCGCATTTGATTTCTCGTTTTTGATATATCTCAACTTGAGGACATCCATACCGGGACAACATAGAAAATAGATGATGGACTCCTCTTTAATGCATAAGCATATTCTCATAAGATATTGAGGATTAATGTCCAAGCTAAAACTTCCACCATGATACATGGCTTTGGTTGGCGGCCCAATGTTCTT
Organism: Secale cereale; assembly: GCA_902687465.1. Classification (NCBI taxonomy): domain Eukaryota; kingdom Viridiplantae; phylum Streptophyta; class Magnoliopsida; order Poales; family Poaceae; genus Secale; species Secale cereale. Next base: position 97,406,583 of record LR738711.1, on the reverse strand, counting down.
CTCTAACAATAAGCATACTCATTCAACCCATGGCAAATCACCCTTACTTCAGACAAGACGAACATGCATAGCAACTCACATGATTTTCAACAAAAGTGTGACAGTTGATGGCGTCCCCAGAAACATGGTTACCGCTCAGCAAGCAACTTATAAGAAATAAGATACATAGGCAACATATTCTTTACCACAATAGTTTTTAAACTACTTTCCCATGAGCTATGTATTGCAAAGTTAGTCTGCTTAGTACAGGTGGAGGTTAGCAAAAGACTGGGAGCGACCAACTAAGAGAGCAATGACGGTCATAATCATGCAGAGCGACAAAGCAATATTGAATCAGGCATGGAAGTTATATCGCTACTCAGAAATAAAAGATCATCAAGGCTTGACAGACTTTCTTTACAGTCTTAAATATGCGTGAGCATACGCCAAGTCAATCAAAATAAATTCTTGAAGGAAGATATTACTAAACCATACCACATCATCGGCAAACAAATCAAGTTGGTACTCCAATAACACATTGGGAATCCCCCAGCTGTTTGAGACTAACCATAAGAAAACTTGAACTACTAAGCGCCATTATGCACGTAGCATCTTTATCATAGACATATTAACCAATGCAATGGAAGCAAACTCTCTTAATAAGGTAAGCATGGTAATTAAAGAGAGTTCAAGCAACCAACTAAACAAAAGCTCTTTGAAAAGATAAGCATGAATACTAAGAGCAGAGCATGATATTAGCTATTAAAAGACAAAGAACACACACAGCAAAGATAGACATGAAAATTCTATGTTATGTTCTAGGTAGAAGTGGAGCATGTTTCTCTCCCACATAAAGAATGCTGAGTTCCGACTCGTTATGAAAAACTAAAAATAAAACTAAAAGCAAGACGCTCCAAGCATAGCACATAACACATGAAGTGATAAAAATATAGCGGAACGAAAGACGAACTGATAATGTTGATGGAGAAGGGGATGCACGGGGGCATCCCCAAGCTTAGACGCTTGAGTCTCCTTGAATATTTCTTGGGGGTGCATGGGGGCATCCCCAAGCTTGAGCGCTTGACACTCCTGAATCTTTTTATCATCTTCCCTCGCACACTTGAAAACTCCCTTCATACATAACTCATCATAATCTGATTAGCGAGGTTAGTACCCTTCATAAAATAATTATACCTTGATGGAAATAAAGATATTCTTGATGGTCTACTGTTTCTCAAGATTGCCAAAAGGTTTTCGCAAAGAAAAAGCAAGCTCTTGGTTTGCAAAATGAAGGAAAGGCAAAACATGACAGAATATGTGAAAAACATAACAGCAGGTAGTAATTGATTTGTTCGGGGTACTTATGCAACTCAAATCAAAAAACTCAGAACAGACGCACGAAAGACAATTATGTAGAGAATGCTGTCGAAAAAATTCAGACCAAAAAGATGATCTGGTGATTTTATACGAATGTTTCTATCCAAGGACAGAATCTGTTTCCTGGACAGCACCTCACAACTTTTGAACTTTCTAGCAATCAGAGGCTATACTTGGCACAAATATGAAAAGCAAAGATACAATGATGATGCTACTGTAGTAAACAACATCAAGACACAACAAAAGCAAAATATAAAAATTTATTCATGTGGGCTGCCTCCCAAAAGCGCTTTCTTTTATGCCTTTAAGCTAGGCATAATGCATAGAGATCAAGTTGTATCAATTGAACCATCATCAAGATCATCAAAAAGCTCTTCAATAATACAACTAGTCTTAAGAGGACTCTCAAATAAAGGCCTCATAGAGATACTCCTAGGTAGAAGACCAAAAGGATAAAAGTCAAGGGAAGATTCATTTATAAATTTATCAAGGACAGGTGTTTCTTCCAAGGTCTTTACAGTTTCAACCCCTTTGGCAATAGATGGATTACTTTTAGAACGAGGAGCCTTTGGAACGTGAACGAACTTAGGCTCCCTCTTTGCCGGAGTTTCTACCTTTTTGGTTTCGATCGAGGAGAAGGTAGTTCCTAGGGTATCAAATATTTCCTCAATCTTGTCTATCCTAGAAGAGTCCAAGTCATGGAATTTGACGGTCTCCAAAATTTTAAAAAATTTATGCATGGAGCTATCAAGTCTATTCAAATTCCCTTGGATCTTACGATCCAACTCATTTATCTTATTAATGCTTGGCATCTCTAGCTCTATCTTTTCAAGTTTTTTCATAATGTGAGCTAGGGTGATGTCCTCTCGAATGCTAACAACAGGGAGATTCCCAACAAGATTTTCAATAATACTAAGAGACTCCCAAACTGGGGCCTCTAGGAAATTCCCATTGATAGCAGTATCTAGAATAAACCTATTCCAAGAAGTAATTCCAACATAAAAATTTCTAAGCAAGATAGTAGTAGGTTGCTTCTTGGTGGCTCTTTTTTGTGAATCATTAATTCTATACCAAGCATCTTTCAAACTTTCCCCACCTCTTTGTTTAAAGGTGAGAACTTCTGCCTCGTCAAAGACAAAAGGACCCGACATAATGATAACTAAAGAACGAGATAACTATTTTTGTGATTTTCGATAAAAGGTACTAAAGCAAAAACTGAAAGGTAAACTAACAAGACTAAAAAGTAAAGGTAAAAGATAGTGTGCAACTCCCCTATCCTGAAGAGTGGAGTCCCCGGCAACGGCGCCAGAAAAACTCCTTGATGGGCCTCTAACCCCTCGTTGGTTACCCCAAGTGGAAGGTGTAAGATGCAGTGTTGTGGAAGTTTTTCCCTTAGCAAAGATGCCAAGGATCGAATCCCCAGAGACTCTTAGGTTCAACAAGTAGGTGTCAACTGCTAACGGCGCTAGATTAGCAATCAACGTGGACCTGCACACAGATACAAATAACTTTGCTCCCAACGAGTACAGAGAGGTTGTCAATCCCTCCGGCCTTGTAGTTCACAAAGGATTAAACGCAAATGATAGTAGTGATAGATAATGTTTGCAATAGTAAGTAAAAGCGAAAAGTAAATAGCGGATGTGATCAATGATGGTAATATAGACCGGAGTCTCATGATGTTCACTAGTGATGTCTCTCTCCCAAAAGATGATAAAACAGCTATGTGAGGTAAACGAATTACAGCTGGGCAATTGACAGGACCACGAACGCAAACCAATGCTGACTACATTGCAAGAAAGGTTGAGGTTCAAAGCATGGGCGGTACGCCAAAGTAAGTAGACCGAAATCCATCAATATCTACTACTAATCATCCACCTTGAGATATATATCCAGAACATCTCGCTGGTATTAAGTTGCGAGTCCCACCCATAGTGTAAACTCAAAGCAACAGACAACTGCATTAAAAGAACTTTGCGTAAAGTAAACAATCCTTGCACCCGCGGGCACAAGCACCGTTGTTTTCCCCCTTGTGGCAACAGCACATCCCCTAGACTCATGTTTCTGTCACTCAAGCTAGTCATCGAGGGGCATGAACCCACAATCAAGCATAACGTTCCCTCTTGGAGTCACTACCCATTACTTGGCCAAAGCAATAAATAACAACAGAGAACATGCAAGAATTACTTACGAACATAAATATAAAAGAGGTAGATCAAATATATTACTCAATCACAATCTGAACATAATCTCATAATCCATCGGATCCCAGCAAACTCATCATAGCAACAGCATAAGGATTACATATGTGCCTCGATCATGTAGGGCAGCTCACGAGGACTAATTAGTGAAGCACAAGAACGGGAGGAGAACATCACATAGCTACTGGTCATAGACTCATGGTCCAAGGGAGACTACTCACAACTCATCCGGGAGGCATCCATGGTGGTGGAGAAGCTCCCGATGGTGATCCTCCCCTCCGGCAGGGTGCCGGGAAGAGTTCTCCTGGTGCTCCCGATCTTGGAAGCGGCGGCGGCGGCGGAACAGAGATGAGATCGCGAAAAAGAGTTCCCGTCCGAGGGTTTCGAAGGACGCTCTAAATATATGCCGAAGGGGGGCACCAGACGGGGCTCGGGGGGCCCAAGCGCCCCCCCCCC
>LR738711.1:97359215-97402546 GCA_902687465.1 Secale cereale | reverse complement strand
CCCCCCCCGGCTGTCCTTCGGGCGCACGGTAGGTTCTGGAACGCTGATTTTTTATATAATTTTTCTGGATTTTTCGTGGCAGTTCTCGTAACGTGAAAACCTGAAATACAAAAATAGCCGAAAACAGAAACTGGCACTGGGGTGCACTGGATTAGTAGGTTAGTCCAAATATGATCAAAAGTGTATGGAAGTGTATGAATATCATAGCAATATCACCCAAAAGTGGCATGGAGCAAGCAGAAATTATAGATATATTTTGGACGTATCACAGAATACTCGGGTTAAACTTGACGAGCCTAGCATATGCAGATATGGCCTCGGAACACTGGAGACCGAAAGGTCGAGCGTGAATCATATAGTAGATATGATCAACATAAGATGTTCACCATTGAAACTTCTCCATCTCACGTGATGATTGTACATGGTTTAGTTGATTTGGATCACGTGATCATTTAGATGATCGGAGGGATGTCTATCTAAGTGGGAGTTCTTTAATTAATATGATTAAATTGAACTTTAATTTATCATGAACTTAGTCCTGATAGTATTTGCATATCTATGTTGTTGTAGATCAATGGCCCGTGCTACCGTTCCTTTGAATTTTAATGCATTCCTAGAGAAAGCTAAGTTGAAAGATGATGGTAGCAATTACACGGACTGGGTCCGTAGCTTGAGGATTATCCACATTGCTGCACAGAAGAATTATGTCCTTGAAACACCGCTAGGTTACAAGCCCCCTCCCGCTAATGTAGACGCTTTGAACGTCTGGCAGTCGCGGTTTGATGACTACACGATAGTTCAGTGTGCCATGCTTTACGGCTTAGAACCGGGACTTCAACGACGTTTTGAACGTCATGGACCATATGAGATGTTCCAGGAGTTGAAGTTAGTATTTCAAGCAAATGCCCGGATTGAGAAATATGAGATTTCCAATAAGTTCTACAGCTGCAAGATGGAGGAGAATAGTTCTATCAGTGAACACTTGCTCAGAATGTCTGGGTACTACAATCATATGACTCAACTTGGTTGCAAAGTTGACGAGATAGTGTTATTGATAGAGTTCTTCAATCACTGCCACCAAGCTATAAAGGCTTCGTGATGAACTATAATATGCAAGGGATGCAAAAGATAATTCCCGAGCTCTTCGCTATGCTCAAAGCTGCGGAGGTAGAAATCAAAAAGGAGCATCAAGTGTTGATGGTTAACAAGACCACTAGTTTCAAGAATAAGGGCAAGGGAAAGAAGGGGAACTTCAAGAAGAATAGCAAGACAGTTGCTACTCCCACGAAGAAACCCAAGTCTGGAGCCAAGCCTGAAACTGAGTGCTTCTACTGCAAGGGGACTGGACACTGGAAGCGGAACTGCCCCAAGTATTTGGCGGATAAGAAGGATGGCAAGGTGAACAAAGGTATATGTGATATACATGTTATTGATGTGTACCTTACTAATGCTTGTAGTAGTACCTGGGTATTTGATATCGGTTCGGTTGCTAATAAGTGTAACTCGAAACAGGGACTACGGATTAAACGAAGATTGGCTAAGGACGAGGTGACGATGCGCGTGGGAAATGGTTCCAAAGTCGATGTGATCGCCGTCGGCACGCTACCTCTACATCTACCTTCGGGATTAGTTTTAGACCTAAATAATCGTTATTTGGTGCCAGCGTTGAGCATGAACATTATATCTGGATCTTGTTTGTTGCGAGACGGTTATTCATTTAAATCAGAGAATAATGGTTGTTCTATTTTTATGAATAATATCTTTTATGGTCATGCACCCTTGAAGAGTGGTCTATTCTTATTGGATCTCGATTGTAGTGATACACATATTCATAATATTGGAACCAAAAGATGCAAGGTTAATAATGATAGTGCAACTTATTTGTGGCACTGCCGTTTAGGTCATATTGGTGTAAAGCGCATGAAGAAGCTCCATAGTGATGGACTTTTGGAATCACTTGATTATGAATCACTTGGTGCTTGCGAACCATACCTCATGGGCAAGATGACTAAAACTCCGTTCTCCGGAACTATGGAGCGAGCAACAGATTTGTTGGAAATCATACATACTGATGTATGTGGGCCAATGAGTGTTGAAGCTCGCGGCGGGTATCGTTATTTTCTGACCTTCACTGATGATTTGAGCATATATGGGTATATCTACTTAATGAAGCACAAGTCTGAAACATTTGAAAAGTTCAAAGAATTTCAGAGTGAAGTAGAGAATCATCGTAACAAGAAAATAAAATTTCTATGATCTGATCGTGGAGGAGAATATTTGAGTTACGAGTTTGGTCTTCATTTGAAACAATGTGGAATAGTTTCACAACTCACGCCACCCGGAACACCACAGCGTAATGGTGTGTCCGAACGTCGTAACCGTACTTTATTGGATATGGTGCGATCTATGATGTCTCTTACCGATTTACCACTATCGTTTTGGGGTTATGCTTTAGAGACAGCTGATTCACGTTAAATAGGGCACCATCTAAATCCGTTGATACGACACCTTATGAACTATGGTTTGGCAAGAAACCAAAGTTGTCGTTTCTTAAAATTTGGGGCTGCGATGCTTATGTGAAAAAGCTTCAACCTGATAAGCTCGAACCCAAGTCGGAGAAATGTGTCTTCATAGGATACCCAAAAGAGACTGTTGGGTACACCTTCTATCACAGATCCGAAGGCAAGATATTCGTTGCTAAGAATGGATCCTTTCTAGAGAAGGAGTTTCTCTCGAAAGAAGTGAGTGGGAGGAAAGTAGAACTTGATGAGGTAATTGTACCTTCTCCCGAATTGGAAAGTAGTACATCACAGAAAATTGTTCCAGTGATTCCTACGCCAATCAGTGAGGAAGTTAATGATGATGATCATGAAACTTTGGATCAAGTTTCTGCTGAACGTCGTAGATCAACCAGAGTACGTTCCGCACCAGAGTGGTACGGCAACCCAGTTCTGGAAGTCATGTTACTAGACCATGATGAACCTACGAACTATGAGGAAGCGATGATGAGCCTAGATTCCGCAAAATGGCTTGAGGCCATGAAATCTGAGATGGGATCCATGTATGAGAACAAAGTGTGGACTTTGGTTGACTTGCCCGATGATCGGCAGGCCATCGAAAATAAATGGATCTTCAAGAGGAAGACCGACGCAGACGGTAATGTTACTGTTTACAAAGCTCAACTTGTTGCGAAAGGGTTTCGACAAGTTCAAGGGGTTGACTACGATGAGACTTTCTCACCCGTAGTGATGCTTAAGTCTGTCCAAATCATGTTAGCAATTGCCGCATTTTATGATTATGAAATCTGGCAAATGGATGTCAAAACTGCATTCCTGAATGGATATCTCAAAGAAGAGTTGTATATGATGCAACCAGAAGGTTTTGTCGATCCAAAAGGTGCTAACAAAGTATGCAAGCTCCAGCGATCCATCTATGGACTGGTGCAAGCATCTCGGAGTTGGAATATACGCTTTGATGAGGTGATCAAAGCATATGGTTTTATACAGACTTTTGGAGAAGCCTGTATTTACAAGAAAGTGAGTGGGAGCTCTGTAGCATTTCTAATATTATATGTGGATGACATATTGTTGATTGGAAATGATATAGAATTTCTGGATAGCATTAAAGGATACTTGAATAAGAGTTTTTCAATGAAAGACCTCGGTGAAGCTGCTTATATATTAGGCATCAAGATCTATAGAGATAGATCAAGACGCTTAATTGGACTTTCACAAAGCACATACCTTAATAAGATTTTGAAGAAGTTCAAAATGGATCAGTCAAAGAAAGGGTTCTTGCCTGTATTACAAGGTATGAAGTTGAGCAAGACTCAATGCCCGACCACTGCAGAAGATAGAGAGAAAATGAAAGTCATTCCCTATGCCTCAGCCATAGGATCTATCATGTATGCAATGCTGTGTACCAGACCTAATGTGTGCCTTGCTATAAGTCTAGCAGGAAGGTACCAAAGTAATCCAGGAGTGGATCACTGGACAGCGGTCAAGAACATCCTGAAGAACCTGAAAAGGACAAAGGATATGTTTCTCGTATATGGAGGTGACAAAGAACTCGTCGTAAACGGTTACGTCGATTCTAGCTTTGACACTGATCCGGATGACTCTAAGTCACAAACCGGATATGTATTTTTATTGAACGGTGGAGCTATCAGTTGGTGCAGTTCCAAGCAGAGCGTCGTGGCGGGATCTACGTGTGAAGCGGAATACATAGCTGCTTCGAAAGCAGGAAATGAAGGAGTCTGGATGAAGGAGTTCATATCCGATCTAGGTGTAATACCTAGTGCATCGGGTCCAATGTAAATCTTTTGTGACAACACTGGAGCAATAGCCTTGGCGAAGGAATCCAGGTTTCACAAGAGAACAAAGCACATCAAAAGACGCTTCAATTCCATCTGCGATCTAGTTAAGGAGGGAGACATAGAGATTTGCAAAATACATGCGGATCTGAATGTTGCAGACCCGTTGACTAAGCCTCTTCCACGGGCAAAACATGATCAGCACCAGGACTCCATGGGTGTGAGGATCATCACTTTGTAATCTAGATTATTGACTCTAGTTCAAGTGGGAGACTGAAGGAAATATGCCCTAGAGGCAATAATAAAGATGTTATTTTGTATTTCCTTATATCATGATAAATGACTTTTATTCATGCTAGAATTGTATTAACCGGAAACTTGATACATGTGTGAATACATAGACAAAATGGTATGTCCCTAGTATGCCTCTACTAGACTAGCTCATTGATTTAAGATGGCTATGTTTCCTAGCCATAGACATGAGTTGTCATTTGATCAACGGGATCACATCATTAGGAGAATGATGTGATGGACTAGACCCATCCGTTAGCATAGCACTATGATCGTTTAGTTTTACTGCTATTGCTTTCTCCATGACTTATACATGTTCCTATGACTATGAGATTATGCAACTCCCGAATACCGTAGGAACACCTTGTGTGCTATCAAACGTCACAACGTAACTGGGTGATCATAAAGATGCTCTACAGGTGTCTCCGAAAGTATTCATGGTGTTGTCATAGGTCAGGACTAGGATTTGTCACTCCGAGTGTCGGAGAGGTATCTCTGGGCCCTCTCGGTAATGCACATCATAATAAGCCTTGCAAGCAAATGACTAATGAGTTAGTCACGAGATGATGTATTACGGAACGAGTAAAGAGACTTGCCGGTAATGAGATTGAACTAGGTATAGAGATACCGACGATCGAATCTCGGACAAGTAACATACCGATGACAAAAGGAACAACGTATGTTGTTATGCGGTTTGACCGATAAAGATCTTCGTAGAATATGTAGGAGCCAATATGAGCATCCAGGTTCCGCTATTGGTTATTGACCGGAGATGAGTCTCGGTCATGTCTACATAGTTCTCGAACCCGTAGGGTCCGCACACTTAACGTTTGATGACGATCGGTATTATGAGTTTATGAGTTTTGATGTACCGAAGGTAGTTCGGAGTCCCGGATGAGATCATGATGGCTTCTCGACCCTCGTTGGTTACCCCAAGTGGAAGGTTGAGATGTAGCGTAGCGGCAAATTTCCCTTGGCAAAGATACCAAGGATCGAATCCCGTGAGACTCCGAGGGTCGACAAGTAGGTGCCAACGGCGCCAGAAACTTAGCGGTTGACGGGACCTGCACACAGATACAAATAACTTTGCTCCCAACGAGTACAGAGAGGTTGTCAATCCCTCCGGACTTGTTGTTTACAAAGGATCAAACACATGAGATAATAATGATAGCTATGACTGCAACTAGGAAATAAAAACAGGAGGTAAATAGAAGGTGTGATCAGCGGTGGTAATATGGACCGGGGTCCCATGATGTTCACTAGTGATGTCTCTCTCCCAAAAGACGATAAAACAGCAAAGCGAGGTAAACAAATTACAGCTGGGCAATTGACAGGATTATGTGCGCAAACCAATGCTAACTATGCTGCAAAGAAAGGTAGAGGCTCAAAAGCATGGGCGGTACGCCAAGGCAAGTAGACCGAAATCCATCTGCATCTACTACTAATCATCCACCTTGAGATATCTATCCAAAACATCTCGCTGGTATTAAGTTGCGAATCCCACCCAAAGTGTAAACTCAAAGCAACACACAACTGCATTAAAAGAACTTTGCGTAAAGTAAACAATCCTTGCACCCGCATGTACAAGCACCGTTGTTTTCTCCCTTGTGGCAAAAACACATCCCCTAGACTCATGTTTCTGTCACTCAAGCTAGTCATCAGGGGGCATGAACCCACAATCAAGCATAACGCTCCCTCTTGGAGTTACTACCTACTACTTGGCCAAAGCAATAAACAGCAACAGAGAACATGCAAGAATTACTCAAGAACAAAGATATAAAAGAGGTGAATCAAATATATTACTCAAACACAATCTGAACATAGTCTCATAATCCATCAGATCCCAGCAAACTCAGCAAAGCAACAGCAGAAAGATTACATATGTGCCTCGATCATGTAGGGCAGCTCACGAGGTCTAAACCATGAAGAGCAAAGAGGGGAGGAGAACATCACATAGCTACTGATCATGGACCCATGGTCCAAGGTGGACTACTCACGACTCATCCGGGAAGCGTCCATGGTGGTGGAGAAGCTCCCGGTGGTGGTTCTCCCCTCCGGCAGGGTGCCGGGAAGAGTTCTCCTGATGCTCCCGATCTTGGAAGCGCTGCGGCGGCGGAACAGAGGCGAGATCGCGAAAAAGGGTTCTGTCCTCGAGGGTTTCGGGACGAGAGGGATATATAGGCGAAGGGGGGCAGCCAGAGGCAGAGCAGGGGCCCCAGGCGCCCCCTGGCGCGGCCAGGGGTGGGGCCGCGTGATACGTCCAAAACGTATCTATAATTTTTGCTTGCTCCATGCCACTTTTGGGTGATATTGCTATGATATTCATACACTTCCATACACTTTTGATCATATTTGGACTAACATACTAATCCAGTGCACCCCAGTGCCAGTTTCTGTTTTCGGCTGTTTTTGTATTTCAGGTTTTCATGTTTCGAGAACTGCCCAGAAAAATTATATACAAAATCAGCCATCCGGAAACAACACTGCGTCCGAAGGGCAGCCTGGGGGGGGCACAGGGGCTCTAGGCGCCCTGTGGGCGCGCCCCCCCTGGGCCGCGCCGGGGGGGCGCCTGGGCCCCCCGAGGCTCCCCCGGTGCCCTACTTTGGCATATATTTAAAGGGTCCTCCGTAACCCTCAGAACGGGAACTCTTTTCGCGATCCCATCTCTGTTCCGCCGCCGCCGCCGCTTCCAAGATCGGGAGCACCAGGAGAACTCTTCCCGGCACCCTGCCGGAGGGGAGGATCACCACCGGGAGCTTCTCCACCACCATGGACGCCTCCCGGATGACTCGTGAGTAGTCTCCCTTGGACCATGAGTCCATGACCAGTAGCTATGTGATGTTCTCCTCCCGTTCTTATGCTTCACTAATTAGTCCTCGTGAGCTGGGCACCTATGTAATCCTTATGCTGTTGCTATGTTGAGTTTGCTGGGATCCGATGGATTATGAGATTATGTTCAGATTGATCTTGAGTAATATATTTGATTCACCTCTTTTATATTTTAGTTCATAAGTAATTCTTGCATGTTCTCCGTTGTTATTTATTGCTTTGGCCGAGTAATAGGTAGTGACTCCAAGAGGGAACGTTATGCTCGATTGTGGGTTCACGCCCCTCGATGACTAGCTTGAGTGACAGAAACATGAGTCTAGGGGATGTGCTGTTGCCGCAAGGGGGAAAACAACGGTGCTTGTGCCCGCGGGTGCAAGGATTGTTTACTTTACGCAAAGTTCTTTTAATGCAGTTGTCTGTTGCATCGAGTTTACACTATGGGTGGGACTCGCAACTTAATACCAGCGAGATGTTCTGGATAGATATCTCAAGGTGGATGATTAGTAGTAGATATTGATGGATTTCGGTCTACTTACTTTGGCGTACCGCCCATGCTTTGAACCTCAACCTTTCTTGCAATGCAGTCAGCATTGGTTTGCGTTCGTGGTCCTGTCAATTGCCCAGCTGTAATTTGTTTACCTCACATAGCTGTTTTATCGTCTTTTGGGAGAGAGACATCACTAGTGAACATCATGAGACTCCGGTCCATATTACCATCATTGATCACATCCACTATTTACTTTTCGCTATTTACTTACTATTGCAAAACACTATCTATCACTACTATCATATTGCTTTTCACCCTTTGTGAACTACAAGGCCGGAGAGATTGACAACCTCTCTGTACTCGTTGGGAGTAAAGTTATTTGTATCTGTGTGCAGGTCCACGTTGATTGCTAATTTCGCTGTTAGCAATTGACACCTACTTGTTGAACCTAGGAGTCTCTGGGGATTCGATCCTTGGCATCTTTGCTAGGGGAAAACACTTCTACTTACTGCATCTTACACCTTCCACTTGGGGTAACCAACAAGGGGTTCGAGGCCCATCAAGGAGTATTTTCTGGCGCCGTTGCCGGGGACTCCACTCTTCAGGATAGGGGAGTTGCATGCTATCTTTTACCTTTGCTTTTTAGTCTTGTTAGTTCACCTTTCATTTTTGCTTTAGTACCTTTTTATCGAAAATCACAAAAAATAGTTATCTTGCTTGCTTGCTACTATGGGTTCCACCGAAAACACCAAGTTGTGTGACTTCACTAGTCACAACAACGATGACTTTATCAGCACACCTATCACTACACCTGCCACTTCAGCACCTTCATATGAAATTAAACCTGCTTTACTGAACTTAGTCATGAAAGATCAATTCTCCGGTGCTGGAGATGATGTTGCTTTACACTTGAACAACTTTGTTGAACTTTGTGATATGCAAAAGTACCAAGAAATAGATGGTAATATTGTTAAGCTTAAGCTTTTTCCTTTCTCCTTGAGAGGAGGAGCTAAAATTCGGTTTCAGTCTTTGCCTAGAAATAGCATAGATTCATGGGACAAGTGTAAAGATGCTTTTATCGGAAAATACTATCCACCTGCTAAAATTATCCAACTTAGAAGTAACATCATGAATTTTAAACAATTGGATAATGAACACATTGCCCAAGCTTGGGAACGTATGAAATCTCTTATCAAGAACTGCCCTACTCACGGTTTGACTACTTGGATGGTTATCCAAACTTTTTATGCAGGCTTGAACTTTACCTCGCGGAACTTGTTAGATTCTGCCGCGGCAGGAACTTTTATGTCAACTACACTTGGTGCTGCCACAAAGCTTCTCGATGAGATGATGACCAACTATTCCCAATGGCACACCGAACGCGCTCCAACAGGTAGGAAGGTAAACTCTGTCGAGGAGATTTCCTCCCTTAATGAAAAAGTTGACTTGATCATGTCTCTACTTTCGAAGCAATCTACCGTTGATCCTCGTGATGTTCCTTTAAATTCTTTGATTGCTCAAGAACAAGTAGATGTGAATTTTATCTCTAGAAACAATTTTAACAATGCTTATAGGAGTAACTTTGGTAACAATTCTAGACCGTTCCCCTCTAACTCTTATGGGAACAACAATGCTTATCCTAGTACCAAGAACTCCAATACTGAACTAAAGACTATGCTTAGAGATTTCATCACTACCCAAAAAGCTTTTAATAAGAATGTAGAAGAGAAACTACATAAACTAGATGATCTTTCTTTTAAGGTAGACCACTTAGCCAATGAGGTAAAATTGCTAAAAATTGAAACTTCTCCTCTTAAGGAGAGGGAAGTCATCCCTATTAATGCTACTCAAGTACAAATTTATGAAAATATTAGGATGATGGCTAAGCTAAAAGAAAGATGGGCTAGAGAAAGGGAGGAAGAGGAAAGAATTAAGAGCCTTCCTACCCACCACACTGTTGCTACTATCCAAGTTATTGAGAATGTTCACACTCTTAGCACCCAATGTACTCCTGGTCCCAATGGACCTATTAATGGTTATGCTATGACTATAGAAACTACCAAACAAGTGAACCTTAAGGACACCACTACCACGTTACTTGATGCTCGTGACCTTGATTTTGATAATTGCACTCTTACAGAAGTTATTGATTTCCTTCACAAGATGTCTAGAGATCCCCGCACTAGCACGCTTAACCTTGCCTTCACAGAGCATATCACTAATGCTCTCATCAAAGCTAGGGAGGAGAAACTTAGAGTAGAAGCCTCCATAACTAGAAAGCTAGAAGATGGTTGGGATCCTATGATAAAAATTTATTTGAATGACTTCTCTTGTTATGCATTATGTGATGTTGGTGCTAGTACCTCTGTTATGCCCAAAAGGATATATGATATGCTTAAATTGAAACCTTATGATTCTTGTTCTTTTGGTGTTCGTCTCGTTGATTCTTCCATAAAGAAACCTTTGGGGAGGATCGACGATGTTCTTATTGTTGTCAATGATAATTATGTGCCCGTTGATTTCACTATTATGGATATTGAATGTGATCCTTCATGTCCAATTATTTTGGGACGTCCCTTTTTGCGCACCGTTGGTGCTGTCATTGACATGAAAGAGGGTAATATAAAATTTCAGTTTCCTCTCAAGAAAGGGATGGAACACTTCCCTCGTAAGAAGGTCAAGTTACCTTTTGAGTCCGTTGTACGGGCTAGTTATTCTTTTACTCTTGATAAAACTTGATCTATGCATTATGCCTAGTTTAAAGGCATAAAAGAAAGCGCTTTTGGGAGGCAGCCCACATGAATAAATTTTTTGCTTTTGTTGTGTCTTGATGTTGTTTACTGCTGTAGCATCATCATTGTATCTTTGCTTTTCATATTTGTGCCAAGTATAGCCTCTGATTGCTAGAAAGTTCAAAAGTTGTGAGGTGCTGTCCAGGAAACAGATTCTGTCCTTGGATAGAAAAATTCGTATAAAATCACCAGATCATCTTTTTGGTCTGAATTTTTTGGACCGCGTTCTCTATATAATCGTCTTTCGTGCGTCAGTTCTGAGTTTTTTGATTTGAGGTGCAGAAGTATCCCGAACAGGTCAATTACTGCCTGCTGTTCTGTTTTTCACAGATTCTGTCCTGTTTTGCCTTACCTTCACTTTGCAAATTAAGAACTTGCTTTTTCTTTGCAAAAACCTTTTGGCAATCTTGAGAAACAGCAGAACTTCAAGAATATCCTTATTTCCAGCAAGGTATAATTATTTTATTAAGGGTACTAACCTCGCTAATCAGATTATGATGAGTTATGTATGAAGGGAGTTTTCAAGTGTGCGAGGGAAGATGATAAAAAGATTCAGGAGTGTCAAGCGCTCAAGCTTGGGGATGCCCCCGTGCACCCCCAAGAAATATTCAAGGAGACTCAAGCGTCTAAGCTAGGGGATGCCCCCCGTGCATCCCCTTCTCCATCAACACTATCAGTTCGTCTTTCGTTTCGCTATATTTTTATCACTTCATGTGTTATGTGCTATGCTTGGAGCGTCTTGCTTTTAGTTTTCTTTTTAGTTTTTCATAACGAGTCGGAACCCAGCATTCCTTTCTGTGGGAGAGAAACACGCTCCACCTCTACCTAGAACATTACATAGAATTTTCATGTATATCTATGCTGTGTGTGTTCTTTGTCTTTTAATAGCTACTATCGTGCTCTGCTCTTAGTATTCATGCTTATCTTTTCAAGAGATTTTATTTAGTTGGTTGCTTGAACTCTCTTTAATTACCATGCTCGCTTTATTAAGAGAGTTTGCTTCCGTTGCATGGGTTAATGTGTCTATGATATAGATGCTACTTTCATGATGGTGCTTAGTAGTTCAGGTTTTCTTTTGGTTAATCTCAAATAGCTGGGGGGTTCCCAATGTGTTATTGGAGTACCAACTTGGTTTGTTTGCCTATGATATGGTATGGTTTGGTAATATCTTCCTTCAAGAATTTATTTTGATTGACTTGGCATATGCTCACGCATATTCAAGACTGTAAAGAAAGTCTGTCAAGCCTTGATGATCTTTTGTTTCTAAGTAGCGATATAACTACCATGCCTGATTCAATGTTGCTTTGTCGCTCTGCATGATTATGACCGTCATTGCTCTCTTAGTTGGTCGCTCCCAGTCTTTTGCTAACCTCCACCTGCACTAAGCAAACTAACCATGCAATACATAGCTCATGGGAAAGTATCCTAAAAACTATTATGGTAAAGAATATGTTGCTTATGTATCTTATTTCTTATAAGTTGCTTGCTGAGCGGTAACCATGTTTCTGGGGACGCCATCAACTGTCACACTTTTGTTGAATATCATGTGAGTTGCTATGCATGTTCGTCTTGTCTGAAGTAAGGGTGATTTACCGTGGGTTGAATTAATATGCATATTGTTAGAGAAGAACATTGGGCCGCCAGCCAAAGCCATGCATCATGGTGGAAGTTTTAGCTTGGACCTTAATCCTCAATCTCTCATGAGAATATGCTTATGCATTAAAGAGGAGTCCATCATCTATTTTCTATGTTGTCCCGGTATGGATGTCCTCAAGTTGAGATCTATCAAAAACGAGAAATCAAATGCGATCTATCTCCTTGGACCTTTGTACAGGTACAGGTGGCATAGAGGTACCCCTTTGTGACACTTGGTTAAAACATATGCAATGCAATGATAACCCATGAGAATCCGAGCTAATTAGGACAAGGAGCGAGCACTATTAGTATTCGATGCATGAGGCTTGCAACTTATAGGATGTTTTATGCATGGCACATATGAAGTACTACTACCGTTGACACAATTGCTTCCATGTTTTCAAAATAAAAAGCTTTAGCACTTAACCTTTCTTTTACCTTTATGTTGAAGCACCAACTACTGAGAGCATGATTGTCATTCTGAGTGTAATGTGCATTGTCCCAAAGTAGCATTGTCTTTTGCATGATTGTGATATCGTTTATTCTGAAATGATTGTATCTAGTCATCACTTAAACCTTGAAGGTGCCCCTGCATTTATGTTTTGCATCACTAAAGGGGGCAAGCTAGATATCACTTTATCATATTTGCACATCATCTTCATTGCAAATCTTTTTGATGTTTCAGTTTCATGTTGAAAAACTTTCAGTCATTTGTGATTTTCTCTTGAGGCAACTTAATTACTTTAGAATCATTGTCTCAGTAAGCTTTTGTCATATGACTGTGAGAAAGTCCTATATGGTTAATAGCATGTCACCACAGAAATTATTCTTGTTATCATTTACCTACTCAAGGACGAGCAGGAATTAAGCTTGGGGATGTTGATACGTCCAAAACGTATCTATAATTTCTGCTTGCTCCATGCCACTTTTGGGTGATATTGCTATGATATTCATACACTTCCATACACTTTTGATCATATTTGGACTAACTTACTAATCCAGTGCACCCCAGTGCCAGTTTCTGTTTTCGGCTGTTTTTGTATTTCAGGTTTTCACGTTTCGAGAACTGCCCAGAAAAATCCAGAAAAATTATATAAAAAATCAGCGATCCGGAAACAACACTGCGTCCGAAGGGCGGCCTGGGGGGCCACAGGGGCTCCAGGCGCCCTGTGGGCGCGCCCCCCCCCTGGGCCGCGCCGGGGGGCGCCTGGGCCCCCCGAGGCTCCCCCGGTGCCCTACTTTGGCATATATTTAAAGGGTCCTCCGTAACCCTCAGAACGGGAACTCTTTTCGCGATCCCATCTCTGTTCCGCCGCCGCCGCCGCTTCCAAGATCGGGAGCACCAGGAGAACTCTTCCCGGCACCCTGCCGGAGGGGAGGATCACCACCGGGAGCTTCTCCACCACCATGGACGCCTCCCGGATGACTCGTGAGTAGTCTCCCTTGGACCATGAGTCCATGACCAGTAGCTATGTGATGTTCTCCTCCCGTTCTTGTGCTTCACTAATTAGTCCTCGTGAGCTGCCCTACATGATCGAGGCACCTATGTAATCCTTATGCTGTTGCTATGTTGAGTTTGCTGGGATCCGATGGATTATGAGATTATGTTCAGATTGATCTTGAGTAATATATTTGATTCACCTCTTTTATATTTTAGTTCATAAGTAATTCTTGCATGTTCTCCGTTGTTATTTATTGCTTTGGCCGAGTAATAGGTAGTGACTCCAAGAGGGAACGTTATGCTCGATTGTGGGTTCACGCCCCTCGATGACTAGCTTGAGTGACAGAAACATGAGTCTAGGGGATGTGTTGTTGCCACAAGGGGGAAAACAACGGTGCTTGTGCCCGCGGGTGCAAGGATTGTTTACTTTACGCAAAGTTCTTTTAATGCAGTTGTCTGTTGCATCGAGTTTACACTATGGGTGGGACTCGCAACTTAATACCAGCGAGATGTTCTGGATAGATATCTCAAGGTGGATGATTAGTAGTAGATATTGATGGATTTCGGTCTACTTACTTTGGCGTACCGCCCATGCTTTGAACCTCAACCTTTCTTGCAATGTAGTCAGCATTGGTTTACGTTCGTGGTCCTGTCAATTGCCCAGCTGTAATTTGTTTACCTCACATAGTTGTTTTATCGTCTTTTGGGAGAGAGACATCACTAGTGAACATCATGAGACTCCGGTCCATATTACCATCATTGATCACATCCACTATTTATTTTTCGCTATTTACTTACTATTGCAAAACACTATCTATCACTACTATCATATTGCTTTTAACCCTTTATGAACTACAAGGCCGGAGAGATTGACAACCTCTCTATACTCGTTGGGAGCAAAGTTATTTGTATCTGTGTGCAGGTCCACGTTGATTGCTAATTGCGCCGTTAGCAATTGACACCTACTTGTTGAACCTAGGAGTCTCTGTGGATTCGATCCTTGGCATCTTTGCTAGGGGAAAACACTTCTACTTACTGCATCTTACACCTTCCACTTGGGGTAACCAACGAGGGGTTCGAGGCCCATCACCGCGCCAGGTGGCCGCCTGGGCCTCCCCTGGCTCCCCTCTGGCCCATCTTTGGTTCTGCGCGAAGCTTCCTGTACGCTGATTTTTCCTATATTTTTCCTGGAATTTTTGGAGCACTTTTAATATGGGGGAAACCTGAAATAGAAAAACAGCAGAAAACAGGAACTGGCACTGTGGTGCACTGAGTTAATAGGTTAGTCCAAATATGATCAAAAGTGTATGGAAGTGCATCAATATCATAGCAATATCACACAAAAGAAGCATGGAGCAAGAAGAAATTATAGATACGTTTTGGACGTATCAACATCCCCAAGCTTAATTCTTGCTCGTCCTCGAGTAGGTAAATGATAACAAGCATAATTTCCGTGGTGACATGCTACCAACCATATAAGAACTTTTTAAGTAAAGCAATCAAGGCATGTAATTCAATTCAAGTCATAACAAGCAAGAGTCTATATTAGCATTGTAACAAGCAACATAAGAACATAAAGTTGCAAGAGCTCTCGCTGTCCGTGACTTGAATGTCTCCAAATGGTGTCTGCGTGCAAGAAAGGGGATAGGGATATACGAGAGAGTAAAACATAGTTTTTGTATTGTTGAGAACTTAATCTACTAAAGTTTCACACTTGGTCTTCTTTGGAATCTTATCTTGACTCATCCCCAGACCACTAGCCAGGTACAAGTCAAAATGATCCACTCCCTTTCGATATTTTGAGCACTCATGCAATGGATGAGCGTAAGCAAGAAAGTTGACACTTAGGATGGCAAAGAGAGAAAAATAATGAAGGGGGAAGACAAAAAAGGTGTGAAAGGCTCACATCAATGAGGACAATCATAGGCGAGAGAAATCCAAATGATAGATATGATGCGAGGAGTAGGGATTGCCATGCAACGGATGCACATATGAGCTAAGGTAAGCTCTCCAATGGAACTAGTGGGGGTGCATCCAACTTGCTCGCTCAAGAAGACCTAGAGCTCTTTTGAGGAGGCTCATCATTGGAATATACAAGCCAAGTTCTATAGTGTGAAGGTCCCCACATAGCTATATGCATGAATGATAATCTCTATGGAGTACAAGGTATAAGATGAAGTACGAGTGTGGATCTCTCAAAAGGAATAGTAGTGTGCCCCTTTCTCTCTTTTTATTTCTTTTTCTCTTTTTCCTCTTTTTTATTTTCTTGTGGCCTCAATGGCTCCTTCTATTTAACTCTCATTTGTCCTCTTTGGGATCTTTTGATTTGTCCTCTTTGGGATCTTTTCCTCACTTTAGGGGCAACACTCTATATATTACAAGAAGTATAGAAGATCTTTCACACTTTACAAAAGTACTCAACATAAAGAAGATGAAACTATCATGATGTATGCA
The DNA here is from genome assembly GCA_902687465.1 of Secale cereale. Taxonomy (NCBI): domain Eukaryota; kingdom Viridiplantae; phylum Streptophyta; class Magnoliopsida; order Poales; family Poaceae; genus Secale; species Secale cereale. The sequence continues at coordinate 97,386,305 of LR738711.1, read as the reverse complement.
AATGTATGCCTCTGCCGGTGTAGCAGGATATGCAATGATACTAGCGCGTCATGTAGCAATGATTAGGGTAAGGCCCAACTAGCATGCGGCTCATCGATCAAGCAAAAAGCATGTATGACATGAAGATCAAGTCATGAGAAGATGGATGTTGCATGACAATGTATCTCGGAAAGGCTATGGAAATGCCTTGATAGGTAGGTATGGTGGCTGTTTTGAGGAAGGATATAATGAGGCTTATGATGACAGAGCGTATCGTGCCAAGGATTTGGATGCACCGGCGAAGTATGCGCCAACTCTCGAGGTGAGAAAGGGCAATGCACGGTACCGAAGAGGCTAGAAAAATATGGCTAGGTGGAAGTGTCAACTTTCGAATACTCACATTAGTCCGAAGAACTCATGCACTTATTATCGGTAACTCTCAATCTAATTAGGAGGTTCACAAAGAGACAAGTACCCCGAGGAGGAGTGTATGGGGGTTTGGTTATCCTTGCGCATCCTCGACTCATGGTACGTGAGTGTACTCTAATATTCGATCCCTCCAAAGATTAGTGATCCATCTAGTAGCTAAAGTTCTCAACTATTTTGTAGGTTTTCGAAAATAAACACAGATTGCCCAAAATACGACATCTATCACTAATAGGCTAAAGCTCTTGACACCAAAAGTTCAAACATTACTCATGGCAATACCTCAAAACTATTGCAAGTTACTACTAAAATTAAATAGCAACCTCAATTACCTACTTTAAGTTAAGACACACAACTCAGTGCAACAGGCAAACTCTCTTAACAAGATAAACATGAAAACTCAAGAGAGTTCAGCAACCAACTAAACAAAAGCTCTTTAAAAAGAAAAGCATGAAAACTAAGAGTTAAACATGAGAGCAGCTATGGAAAGACAAAGAACACACACAGCAAAGATAAGCATGAAAATCCTATGTTGTGTTCTAGGTTGAAGTGGAGCGTGTTTCTCTCCTACACAAAGAAAGCTGGGTTCTAACTTGTTATGAACAGCAAGCAAAGCTAAAGAAAACTAAAAAAAGAAACTAAGAGCAAGACGCTCCAAGCATAGCACATAACGCATGAAGTGGAAAAATATAGTGGAACGAAAGACGAACTGATAATTGTTGATGGAGAAGGGGATGCATGGGGGCATCCCCAATCTTAGACGCTTGAGTCTTCTTGAATATTTCTTGGGGGTGCATGGGGGCATCCCCAAGCTTGAGCGTTTGACCCTCCTGAATCTTCTTTTATCATCTTCCCTCGCACACTTGAAAACTCCCTTCATACATAACTCATCATAATCTGATTAGCGAGTAGTACCCACAATAAAATAATTTTTCCCTACTGGAAATAAAAATAATATTGAAGAGCTACTGTTTCTCAAGATTGCCAAAAGGTTTTTGCAAAGAAAAAGCAAGCTCAAGGTTTGCAAAACGAAGAAAAGGCAAAACAGGACAGAATCTGTGAAAAATAGACCAGCAGGTAGTAAATAATTTTTTCGGGGCACTTCTGCAACTCAAATCAAAAAACTCAGAACAGACGCTCGAAAGCCAATTGTATAGAGCACGCTGTCAAAAAAATTCAGATCAAAATTCAGATCTGGTGATTTTATTCGAATTTTTCTGTCCAAGGACAGAATCTGTTTTCTGGAAAGCGCGTCACAACTTTTGAACTTTCTTGCAGTCAGAGGCTAAACTTGGCACAAAGCTGAAAAGAAAAGATACAATGATGATGCTACTGTAGTAACAAACATCAAGACACAACAAAAGAAAAAAAAACCTAATTCGTTGTGGGCTGCCTCCCAAAAGCGCTTTCTTTTATGCCTTTAAGCTAGGCATGATGCAAAAAAGAGAAGATCAAGTCTTATCAAGAGTAAGAGAATAGCTAGCCCGTGTAACGGACTCAAAAGGCAACTTAATCTTCTTTCTAGGGAAGTGTTCCATCCCTTTCTTGAGAGGGAATTGGAATTTTATATTCCCCTCTTTCATGTCAATGATAGCACCAACGGTGCGAAGAAAAGGACGTCCCAAAATAATTGGACATGAAGGTTCACATTCAATATCCATAATAGTAAAATCAACGGGAACATAATTGTCATTGACAATGATAAGAACATCATCGATCTTCCCCAAAGGTTTCTTTACGGAAGAATCAACAAGACGAACACCAAAAGAACAAGGATCAAAAGATTTCAATTCAAACATATCGTACATTCTTTTGGGCATAACGGAGGTACTAGCTCCAACATCCCATAAAGCATAACAAGAGAAGTTATTCAACTTAATTTTAATCATAGGATCCCAACTATCTTCTAGCTTTCTAGGTATGGAGGCTTCTACCCTAAGCTTCTTCTCCCTAGCTTTGATAAGAGCATTAGTGGTATGCTCCGTGAAGGCAAGATTAAGTGTGCTAGTGTGGGGATCTCTATACATCTTGTGAAGAAAACCAATAACTTCAGAAAGGGTGCAATTATCAAAATCAAGGTCACTACTATCAAGTAAAGTGGTAGTGGTGTCCTTTAGGCTCACTTGTTTGGTAGCTTCTATGGTCATAGGAGTTTCTTCTTCTACGGTTGAGGTCATAGCATCACCATTAATAGGTCCAATGGGACTAAGAGTGCATTGGGTGCTAAGAGTTTGGATATCCTCAACAACTTGGATAGTAGCAACAGTGTGGTGGGTAGGAAGGCTCTTAATCCTATCTTCTTCCTCCTTTTCTCTAGCCCATCTCTCTTTAAGTTTAGCCATCATCCTAATGTTTTCATTAATTTGCACTTGAATAGCATTCATAGGAGTGGTCTTCCTCTCCTCAAGAGGAGAAGTTCTAATTTTAAGCAACTCTACCTCATGGGCTAAATTGTCTACCTTCGAAGAGAGATTATCTAGTTTGTCTAGTTTTTCTTCTACACTCTTATTGAAGGCCTTTTGGGTAGTGATGAAGTCTTTAAGCATAATCTCTAGTTCAGAAGTGGAGTTCTTGGTGCTAGGATAAGCATTGTTGTTCCCATAGGAATTAGAGGGGAACGGTCTAGGGTTGCTACCAAAATTACTCCTATAAGCATTGTTATTGAAATTGTTTCTAAAGATAAAGTTCACATCTACTTGATCTTGAGCAATCAAAGAATTTAAAGGAACATCATGAGGATTAATAGAAGATTGCTTGGAAAGTAGAGACATGATCAAGTCAACTTTTTCATTTAGGGAGGAAATCTCCTCGACAGAGTTTACCTTCCTACCTGTTGGAGCGCGTTCGGTGTTCCATTGGGAATAATTGGTCATCATCTCATCGAGAAGTTTCGTGGCAGCACCAAGTGTAGTTGACATAAAGGTTCCTCCTGCGGCCGAATCTAACAAGTTCCGCGAGGTAAAGTTCAAGCCTGCATAAAAAGTTTGGATAACCATCCAAGTAGTCAAACCATGAGTAGGGCAGTTCTTGACAAGAAATTTCATGCGTTCCCAAGCTTGGGCAACGTGTTCATTATTCAATTGTTTAAAATTCATTATGTTACTCCTTAATTGGATAATTTTAGCAGGGGGGTAGTACTTCCCAATAAAGGCATCCTTGCACTTGTCCCAAGAATTTATACTATTCCTAGGCAAGGATTGAAACCAGATTTTAGCTCCTCCTCTCAAGGAGAAAGGAAAAAGCTTAAGCTTAACAATATCACCATCTACTTCTTTGTACTTTTGCATATCACAGAGCTCAACAAAATTATTTAAGTGCAAAGCAGCATCATCTCCAGTACCGGAGAATTGATCTTTCATAATTAGGTTCAACAAAGCAGGTTTAATCTCATAAGAAGGTGCTGAAGTGGCAGGTGTAGCAATAGGCGTGCAGATAAAGTCGCTGCTGTTATGACTAGTGAAGTCACACAACTTGGTGTTCTCGGTGGAACCCATAGCAGCAGCAAGCAAGATAACTATTTTTGTGATTTTTGGTAAGGGACACTAAAGCAAAAACTGAAAGGTAAACTAACAAGACTAAAAAGCAAAGATAAAAGATAGCGTGCAACTCCCCTATCTTGAAGAGTGCAGTCCCCGGCAACGGCGCCAGAAACTTGCTTGATGGCTTCTCGCCCCTCGTTGGTTACCCCAAGTGGAAGGTTGAGATGTAGCGTAGCGGCAAATTTCCATTGGCAAAGATACTAATGATCAAATCCTGCGAGACTCCGAGGGTCGACAAGTAGGTGTCAACGGCGCCAGAAACTTAGCGGTTGACGGGACCTGCACACAGATACAGATAACTTTGCTCCCAACGAGTACAGGGAGGTTTTCAATCCCTCCGGCCTTGTTGTTTACAAAGGAACAAACACAAGAGATAATAATGATAGCTATGACTGCAACTAGAAAATAAAAACAGGAGGTAAATAGAAGGTGTGATCAACGGTGGTAATATGGACCGGGGTCCCATGATGTTCACTAGTGATGTCTCTCTCCCAAAAGACGATAAAACAGCAAAGCAAGGTAAACAAATTACAGCTGGGCAATTGACATGATTATGTGCGCAAACCAATGCTAACTATGCTGCAAAGAAAGGTAGAGGCTCAAAAGCATGGACGGTACGCCAAGGCAAGTAGACCGAAATCCATCTGCATCTACTACTAATCATCCACCTTGAGATATCTATCTAGAACATCTCGCTGGTATTAAGTTGCGAATCCCACCCAAAGTGTAAACTCAAAGCAACAGGCAACTGCATTAAAAGAACTTTGCGTAAAGTAAACAATCCTTGCACCCGCAAGTACAAGCACCATTGTTTTCTCCCTTGTGGCAACTTCACATCCCCTAGACTCATGTTTCTGTCACTCAAGCTAGTCATCAGGGGGCATGAACCCACAATCAAGCATAACGCTCCCTCTTGGAGTTACTACCTACTATTTGGCCAAAGCAATAAACAGCAACGGAGAACATGCAAGAATTACTCAAGAACAAAGATATAAAAGAGGTTAATCAAATATATTACTCAAACACAATCTGAACATAGTCTCATAATCCATCAGATCCCAACAAACTCAGCAAAGCAACAACAGAAAGATTACATATGTGCCTCGATCATGTAGGGCAGCTCACGAGGTCTAAACCATGAAGAGCAAAGAGGGGAGGAGAACATCACATAGCTACTGATCATGGACCCATGGTCCAAGGTGGACTACTCACGACTCATCCAGGAAGCGTCCATGGTGGTGGAGAAGCTCCCGGTGATGGTTCTCCCCTCTGGCAGGGTGCTGGGAAGAGTTCTCCTGATGCTCCCGATCTTGGAAGCGCTCCGGCGGCGGAACAGAGGCGAGATCGCGAAAAAGGGTTCTGTCGTCGAGGGTTTCGGGACGAGAGGGATATATAGGCGAAGGGGGGCAGCCAGAGGCGGAGCAGTGGCCCCAGGCGCCCCCTGGCACGGCCAGGTGTGGGGCCGCGCCAGGTGGCCGCCAGGGCCTCCCCTGGCTCCCCTCCGGCCCATCTTTGGTTCTTCGCGAAGCTTCCTGTACGCTGATTTTTCCTATATTTTTCCTGGAATTTTTGGAGCACTTTTAATATGGGGGAAACCTGAAATAGAAAACAGCAGAAAATAGGAACTGGCACTGTGGTGCACTGAGTTAATAGGTTAGTCCAAATATGATCAAAAGTGTATGGAAGTGCATCAATATCATAGCAATATCACACAAAAGAAGCATGTAGCAAGCAGAAACTATAGATACGTGTTGGACGTATCAGATCACGGACATGACGAGGAGTCTCAGAATGGCCAAGACATAAAGATTGATATATTGGACGACTATATTCGGACACCGGAAGTGTTCTGGAAAGTTTCGGAATTTACCGGAGTGCCGGGGGGTTACCGAAACCCCCCGGGGGAATGGTGGGCCCTGGTGGGCCATAGGGGAGAGAGAGGGCAGCAGCCAGGAGGTGGCGCGCCCACTCCCTAGGAGGAGTCCGAATAGGACTAGGGGAGGGGGGCGCGGCCCCTCTTTCCCTCTCCCTCTCCCTCTCTTTCCTTCCCCCCTTTTCCTTCTTTGGTAGGTTCCTACTAGGAATAGGATTGCAATCCTATTCCTAGTAGGATTGCAGCCCTAGCCGCACCATAGAGGGTCGGCCGGCCTCCCCCCTTGCTCCTTTATATACGGGGGCAGGGGGCGCCCAAAGACACACAAGTTGAATTGTTCTAGCCGTGTGCGGTACCCACCTCCACGGAAACACACCTCGGTCATACCGTTGCAGTGCTTAGGCGAAGTCCTGCGCGGTAGATACATCATATCCGTCACCACGCCGTCGTGCTGACGAAACTCTCCCGTGAAGCTCAGCTGGATCAAGAGCTCGTGGGACGTCATCAAGCTGAACGTGTGCTGAACGCGGAGGTGCCGTACGTTCGGTGCTTGATCGGTTGGATCGCGAAGGAGTTCGACTACATCAACCGCGTCACTTGACGCTTCCGCTTCCGGTCTACGAGGGTACGTAGACACACTCTTCCCTCTCGTTGCTATGCATCTGGTAGATAGATCTTGTGTGATCGTAGGAAAATTTTAAAATACTACGTTGCCCAACAAAAAGTGATTGGGTGGCCAAGAAAAAGGACGTGTGGGAGAATATGATTGGTTGCTGCTTTCGTCGGCACCCCGAACAACCCCCTAGCGCGTCGGGTTTCGCCTGGATTTGCCGACGCTATTTTGAGATCTTGGGGCGCTTGGGGAGCATGACTGGGCCGTTTTTTTTTCCTTTTTTACATTGCTGGCACACAAAAAGTGGGCCTGAGGGTGCTCTTGGGGGCGCGGCTGGAGATGCTCCAAGAAAGCTAAGGCATTCCACGACAACTACTCTGTGGTTTGCCGTTCATAGTTTTGATATTGAAGAGCGGGTCACTCTCCAATATCACAACTTCTCTCTCTCTCTCTCTCTCGCATAGATCACATATTATTGAAACGCAACGTTATGCCATCTTCAGGGAGTCGCCACTGTCTCATCATTCTGAGTAGGATATAAACCCTAAACGAACTCAAAAAACAGTTGCCATGATTTTTTTTCTAGGGATACGACAAGGTTCCCAGGTCTGCATAACTTCCACAAGATGAACGGGAGCAAATCGCCGCGGTTATAATATTTGCTGGACGGGTCAGCAAATTCAGCTTCGTTTTTTTATAGATCGCGACACTCAGGGGCAGGCTCGGCAATTCGGCCGCGCCGGTCGACAGGCAAGGCCCAAAGCCGGGCGTACGCACAGTATGTCCTGGTCCGGCCTCCACATGGCTACATCGATAGACTTGAGTGCGCCGCGGGGTCCCCAGGCGCGTCGCTTGCGCACGGCGGCGCGCGCGGGACGTCTCCGATTCGAAACTCGCGGCGGTGGCGGGAGAGCCCCGGCGTTTCGGCCCGCTCCCGCTGCTCCTCGTCCTCTTCCTCCGTGGCGCGCGACCAGGTCAGGTGATGGGGCAAACCAAAGTGTTTTAAAATGATTATAGCCCTCGTCTGCGTTCACCTGCCGGTCGGCGCGTGTCGTGGATGACACGTAGCCCGTCCACCCCGTGACGCGTCGCGGACGAACGTCGCGCTGGCGCGACCGGAGCAGCCACGTAGCCTACGTCTGCCGGGACGGGACGCTTCGCGGCGCGTGGAGAACGCGGTGAGCGAGCGTATGTGTCGAGCTGAATCAATGGACGGCCGGTGGAAGAGACGGACGGATCGATTGATTGATGGTGAAGCGTCAACGGCTCAACGCCTGGTACTTTCCTTACCGTCGTTAAGCTCGTGTGCCCGTGCGTCGGCACGCGCGTCGCCGTCGTTCACAAGAGTCGCGACCATCGTGGATAAGGCCGGTTGGCAACCACTGCCATCGTCGCCGGCCGTTCGTGTCGCTGTCGCCGTGCTCCGCATGCTGCTGTTGCTCCCGGCCGCCTCGACACTTCTGTGGTGAGCCCGTGCCCGTCGATCGTGTCCCCCTCTCGTCCTCGTTTTTTCTTTTTGATTGAAACACATCTCGTCGTCACGCTAGCCCCTTGCCGTGCGTCGCTATTGTGAACGATTCTCTTTCTTCAGTTTTTTTCGATTGTCAGGCCAATTTTTTCTAGTTTTTATAGCATTTTTTTAATAAGACCGGGGCTCCACAAACCCGACGTTTCTCGCACTCAAGGCCCACGACAGGCAAAGCTGCGACGGCTCTCAAGGCCCACGCATGTTGCTGTGCCCAGATGGGAAATCGAACAAACACGAGCCCAGTTAACCTCCAGAACTTGCTCAAAAAAAAAAAAAAGTTAACCTCCAGAGAGCTATCGTAGCGTGCTCCCGTCCCGCAGCGCACGCGGCTCCGGTTTTTAGTCCCACCTCGCCTAGCCGAGGGCGTCGAGCGGGAGAGCTCGCTATAAAAGGACAGCCGGGTGCACCCTTGTTCCATACTTACCTGGACGGGGTCGACGGGCGATCAAGAAGGCCCGTGGCCTAGGTTAGTGGCCCACATTGCACTTGGTGGGTGCGCTGGCCTATCATCTCCCCAAATGGGAGAGTGAGCGTCATAATTTGTGCTAGAGAGGGTACGCGTTCGCGCGGCCCCTGCCAATTCTTTAAAATTAAATTTTGGTCCATGGTTTACCGGTCTGGCTCAAGCTTTTGCTTCCCTACCCTTTTCTCGTTGGTCCTTTCAGTCGAAGACTCTGACATTTCAGTCCTCGTTTTGAGGTTCGCCTCAAAGGAGGCAAATAAACTTGTTAACGTAACTGTCTCCCGTGCGCCCTCCTCCTGCTCTGCCCGACCACGTAACAAATATGCGAGTCCAACCAGGACCATCGAAATTTTAAGGCCACTATCTGCGCTTCAAAGGACCCCCAACACTGCAAGGCACGTGTCATGCTAAAAATCAAAATGGCAAACCACAAGCGTAAAATTGGGAGAGGGTACGGAATCCATGTTTCGGGCGTAGATCAGTTGGTTGCTACTAGCACAACCATTTTTCCATCGGTGTGGTTATTTCGATTGTCGACCGTGTCAAAACATGAACTGAGTCGAACAAGGAGTCTAGAACGCACTAGTAATAATGGGATGCACTGTGATTTCATGATGATGTTAGGATCAATGTGGTGATGCCCGAGCAACGGGGAAGGACGCGTCACAGGAGGAGACGTTACGGTGAACGTTTGCGTCGTAACCAAATAGGAAGTTGGTCGGTCGAGCACGTATACCTCACCCACGAAACAACCAAACACATAAAAACCGTTAGAGTGTCCTGGCTTAACCCAACCTTGCTTAGGCGCCTTCCTCTCACCGACGCCTCATACCCCCTGTGCCACCTCTCACGTGCACCGTCCATTCCTTTTGTTTCAGAGATACAAGCTTGTTTTGTTTTCAACCAATGATTAGTCAATTTATTTCCGATGGCGACAATTTGTTAGATCCCACCAATCGACCTTCTCAATAGCAGGGTGAGCATCGGTTTGGCCCTGCATGTGGTCATGGGGATTAGTTGTTCGTTCTGAAATGCGTGCGAGCAAGGTGGGACAACACTTTCCTTAGATTGTGAGGATTAGTGATCATCAGACTTTTATGAAGATGGTGATTTATTTACAATGTGGTTATCCACTTGATTTTTTTGTCCTGATACACTTTAGGATTTATGATTTTCATGGATATTGTTTTGTCCTTCCTTGTGTTTTGATTTTTCTCCGAACTAGGATAATACATTTTTAGTAATTACATGGTGTAAACCCCAGTAAGCTGCACTTCACGGGCGCCCTATGGGGTGTGCCATGTCATCACCAATGCGGCGTCGACTTATTGGACCAAGTGGGACACACTCTTTGGTTGATGGGTGAGGACGAAATTCGGAGGAAGCTTTGTAGTTGCCTCGTCCCACACGAAACACACTCGGTTTCCTCCCCACACACGTCACCCCCTCCTATCCCTCTATCGTCTAATATTCTCCCTCGTATCGTCACCATCATAAGGAGCCCAAGCGATGGGATCGTGTACACAGTTGTTGTTGACTTCAACATCGCTTGGACAACAGGGAAGCATGCCCAACTCCTATTGTGCTCACCACCGGACAACACTACCCAGATTTTCCTCATCTCAACCATGTCGAGGCGGCGGTCAAGATTGGCTACAACCTATGAGGAGGAGCTCGTCGTCACTTGTGGTTGATTCATGGGAAACATTGCCAAGCCGGTGATGAAGAGTTGTGAGTTCATTTTTTCATAATTTTTCTCCTCTTGACCACCACTTGTCACTTGGTGTTGATTACATCCATCGTCGATTTGTTCCTTTGCTTCACTCTGTGCGTTCAGTTTATTCGGCTTACATGGTTCGGTTGATACGGTTTTTCGGTTTGTACGGTATTAATTCTTCGGTAAATACGGTATGAAATGAAAATACGGTTCGGTTTCGACATATACCAAATTATTTCGGTATGGTTTCGGTATATACCATAAAAACCAAAGTTGATGCAAATTTGAAAATGGCGCAATAATAATTTACAAATATATGACTCAAAACCAATCAAAACACATACTAGTTTACACAAATAGTATATAACTATATATATAAGTATATATGCATGCATATATTCATCCCTTAATAATTATGGATGTGCTTAGCATCTTTTAAAGAGAAAAATAACTATGTTACAAGAAAAATGTACATGCTTAGTAGTGAATTTGACTCATGTACAAGAAAAATGACAACTTGTATGGTTGTTTGTCTCAAGAAATATAACTTTTTTTACTTCGGTTTATTCGGTATATACCATAAAAACCAAAGTTCAAAACGGAATGAAAATTTCATACCATACCAAAACCATAAACCAAAAAAATTGTAAAATTGGTTCAGTTCGGTTTATTTTCGGTATGGTTTTTCGGTTCGGTTTCAAAATGCACAGAGTGACCTTTGCTAGTTCCTTTTGCCTGTTTTGACCCTTTTTTCATTTTATTTCGACATCTGACCCCTGTTCCAAAAAAATTCGGGATCTGACCCTTTTGCCTATTGCTAGAGCCTCTGGCGGTAGCCATAGACGTCCTACCGCCAAGGGGTCCGGCGGTAGGTGTCGGCACGTCGTTAGCTGGGCTGACGGCCAGGCTGACATGGAAAAGGGTCCTGCCGCGAGAGACCATGGTGGTAGGGTACTAGAACCTACCGCCAGAGGCCCTGGCGGTAGGGTCCTGTGTGGTGGATAAGATGGGGAGGGCTGGTTTGTGGGCCCCACCACCACTCTTCTTCCCCACTCACCTTCTTCCCCGAGCTCAGCTCCTCTCCCCCCTCCCCCCCCCTCACAAACCCCCTAGATCCCCTCCATTTGCTTGAGATTTCGCCGGTGGATCCGGAGCATTTTCATCACCCAAGGTACCTCCCCCATCCCCCCTCCTTTTGTTTGGTTGAGATCATGTATATTGGTCATTTTGTTGCAAATCTAGTTCATGTGTTTGTTGTTGTGGAATCGATGTATATGATGCATTTAGGGTAATAATGTTTGTGCTTTGACAATGTATTGTGTGACTACCATTGTTTGGGGTAATAAGAAGTAGCATTTAGTTTTTTGTTATGGTTAGGGTCAAGGTTATGGTTAGGTTTATGCTTAAATATTTGTCTATAATGACCATTTTTGGCAAGAAACGGTTAGGATTTTTGCATTGGGTGACCGTTATAGCAATCCTCGACTTGTAGGATGGCATCGATCATCTTTGTTGAGACTTCTGCGGAGGCGGCGGCGAAGCCTGAACGTGCGGTCATTGAGGCAAAAATGGACACGTGGGTCCAAGCCGTCGATGCGTTGAACACGACTTGTAGAGACTTTTCAAAGTACTATGTGTCCAAGTGCAAGGATCGGCTTTTGAAGTTGTACGAGGCTAAGGAGAGATTGATAAATAAGCTCAAGAAGGACGAGCAATTTCATCGCCGTGCTCTTGCAAGGAAAATTGCATTGTGTGGAACAAGGGATGAAGTGCGTGAGATGGACTTGAAAAATCCTGGCCAGATCATTGACTGGCTAGTTAGGCAACCGTCATCGCCGATAGCTAGTCGGGCTTCTCGTTGGACTTGGGTTCGTGAAAGAAATGATGTCACTTGTTGCAACCCGAGACCGTACGACAAAGATGTCGTGTTGATGGTCGAATAAAATTGGTTGAACAATGCTAGTGTCGGCAGTGTTATTTGCACCATAATGGCATGTACCCTTATCATTTATGTAACTTATGTCATTCGAACTTATAATTTGATTGCAAACCCTAGTTCATTATTTTGGTGTGCTCAAATCAACTAGTATGATCCATTTCGGGTTATGTTTGTGATGAACATTCAATTACATAATAATCCTCCCGTATATTAATGTAGGATGGACGTTCAATCCATGACTATCAAGATAGCCTGTGAGAAGCTCATGTCGGAGCGACACCGTTGCTTGAAGAGGGAATGTGAAGCATGGTTGAAGAGTTGTGATGAGGCATATGCGGCCATGCAGGATTTCAACAAGTATCACTTCATCGAGGAACCTTCTGATGCTAGGGAGAAAAAAAGCTTTCCGAAAGCTTGTGAAAGAAAAAGAGAGGATGCTTGATGAGGTGCAAGACCGGGAATATGCTTGCAGACACTCTTTGGCAATTGAGATTGCGTTCACCGCCAGCAAAGAAGAATTCCTTGAGATGGACTTGAGGTAACCCGACCAGGCCATAGGATGGGCAATCAGACAAGGCGTGTCAGAGAATCTGGCCCGCCGTGCTGCATGGGCCTGGTTACGCGAAACGAATGGTGTGTTGGGTCATTGGGCAGGATCCGCCGACGTTCAACTGAAGCCTAATCAAGCGCGTGAGGAACAAGCTGAACGCCTGATAAGTATGAGACTTATGTTACCTATTTAGAAAATGCATCGTCGAGCTTGAGCTATTAGTTTAAACTGATGTCATTCGAACCGGGTCATGTTTTAATTAATTTGAACATGTGTTATTCGTGGATGTAATGAACTATGTTGAGTTGAGTTATGTATGTGCTTGTGAGTTGATCATTCAAATATTTGAGTTGGTATAGTTTTATATTTGGCCTTAGATGAGGGGCAGAACAGAGGCAGTGCTCTGTTTTTAACCCTACCGCCACACCCCCTGCCGGTAGGGTGCTGAAACCTACCACGAGAGCACTTGGCGATAGGGTGGTGGCACAATGCAAGTTTCGGTACTGTAACGAGGAAAAAATCCCCATTGGCAGTAGGGTGGTGGCACAATGCTAGTTTTGGTACTGTAACGAGGAAAAAAACCCCCTTGGCGATAGGGTCACCCTTACCGCCACTGGGTCTGGCGGTAGGGTACCAAAGCCTACCGCCAAGGCCGGTGGCGGTAGGGGTAAAACCATACAAACAGAGCCCTCCTCTGTTCTTCCCCTCTTCACAACAGTTTTTACATAAGAATCATGACAAATCACAGAATATGCTGACAAACTGAAGTTCTCACGACACCTTTCAAACATATCCACACCAAATTCAATACAAATGGGAAATTCATTCACGACAAGTTCACGACACATGGCTTCATGCCTTAGTACTACATAGTTCATGGTAAATTTGGCATGGCTTCATCCGGTTACATTACGAGTCCACCGAAGCGAAGGCTTTACTGAGTCATACGGGGCCATTTCCCCTTCTTGTCACGTTCCTCATCTTCCTCTTGTGCCTTGCGAGATTTTGCAAGCTTTCTTGCCCTCTCCTCCTCACGAGCAAGCTTCTCTTGGCGTGCCCTTTCCTCCTCTCATTTCTTCCTCTCCAACCTCTCCTTCTGACGACGCTCCTCCTCCAAACCCCTTCGAAACGATTCCTCGAACCGCCGTTGGCGCCTAAGACAGTCTTGATATTGGTCCTTTTTGACATCTTCTGGCACTTCATGATCTATCCATGTGAAGTATTTGCATAGAGGAGGAGGTGACTGCATACACAAAATTCATTAGTACTCTCACAAATTTGAAAGCAACATGTTATTTTAAGACATACCGGCGGTAGGTCATAGGCGTTAGTTGGAAGTGCACGATCATGGGCATAGTTGGGGCATACAAAATATCTCCGTCCCTCCGTCCATGAATTCTTTCGGTCGGTGGAAACTTTCACCTTGCAAACATCTCCACACCAACATGATGGGATTTTCACATCTTTCTCCTTCACCTTGTCCAAAGATGCGTTCTCCCACTTGCTTGGCATGTCTTCTTGGTTAGCACACGGTGGCCTCGTCATGGAACCGGATGAAGCCATGCCTACAACAAATAAAGATGTTAAGTCAAAATATGAAAAAATTGACATGTAAAGAGGCAAACATATCAACACATGAACATATTAAAAATAGTACCATTCACATTATTTCAACCATCCGGATTGAGCAACATGTCGATAGGCCTTCCCCTATCAACCCGACGTGTCCTAGAACCACCTGATCCACGGCCACGGCCCCCTCCAATGCTAGTTCTTCCACCACGGCCACGGCCCGCTCCAATGCTAGTTCTTCCTCCACGGCCATGGCTACGGCCACGTCCAAGGCTAGTCCTCTGTCCACGTGTTTGACTAGTGCCCGTGTTGGTACTAGGTTTCTTGCATGTCCTAACGTTGTGTCCTGTGTCGTTGCATTCTCCACAATTGTTGTTCTCCGGTGCCTCCATGAAATGACCACTACCAAATTGCTTCATTCCGGTGTATCCAGCTAGATCATCCATGTCACTCCGGAATCTCTTCTTTCTTCTTCTTCCCCTCATAGGCACCATGCGCGCGGGATCTGTACAATGTCTGGCCCAACATACTCAGGCCACAGTGAGGCATCAAGGAAAGGATTGAATCGAGGCGCCCACGTCAACCTTGTTCGTTCCAATGTGAACTCGTGCAACCGCACCGTTGTGCCATCGGATATGGGCAAGTTTCTCGCTCGTGTTGCGGTCATCAAATGCGAGCAAGGCCAATGATACTTGTGTGGTCTCTCACACTGGCACCAACGGTTTTTGAGGCGCACGTGACGCCCCCGATTTGACCATACACTAATCATGCACGCAAATGTGTACGACCAAGATCAGGGACTCACTGGAAGATATCACAACACAAC
Organism: Secale cereale; assembly: GCA_902687465.1. Lineage (NCBI taxonomy): Eukaryota > Viridiplantae > Streptophyta > Magnoliopsida > Poales > Poaceae > Secale > Secale cereale. Next base: position 97,371,280 of record LR738711.1, on the reverse strand, counting down.
TCTAGACACAAATTAAAATAATGCAAGCTTCATATTACAAGCTAGGGGCCTCAAGGGCTCAAATACACAAGAGTCACGGGAAGCAATAATATCTGAGTACATACATAAGTTAAACAAGCTTGCCTTAAGAAGGCTAGCACAAATGTAGCAACGATCGAAAAGGCAAGGCCTCCTGCCTGGGACCTCTTAACTACTCCTCGAAGCCGAACTCCACGTAGAAACATCCTCGGGATCTTCTGGCTCCTGAAATCCATCATTTGGTTGCATCATCTGAGAAGCATGGACAAAAGGGGAAAATGGGGAGCAAAGCAACCGTGAGTACTCATCCAAAGTACTCGCAAGCAAGGATCTATACTACATATGCAATGTTATATGTGTAAAGGGGTAATATCTGTGGGCTAAACTGCAGAATGCTAGAATAAGAGGGTGATAGCTAATCCTATCGAAGACTACGCTTCTGGCCACCTCCATCTTACAGCAGTGGAAGAGAGTAGCTGGAATAGTAACAAGTATCAATGCTTCTGGCAGCCTCCGTCTTGCAGCAATAGAATATAGTAGATGGTAAGTTCACCAAGTAACATCGCATAACATAAACCTACCCGGCGATCCTCCCCTCGTCGCCCTGTGGGAAAGCGATCACCGGGTTGTATCTGGCACTTGAAAGGGTGTGTTTTATTAAGTATCCGGTTCTAGTTGTCATGAGGTCGGAGTACAACTCCGGGTCGTCCTTTTACCGAGGGACACGACTATTCGAATAGATTAACTTCCCTGTAGGGGTGCACCACATTACCCAGCACGCTCGATCCCATTTGGCCGAACACACTTTCCTGGGTCATGCCCGGCCTCGGAAGATCAACACGTTGCAGCCCTACCTAAGCACAACAGAGAGGTCAGCACGCCGGTCTAAACCCTAAGCGTGCAGGGGTCTGGGCCAATCGCCCAACGCACACCTGCACGTTGCGTACGCGATGGGTGAGCAGACCTAGCAACCTCCATTACTAAGGAAGTTACGTTACGCGGTCCAACCCGGCGTGCGCCGCTCAGTCGCTGACTTAAAAAAGGCTTCGGCTGATACCACGACATCGAGAGCCCATAACTATTCCCACGTAGCTGGTTAATGCGAATAGGCCAATGGCCAGACCCAGATCAAATATCCAAACTCGCTAAGTGTGTTATTATGAAATAACTGCGGACAACGACCAGGGCCAGGCCACCTCTCGACTGGGTGTCTCAACCTGCCCTGTCGCTCCGCCACAAAGATCCACTCGGGGGCCGTCGGGAACTCAGGCCCTGTTGGAAATACGCCCTAGAGGCAATAATAAAATGGTTATTATTATATTTCCTTGTTCATGATAATTGTCTATTGTTCATGCTTTAATTGTATTATCCGGAAGCACTATTGCATGTGTGAATACATAGACGACGACATGTCCTTAGTGAGCCTCTAGTTGACTAGCTCGTTGATCAATAGATGGTTACGGTTTCCTGACCATGGACATTGGATGTCATTGATAACGGGATCACATCATTAGGAGAATGATGTGATGGACAAGACCCAATCCTAAGCCTAGCACAAGATCGTGTAGTTCGTATGCTAATGCTTTTCCAATGTCAAGTATCCTTTCCTTAGACCATGAGATTATGCAACTCCCGGATACCGTAGGAGTGCTTTGGGTGTGCCAAACGTCACAACGTAACTGGGTGGCTATAAAGGTACACTATGGATATCTTCGAAAGTATCTGTCGGGTTGGCACGAATCAAGACTGGATTTGTCACTCCATATGACGGAGAGGTATCTCTGGGCCCACTCGGTAAGACAACATCATAATGAGCTCAATGTGACTAAGGGGTTGTTCACGGGATGATGTGTTACGGAACGAGTAAAGAGACTTGCCATAACTAGATTGAACAAGGTATCGGTATACCAACGATTGAATCTCGGGTAAGTACTATACCAATAGACAAAGGGAATTGTATACGGGATTGATTGAATCCTTGACATCGTCGTTCATCCGATGAGATCATCGTGGAACATGTGGGAGACAACATGGTATCCAGATCCCGCTGTTGGTTATTGGCCGGAGATATGTCTCGGTCATGACTGCATGGTTCCCGAACTCGCAGGGTCTACACACTTAAGGTTCGATGATGCTAGGCTTATTGGGAATGTAGTACGTGGTTACCGAATGTTGTTCGGAGTCCCGGATGAGATCCCGGACGTCACGAGGAGTTCCGGAATGGTCCGAAGGTATATATATATATATATATATATATATGGGAAGTCCCGTTTTGGTCACCGGAAATGTTCCGGGCGTTATCGGTAACGTACCGGGACCACCGGAAGGGTTCCGGGGGTCCACCAGCCCCAGAGGGTTGCGTGGGCCAAGTGTGGGAAGGGACCAGCCCGAGGTGGGCTGGTGCGCCCCCCAGCAAGGCCCAAGGCGCAGGGAGAAGGGGAAGGGGGAAACCCTGGACTTAGATGGGCCTAAGGCCCACCTAGGGTGCGCCTCCCCCTCTCTCCACCTTTGGCCGCCCCCTAGATGGGATCTAGGGCTGGCCGCCACCCCTAGGGGTGGAACCCTAGATGGGGGCGCGGCCCCTCCCCTTTCCCTATATATATGTGGGGTTTCGGGGCTGCCAAATGGACGAGAACCTCTCCTCTTGGCGCAGTCCTACCCCTCTCCCTCCTCGTCTCTTGCAGTGCTTGGCGAAGCCCTGCTCGAGTGCCACGCTCCTCCAGCACCACCACACCGTCGTGCTGCTGCTGGACGGAGTCTTCCCCAACCTCTCCCTCTCCCCTTGCTGGATCAAGGCGCAGGAGACGTCATCGGGCTGCATGTGTGTTGGACACGGAGGCGCCGTTGTTCGGCGCTTAGATCGGAATCAACCGCGATCTGAATCGCTACGAGTACGACTCCTTCATCCGCATTCTTGCAACGCTTCCGCATCGCGATCTTCAAAGGTATGAAGATGCACTCCCCTCTCGTTACTAGTAATATCCATAGATAGATCTTGGTGATGCGTAGGAATTTTTTTGATTTTCTGCAACAATCCCCAATAGTGGCATCATGAGCTAGGTCTATGCGTAGTTACTATGCACGAGTAGAACACAAGATTGTTGTGGGCGTTGATCATGTCAATTTACTTGCCGCTACTAGTCTTATCTTAATTCGGCGGCATCGTGGGATGAAGCGGCCTGGACCGACCTTACATGTACGCTTACGTGAGACAGGTTCCACCGACTGACATGCACTAGTTGCATAAGGTGGCTAGCGGGTGTCTGTCTCTCCCACTTTAGTCGGATCGGATTCGATGAAAAGGGTCCTTATGAAGGGTAAATAGTAATTGGCATATCATGTTGTGGTTTTTGCGTAGGTAAGAAACGTTCTTGCTAGAAACCTATAGCAGCCACGTAAAAACTTGCAACAACAATTAGAGGACGTCTAACTTGTTCTTGCAGCATGTGCCGTGTGATGTGATATGGCCAAAAGGATGTGATGAATGATATATATCTGATGTATGAGATTGATCATGTTCTTGTAATAGGAATCACGACTTGCATGTCGATGAGTATGACAACCGGCAGGAGCCATAGGAGTTGTCTTATTTTATTGTATGACATGCGTGTCATTGAAAACACCATGTAATTACTTTACTTTATTGCTAACCATTAGCCATAGTAGTAGAAGTAATGTTTGGCGAGACAACTTCATGAAGACATGATGATGGAGATCATGGTGTCATGCCGGTGACAATGATGATCATGGAGCCCCAAAGATGAAGATCAAAAGGAGCAAAATGATATTGGCCATATCATGTCACTATTTAATTGCATGTGATGTTTATCATGTTTTGCATCTTATTTGCTTAGAACGACGGTAGTAAATAAGATGATCTTTCACTAAAATTTCAAGAATTGTGTTCCCCCTAACTGTGCACCATTGCTAAGGTTCGTTGTTTCGAAGCACCACGTGATGATCGGGTGTGATAGTCTCTAACGTTCGCATACAACGAGTGTAAGCCAGATTTACACACGCAATGCACTTAGGGTTGACTTGACGAGCCTAGCATGTACAGACATTGCCTCAGAACACGGAATACCGAAAGGTCGAACATGAGTCATATAGAAGATACGATCAACGTAAATATGTTCACCGTTGATGACTAGTCCGTCTCACGTGATGATCAGACACGGCCTAGTCGATTCGGATCATGTATCACTTGGATGACTAGAGAGATGTCTATCTGAGTGGAAGTTCATTAAATTTATTTAGATGAACTTAATTGTCATGAACTTAGTCTAAAATCTTTACAATATGTCTTGTAGATCCAATGGCCCACGCTAATGTTGCCCTCAACTTCAATGCGTTCCTAGAGAAAACCAAGCTGAAAGACGATGGTAGCAACTATACAGATTGGGTTCGTAACTTGAGGATCATCCTCATAGCTGCCAAGAAAGCATATGTCCTTGAAGCACCGCTAGGTGATGCACCAATTTTCCCAAAAACTCAAGACGTTATGAACGTGTGGCAGTCACGTAGTGATGATTACTCCCTGGTTCAGTGCGGCATGCTTTACAGCTTAGAATCGGGGCTCCAAAAGCATTTTGAGCAGTACTGAGCATATGAGATGTTCCAAGAGCTGAAAATGGTTTTCCAAGCTCATGCCCGAGTCGAGAGATATGAGGTCTCTGACAAGTTCTACAGTTGTAAGATGGAGGAGAATAGTTCTGTCAGCGAGCATATACTCAAAATGTCTGGGTTGCACAATCACTTATCTCAGTTGGGAATTAAGCTCCCAGATGATGCGGTCGTTGACAGAATCCTCTAGTCGCTCCCACCTAGCTACAAGAGCTTTGTGATGAACTTCAATATGCAAGGGATGGAGAAGTCCATTCCCGAAGTGTATTCAATGCTGAAGTCAGCGGAGGTGGAGATCAAGAAAGAACATCAAGTGTTGATGGTGAATAAAACCACTAAGTTCAAGAAAGGCAAGGGTAAGAAGAACTTCAAGAGAGACGGCAAAGGAGTTGCCGTGCCCGGTAAGCCAGTTGTCGGGAAGAAGCCAAAGTATGGGCCCAAGCCTGAGACTGAGTGCTTTTATTGCAAGGGAACGGGTCACTGGAAGCGGAACTGTCCCAAATACTTAGCAGATAAGAAGGCCGTCAACGTCAAAGGTATATGTGATATATATGTTATTGATATGTACCTTACCAGCGCTCGTATTAGCTCCTGGGTATTTGATACCGGTGCAGTTGCTCACATTTGTAACTCAAAGCAGGAGCTGCGAAATAAGTGGAGACTAGCGAAGGCGGAGGTGACGATGAGCGTCGGGAATGGTTCCAAGGTCGATGTGATCGCCGTCGGCACGCTACCTCTGCATCTACCTTCGGGATTAGTTTTAAACCTCAATATTGTTATTTAGTACCAGCTTTGAGCATGAACATTGTATCTGGATCTCGTTTAATGCGAGATGGCTACTCATTTAAATCCAAGAATAATGGTTGTTCTATTTATATGAGAGAAATATTTTATGGTCATGCCCCGTTGGTCAATGGTTTATTCTTAATGAATCTCGAACGTGATGTTACACATATTTATAGTGTGGATGCCAAAAGATGTAAGGTTGATAATGATAGTCCCACATACTTGTGGCACTGCCGCGTTGGTCATATTGCTGTCAAATGTATGAAGAAGCTCCATGCAGGTGGACTTTTGGAGTCTCTTGATTATGAATCATTTGACATGTGCGAACCATGCCTCTTGGTCAAGATGACCAAGACTCCGTTCTCCGGAACAATGGAGCGAGCAACCAACTTATAGGAAATCATACATACCGATGTGTGCGGTCCAATGAGTGTTGAAGCTCGCGGTGGCTATCGTTATGTTCTCACCCTCACTGATGACTTAAGTAGATATGGGTATGTCTACTTGATGAAACACAAGTCTGAGACCTTTGAAAAGTTCAAGGAATTTCAGAATGAGGTTGAGAATTAACGTGACAGAAAAATAAAGTTCTTACGATCAGATCGTGGAGGAGAGTATTTAAGTCATGAATTTGGCACGCACCTAAGGAAATGTGGAATTGTTTCACAATTGACGCCGCCTGGAACACCTCAACGTAATGGTGTATCCGAACGTTGTAATCGTACTCTGTTGGACATGGTGCAATCTATGATGTCTCTTACCGACTTACCGTTATCATTTTGGGGTTATGCTTTAGAGACTGCCGCATTCACTTTAAATAGGGCACCGTGTAAATCCGTTGAGACGACACCGTATGAACTATGGTTTGGGAAGAAACCTAAGTTGTCGTTTCTAAAAGTTTGGGGATGCGATGCTTATGTCAAGAAACTTCAACCTGAAAAGCTCGAACCCAAATCAGAAAAATGCGTCTTCGTAGGATACCCTAAGGAATCTATTGGGTATACCTTCTACCTCAGATCCGAAGGCAAGATCTTTGTTAGCAAGAATGGATCCTTTCTAGAGAACGAGTTTCTCTCGAAAGAAGTAAGTGGGAGGAAAGTAGAACTTGATGAGGTGATTGTCACCCCTACCGAACCGGAAAGTAGCGCAGTGCAGGAAGATGTTTCTGTGGTGCCTACACCGACTAGGGAGGAAGTTAATGATAATGATCATGAAACTTCGGATCAAGTTACTGCTGAGCTTCGTAGGTCCACAAGGACACGTTCCGCACCAGAGTGGTACGGCAACCCTGTCCTGGAAATCATGTTGTTAGACAACGGTGAACCTTCAAACAATGAAGAAGCGATGGCGGGCCCGGATTCCAACAAATGGCTTGAAGCCATGAAATCCGAGATAGGATCCATGTATGATAACAAAGTATGGACTTTGGTTGACTTGCTCGATGATCGGCAAGCCATAGAAAATAAATGGATCTTTAAGAAGAAGACTGACGCGGATGGTAATGTGACCATCTATAAGGCTCGACTTGTCGCTAAAGGTTATCGACAAGTTCAAGGAATTGACTACGACGAGACTTTCTCTCCCGTAGCGATGCTGAAGTCCGTCTGAATCATGTTATCAATTGCCGCATTCTATGATTATGAGATATGGCAAATGGACATCAAAACGGCATTCCTTAACGGCTTCCTCAAGGAAGAACTGAATATGATGCAGCCGGAAGGTTTTGTCGATCCTGAGAATGCTAACAAGGTATGCAAGCTCCAGCGCTCCATCTATGGGCTGGTGCAAGCATCTCGGACTTGGAACATTCGCTTTGATAAGGTGATCAAAGCGTTTGGGTTTATACAGACTTGGGGAGAAGCCTGTATTTACAAGGAAGTGAGTGGAGCTCTGTAGCATTTCTCATATTATATGTGGATGACATATTGCTGATGGGAAATGATGTAGAACTCTTGGAAAGCATAAAGGCCAACTTGAATAAGTGTTTTTCAATGAAGGACCTTGGAGAAGCTGCTTACATATTAGGCATCAAGATCTATAGAGATAGATTGAGACGCCTCATTGGTCTTTCACAAAGCACATACCTTGAAAAAATATTGAAGAATTTCAATATGGATTAGTCCAAGAAAGGGTTCTTGCCTGTATTGTAAGGTATGAGATTGAGCACAACTCAATGCCCGACCTCGGCAGAAGATAGAGAAAAGATGAGTGTCATCCCCTATGCCTCGGCCATAGGTTCTATTATGTATGCCATGCTATGTACCAGATCTGATGTGAACCTTGCCATAAGTTTGGTGGGGAGGTACCAAAGTGATCCTGGTATGGAGCACTGGACAGCGGTCAAGAACATCCTGAAGTACCTGAAAAGGACTAAGGATATGTTTCTCGTTTATGGAGGTGACGAAGAGCTCGTCGTAAAGGGTTACGTCGATGCTAGCTTCGACACAGATCTGGATGACTCCAAGTCACAAACCGGATACGTGTATATTTTGAATGGTGGGGCAGTCAGCTGGTGCAGTTGCAAGCAAAGCGTCGTGGCGGCACCTACATGTGAAGCGGAGTACATAGCTGCATCCGAAGCAGCGCATGAAGGAGTCTGGATGAATGAGTTCATCACTGACCTAGGAGTTATTCCAAGCGCGCCGGGCCCGATGACTCTCTTCTGTGACAACACTGGAGCTATTGCCATTGCCAAGGAGCCTAGGTTTCACAAGAAGACCAAGCACATCAAGGGCCGTTTCAACTCATCCGGAATTATATTCAAGATGGGGACATATATATTTGTAAAGTGCATACGGATCTGAATGTCGCAGATCTGTTGACTAAACCTCTTCCACGAGCAAAACATGATCAACACCAGAACTCTATGGGTGTTCGATTCATCACAATGTAACTAGATTATTGACTCTAGTGCAAGTGGGAGACTGTTGGAAATATGCCCTAGAGGCAATAATAAAATGGTTATTATTATATTTCCTTGTTCATGATAATTGTCTATTGTTCATGCTTTAATTGTATTATCCGGAAACAGTAATGCATGTGTGAATACATAGACCATAACATGTCCCTTGTGAGCCTCTAGTTGACTAGCTCGTTGATCAATAGATGGTTATGGTTTCCTGACCATGGACATTGGATGTCATTGATAACAGGATCACATCATTAGGAGAATGATGTGATGGACAAGACCCAATCCTAAGCCTAGCACAAGATCGTGTAGTTCATATGCTAAAGCTTTTCCAATGTCAAGTATCCTTTCCTTAGACCATGAGATTGTGCAACTCCCGGATACTGTAGGAGTGCTTTGGGTGTGCCAAACGTCACAACGTAACCAGATGGCTATAAAGGTACACTACGGGTATCTCCGAAAGTATCTGTTGGGTTGGCACGAATCGAGACTGGGATTTGTCACTCCGTATGACGGAGAGGTATCTCTGGGCCCACTCGGTAAGACATCATCATAATGAGCTCAATGTGACTAAGGGGTTGGTCATGGGATGATGTGTTACGGAACGAGTAAAGAGACTCACCATAAAGAGATTGAACAAGGTATCGGTATACCGACGATCGAGTCTCGGGCAAGTACTATACCGATAGACAAAGGCAATTGTATACGGGATTGATTGAATCCTTGACATCGTGGTTCATCCGATGAGATCATCGTGGAACATGTGGGAGCCAACATGGGTATCCAGATCCCATTGTTGGTTATTGGCCGGAGATATGTCTCGGTCATGACTGCATGGTTCCCGAACCCGTAGGGTCTACACACTTAAGGTTCGATGACGCTAGGGTTATAGGGAATGTAGTACGTGGTTACCGAATGTTGTCCGGAGTCCCGGATGAGATCCCGAACGTCACGAGGAGTTCTGGAATGGTCTGGAGGTAAAGATATATATATATATATATATGGGAAGTCCCATTTTGGTCACCGAAAATGTTCCGGGCGTTATCGGTAACGTACCGGGACCACTGGAAGGGTTCCGGGGGTCCACCGGGAGTGGCCGCCAGCCCCAGAGGGTTGCGTGGGCCAAGTGTGGGAAGGGATCAACCCCAGGTGGGCTGGTGCGCCCCCCACCAAGGCCCAAGGCGCAGGGAGAAGGGGAAGGGGGAAACCCTAGGCTTAGATGGGCCTAAGGCACACCCAGGGTGCGCCTCCCCCTTTCTCCCCCTCTGGCCGCCCCTAGATGGGATCTAGGGCTGTCCGCCACCCCTAGAGGTGAAACCCTAGACGGGGGTGCAACCCCTCCCCTTCCCCTATATATATGTGGGGTTTCGGGGCTGTCAGATGGACGAGAACCTCTCCCTCTCGGCGCAGCCCTACCCCTCTCCCTCCTCGTCTCTTGCGGTGCTTGGCGAAGCCCTGCTGGAGTGCCACGCTCCTCCACCACCACCACGCCGTCGTGCTGCTGTTGCAAGGAGTCTTCCCCAACCTCTCCCTCTCTCCTTGCTGGATCAAGGCGCGGGAGATGTCACCGGGCTGCACGTGTGTTGAACGCGGAGGCGCCGTTGTTCGGCGCTTAGATCGGAATCAACCGCGATCTGAATCGCTATGAGTACGACTCCTTCATCTGTGTTCTTGCAACGCTTCCGCATTGCGATCTTCAAAGGTATGAAGGTGCATTCCCCTCGTTGCTAGTAATCTCCATGGATAGATCTTGGTGATGCGTAGGAATTTTTTTGATTTTCTGCAAGGATCCTCAACAGGCCCACCACTACCTGGATGGAGCCACCTATCCTTTCGGCCCCCACATCGGAATCACTTGCGGGTACTCAATGAGCCGACCCGACTTTAGTCACATCATGTATCATGTAAAGTATGTATATAGTATATACCCGTGATCACCACCCAAGTGATCGCGGCCCGATAGTATAGCATGGCAGACGGACAAGAATGTAGGGCCACTAATGGAATACTAGCATCCTATACTAAGCATTTAGGATAGCAGGTAAAGGTATCAACAGTGGTAGCAACAATGACAAGCTATGCAACAGAATTGGAGTTAGCGAATCATCAACAATAGCAATTCTAATGCAAGAAAAAGATAGAAGAGAATGGGCGATATCTGATGATCAAGGGGGGTTGGCTTGCCTGGTTGCTCTGGCAAGGAGGGGTCGTCGTCAACGCAGTCGACCATCGTGGCACTGTCCGCGGTCTCAGTCCCGGTGTCTAACGGAGAGAAGAGGGGGAAGAAACAATAAATATAAAGCAAACATCGCACCATAAAGCATAACATGGCAATACGCGGTGCTACGTGTGACCTAACGCGGTATTAAGTGATACTGGCGAGGATGAAAAACATCCGGGAAAGTATTTCCGGTGTTTCGTGTTTTCGGGCAGACGGACCGGAGGGGGACGATGGTAGGTTCGCTATGCTAGGGACGTGTGGTGGATGAATGGACTGCGTATTCGAATTCGTCTCGTCGTTCTGAGCTATTGTCATGTACAAGGTTTTTTCATCCGAGTTACAGTTTATTTTATATTAATTTATAAAGATTTAATTATTTTCTGGGATTATTATTAGTTAATTAATTTGAAAAATCATTACTGTATCATCATGATGTCAGCGTGACATGAGCGGTCAAAGTTGATCGTTGACCAGTCAACTGACGGGGTGGGTCCCGGATGTCATAGGTTGTTTAATTAACTAACAATTAGTTAGTCTAACTAACAGATTAATTAGGTTGATTATCTATTTAGGTTAATTAATCTTAATTAGTTTAATTAAGAAGAATTAATTAATATAGTTATTATTATTTTCATTTCCTTCTTTTTTTATAAATGTTCTGGGCGGCGGGCCCCGGCTGTCATAGACCCGGGGCCTTAACGGGTGCAGGGGAAGCGGGCGCTGGGCGCGGCGGTTACGGGCGTGCTGGCGCCCGAGCGGAGGCCGAGCCCGGGCGGCGGCCAGCGAGGGGCCGCGGCGTTGGCGGCGGCCGGCGTAGGGCGTGCGGACCGGCTGCGAAGGTGGGCATCGGCGGGGGGAGGCGCTGGGAGTTGCGGGCGGAGGCGGGCGCAGTGGCAAGGGACGTGAGTGTCGAGCACGGGCGCGCGAGCGGACGCACCGTGGTGGCGCAGGGCAGATGCGTCAAGCAGCGGCGGGCGGCGGCAGGACGCAGCAGCAGGTGCGGTGGCCGGAGCAACACCGGGCGGAGGGCGCGGCCGGCAGCGGCGCTGGGCACGGGCGAGCAGCGCGACAGGTGAGCGGGGCGGCCATGAGGCGAATGGGAGCGCGTGCGTGCGGGGAAGGAGGCCGCGGCCGTGAACTCGTGCAAGTGCGGAGAGCGGCGACCGCGACGACGGGGACGGGGAGAGAGGCAGAGGCCGGGGGCCTCACCGCGGGCCCGTAGGGCAAAGGCAGTGGGCTCGGGGAGGTCCGGCGAGGCAGATCGACGGCGGGGGCGAGGTGGCGGCGATGGCGAACGGCGTTGACGTCCGGGCGTGGTTGGAGAAGAGGTCGAGGACGGGGAGTCATGGCAGCCATGGCGATGGCTGGCGTCGGGAGGAAGCAGAGGCGTCAGGAGACCGGTCGGGGAGGAGGGTTGAGGGTGCAGGTGCTGGCGACGGCGGGGCGGCGATGTGGTCGGGGCGCCGTTTTCCCCGATCCAGATCGGGGACAGTGGAGGTCGTGGGGGGG
>LR738711.1:97284700-97359107 GCA_902687465.1 Secale cereale | reverse complement strand
GGGGACGTGGGGAAGTGATCGGGCTAGGGTTTCAGGTGTGTGGGGGTTATACAACCGGGATGGGCCGGTTGGGTCGCGTGGGTGGCCAGCTGGGCCTGTTTTTTTGTTTTTGCTTGCACCCCCTTTTATTGCAATGTTTTCCTTTTCTTAATTTTCTTTTAGTTCTTATCCGTTTTATTTTAGTTTCAACAAAAATACAAAAGTGGCACCTAAAAATAGTGTTACGATTTATGCCACTGCGACAAATAGTTTAGCACTGAAATAATATAGTTTTGAAATTGTTTATTATTTTAGAAGCCTTTGAATAACCGTTTTGCCACTGTTCATTTATTATAGTGCATTTAAACTCTTTATAAAAGTGTGGTTTTTCCACCAATATTACATATGATTTATTAGTTACTTTTAGAACATTTTAGTTTTGACATTCGAAAACTTTTATTGTTTGCTTGATTTCAAATATGAATTTCTAACCGGTTTCGAACTAACGCGAGATATCAACATTAACCGAGGTGATGTGGCATCATTAGCTGGGGATTAATGTAGTCTAATTATCCGGGCGTCACAATTCTCCTCCACTACAAGAAATCTCGTCCCAAGATTTAAGCGGTGGAGTAGGGGGGGGGGAGTGCTGGTAGCGGAAACCTAACGAGTCTTCTCGGTCTTGACTGCCCTTTCGAAGAGGTTGATCCCTTTTCGTTGATGTCTTCATTCCTCTGCTTCAAGTCATCGTGATTAAGTCATCATCATTTCTTCGGGATCTCCATCGTTCTACGAACGCGACAAGGGGGGAAACTTTGGAGGAACGTATCTCCATGAAGTATGTGCAGCTAACGACGAATTCAGAAAGTGATACACGAAGTACCCTACGAGTAGTATTTCAGTGGATGCATTGAGAACAATAAGCAATGGTACCAAAGTTTCAACGGGTAGGCAGTCATTCGATGCCTAACCATAAGCTGGAATGGTGTCTTGATCAACGAGAATAATATGGTGTTTGATACCAGGATGAAACATGGTAGGATTTATGTAACAGCCTAGATTTTGCCCTTTTCTATTTCTGATGTTTTTCTTGGATTTCTTAATTTTATTTGCTTTTCAGTGGCTATGTGGTCCTGAAACTTGGGAAGATCATGTCTTCATAGGTTCTATAGTGGCTTTCCATCCTTCTCATCATCCCAAGACCCTGCCATTTTCATCCTTGACCCAACCCAATATTCTTTTTCCCAAGAATGATCCTTTTCTATTAAAGGAATAATTCTTTTTGCCCTAGGTTGTGAAGCAACCTATATGTGTGTCATTCTAAAAATTCCCAAGTAATTCTCATAAATTGTTTGGGTCCTATCTTGCTCAAATATGGCAAAACTTTTCATTGCCATGTTAAAAAATAGTCCTCTAATAATCATTTTCCTATTCTGCCCTAAATGGCAGTTTGTGAAGCAAGTGCTATTTATCTTTGCCCAATTACCCCCAAACTTGGTGGACATCTTTTCATGTCCATATCATTGCTCTGTGCCAATTTTCATACTCATTTGCCTAGTAATTATTTTCAAGTGATTTTCCAAAGTTTCTGTCCAGAAAGGAACTTTGTGAAGGAAGTATATTCAAGTCATTTCCAAATGAGGCGAAACTTGGTCACATCCTTCATTTCATCAAATCATGCATCTTCACCAAGGTTGAGCTCATGGAGGTCATTTATGTGAGCTCAGCTCCAAATCTTGGTTTCTGGTAAACTCTTCACTTTGTGAAGCAACCCTATTTTACCTTGCTTCATTTGAGCTGACAATTTACCAGGACATTCTTACATCTACATCTACTCCTTTCAACAAGTTTTGGCTCAATCCACTTACCCATTTACCGTCAGTAAATTCTCCAAGATTCTTTCCAGAATGGAGCTTTGTGAAGCAAGTGCCACTTTGGTAACTCCAAATGGCATGAGGTTTTTACAGCAGCTCCATATGGTCAAATAAGCTCACTATACCAAAATTCAGCTCAAGACACTTAATTATGTAAGTGCAACATCATAATCCCCTAATCTATCCAGTTTTGCGCTTTCTACAACAACCCCATCTAAAATTCTCTTCTTAGTCTGATTTTTGGTAACCAGCATCACCTTAGTGTAAGATCATCGCCACACAAACTCTTTACTATGTTACCCAGTTGGTTTAACCACATGAAGTTACAAGCACCTTCCTGTAGATTCACTTTGGGGCCATCTGCAAATCTCTGCTTTGCCCCTGGACCAATTTCTTTCTGCATCTTTACTAAGGGCACCAAGGTCCATCTACTGGACATGGTCGGCCACGCCAAAGAGCGCCGCTCGCACCAGTGCGCGTGGTGATCACGCTTGCGTCATGCACAACGCGCGCTCTGGATCGGTCCAGCCACTGTGCTCGTCGCCTCCCTCCTCGTCTCGACCTCCAACCTTGTCCAGGAGCTCGCCCGTGCTCGACTGCATCGTCCTACGTCCTTGCTTCGTCGTGGTTCGCCAGCATTGCGCCGTCACAGTAGTGCCACTGCAGAGCCCAGCCCCTGACCTCCATTAGTGCACTGCTCAAGCTCGCTAGTGATCGTCTAGAGCCTCCTCCGCGCCTATATAGGGACCCCCGAGCCTTTTCGCACCTCACCAGCCTCTCCTCGCTCCTCCTCGACCACGAGAGCTCTCGGGTTCCTCTTCTTTCCGCCGGAGACCGCCATGGCCGCCTCGGTCTCGGCATGGTTCCGGTGCGCCTAGCCCCTTTCCTCTCCTCGTGAGCTGTCCACCTCGTTCCCCTCGTTCCACTGAGCCGCCCCACCCCTTTCCCCCTCGCCGGAGTGCCCACATCGCCGGCGAACCTCATCACCAGAAGCTTTCTGTCACCTCCGTCGCCACGGCCTCCCATCCTCCCCATCCCTCCCCGGCGTTTCCTTGGCCTCTGAACGGAACCGTCGCACCGCCCCGCATCCGCCGGTGCGCTTCGCTCGGCCAGAGCTGGCCGGCCCCCTCGCCGCAGCTCGCCTCTGCCTTCCCTGCCACCATACGTCGCCGTCCTCCTTGCTCCTCCACGGCGGCCGAAGCCCCTCCAGGCGGCCCTGCCTTGGTCTCCCGCGTCCGCCGGCGGTCGCCGTTTGGCCGGAGGCGGCCAGGCCATCGGCCGGCAGAGCCCCCCTGCTCCTCCTCTGTCCTGTGCGGGGACAAGGCGCGAGGAGGAAGACGACGACGCTCGTGCCCCCTTCCCCTGCCCCTGGGTCCCACCTGTAAGCCTTTCCCACCCGGGCCCAGGTACATTAAGTGGAGACGGTTTCTTGAAATACGTTTTCAGAAACTGAAAGCGTATTTTCATTCTACTACGGCCCAAAGTGCGCTTTCCAATCTAGAAAGCGTATTTCTTATTCTGCGCTTCTTTCTTATCCACTCAGGGACCCGTTTGTCGGGGATATACCCCCGCGGTATGAACCGGCCGGAATTATAACCCGGCCGGTCTTGGCGGTTTACACTTGGTGATTCACTGGCGATCCGTTATCACCAGACGGTTTACAAGCAACCTGCCTAAATAATATTACTCACTGGTAACCCGGCGTATGGATTATGGATGACAAGGCCCAAGGCCCAGAAGGCCGGTTCACATTAATAGTGGGCCGGTTTAATAATAAAGCGGAAGGAATATTCTCCATAAAGGAAGCAAGACTAGGACTCCTTGTAATAGATCAATCCTAGTCCTATTAGGACTAGTCATGTAAACCCGCCCCTTCAACATATATAAGGAGGGGCAGGGCTCCCCAAAGGGGAGAAGTTTTTAGACAAACCACAAGTAGACAAGTTTCTAGGGTTAGACACCAAGAGCCGGTTTACCGGCGACACCATCATAATGAGACCTAGCCTCAAACAGCACGTAGGGTTATTACCGGATGATGTTTTCCGGGGCCCGAAGCTGTCTAAATCCGTGTCTTGCACCGCGTCTCTCGATTCCGCTCAACCCCTTCAAGCTACCACATAGATGCGCGCCTCAACACTAAGTCCGTGATCCGGACATCTGCCGTGTTATTTCCACGACAGTTGGCGCCCACCGTGGGGCCCGCGCACAGTGGTGTTGAGTTCTTGAAGGGATCTGTTCTTAAGGTTTTTTGAGAAGTTTGCGATCAACCGGATGAAGAAAGTTCGGCAGGAAATAGTTTTTGACAGAGCCGACGAATCCCGCGGGTTTGGAGTTCTGCTGTGTACCGCCGACGCAAGGTGATCCGCCGAAACCGATCTGAAAACCACGCGTACAACCGAAGAGCTCGCGTACAAGTAATATCGCCTGAGATATTGGCGTAACTGCCTAGACTGCAAAGCGAACATCAACAGCGGTGGAAACGTCACATCGATCGTCAATCAGGAATCAGCAGAAGCAGTGGATTTTTTATCATAGTTTGGCTGATATTTTTCTTTCCCATCGGGCGTTGCGGCTACTAATTGGAGGCACTAGATGCTAATATAAAAACGCATCCAAAGAATACTATACTTTTCTTGAGCAATTCAGTTCCCAAAGGGAATCAATGTACGGAAGGACTACATGCATGGCTATTCAAAGGAGAGAATATCAAACCATGGACGGACTAGTACTACTATGGAGCAGAAGCGACAAAGGATTATAAAAAAAAATGGGGTGTCACGACCCAGAGCCGGATTGGACTTGTGCTCGGTTTTCTATTGTTGAAATCGTCCTCGTTTCCGCTTCCTAGACAGAGGGCCTCAAGTGGCTGAATCGTTGTCTCTCCGAATCACCGTCCGGCCTCGTTATCTGACCGCTCCGCGACGCCCGCTTCTGGACTAAATCGCCTCGCCCCGTGCTCAAGTCGCAAGGCTCCATCTACACTACCCACGCCGGCAGCTTCGCTGCACCACTGCGATCCTTCATTAAGTCGTCGGCGAGTTGAAGCAGATAAAACAAAGAAGCAATCGGCGACTTCTCTTCGTTCACGCGGAGCCCGAGACAAGAGGAGAAAGTCACATAAGGAGATGATCCAGGGGCAAGCATGTATGCATAGTATTTCTTGTCTGGAGCAGTACACCAGGGGTGAGATGAATTCGGCCGCCGACCAGAATTCAGCTCGGTGGAGCAACATCAGGAAGATTCCTCTCCTTCTTTTTTAAATTCAGTTTCTGGTTCGGTCGCGGATGATCTGCTACTTTTCTCTGAAAGGTGCAAAGCCAACAGTACCATGTTATTTCATCTAAGTACTTCTTTTCCCAGCACGGCCTTCAAGATCTAGGCTACAAACACCACTCCACGTGTTGGCGTTTGATATGTTTTGATCCCGGTATTCACGCTCATCGGACCAATAAAAATCAGGTGACATCCAACTAAGCTGGTTTTGTTAGCATATATTATTTTTTGTCAAGGAGCAGATTATCTTTTGGTCTGCGATATTATTTATGCAGGACGAAGTATACGACAAAGGCGACATCATAAATATGAGGATCGCACCGGATTAAATATCATGGTCAAGTCTCGTGCCTGCGCCGACTACCACTGCCGCGGCCGACTCATCAGTCCGCGCCCGCGCGCGCTGGGCTCCAACACCACGACCGATTCCCTCGCCAATGGACGAGCGCACGCCGCTGTTTTTTACGGTCCGGTCTACATTAAACACACAGATGTTTGCGCCTGCAAATTAACTCGCCCGCACGTGCCGGCTTACAAGGCCGCGACCGACTCATCTGTTCTCCAGGCGAATCAGGTGATATCTATCCTATTTATTTATAATACATATTAATTCACCCGAACAAAAATTCCTCGCCCTGCTGTATTATATATGCAGAAAAAATTATTTGTAAAATGATATTATACCACGGAGGTGGAGGCACGCCAAACATTGTTCGACACAAGTGGTCGTCGTTGTTCCACGGATTCAGGCACCGGTTTACAGCTACGGCCGGTTCACGCATCCGCACCGGTTTAAAACATGGAGGACAACTTGCTCATCTCCGCCGGTTTACAACCCCACAACCGGTTTAACTGTCCGAGCCGCCTCTGATACTGCGGTCGTTTACTGTCCACCCTGTGATCCAGTCTACTCAACATACCGGTTCCAATACACTCAGGTGATATCCATCTACAATATTACTTCTCTTATTATTTATTATTTTTTAAGAAAGCAAGATGCTTTGATCAGTCTATCTGGTTGTGCAGGGCATATGCACAAAGGAGCGGTAGAATTCTCGGGAACAAGAGATTATATCCGGTTCAAGAAGAGAAAAACCCCATAAAAAGAAAAACCTGCAGAGTCAGGAGGAACATCAGCGGCCCCTAGGGACAGTGGTTCGTCCACACACCCTTTGCATGGCTATGTTACCAATATTTGGGTTCCCTGAACAATGGTATCGCCCACGTTCAAATGATGACCCGGCCCCTGAGGACAGTGGTATCGCCCACACACCTCTTGAATGGCTATGTTACCAATATTTGGGTTCCCTGAACAGTGGTATCGCCCACGTTCAAATGATGACCCGGCCCCTGAGGACAGTGGTATCGCCCACACACCTCTTGAATGGCTATGTTATGAATTTTTGGGTTCCCTGAACAGTGGTATCGCCCACGTTCAAATGATGACCCGGCCCCTGAGGACAGTGGTATCGCCCACACACCTCTTGAATGGCTATGTTATGAATTTTTGGGCTCCCTGAACAGTGGTATCGCCCACGTTCAAATGATGACCCGGCTCTCTGAACAGTTTTTGAGCCTGTCAGCTCTTTGAAAAAGCCTCGACTACACGGCCTTATTTGCAAAAAATTGCATGTTTTTGGTGTTTTTTGTGTTCTATAACCTTTTAAACCGGAGTGAAGCAGCTACTCAAGTTGACCACATATCTATCAAATTGAAAGTCTGGATCATGAAATACCAGCATGAGTAAACCGGTGTTCATTATAACCCGGATCATCTATCAGGCAACAAAGCCGCAAATTTCTGAACAAAGTAAACCGGTGTCTGTTATCAAGCCCGGAATTATCATTGGATCTATCAAAAGACTCCCTCAGAAAACTGCAAGTTTCGCCGGACTAAGAATATCAAGCATATTTTGATCGCAGTATGAGATAAAATAATGACCGGTGTTTATTAAACCCGGCCCGATTGTGATCAAACATCATTGGAACCGGTCTTCCAACCGGATTATATTATTCAATAGCCAAACTTGGCTGGATTCCTATTATGGTTATCAATATTATGATTGAGGTCTTCAAAGTCGCTTTCAAGTGCAATGGATATTATTTCAACGATGGAGGTGATTTATTCTACAAAGGAATAGTCCCGAGTTGCTGCAGGCTTACAACCCGGCACTTGGGGGCTACATTATTCAAAATTAAGTTCACAATACACAAGTCTCATGTCGCTGCAAGCATGCACCATGACACTTGGGGGCTAATGGGCAGTTGAGGCAGTAAACAGCAGCAATTCAAAGACAAAAGTCTCAAGCACACAAACAAGTTGTCTACTTGACACTTGGGGGCTAATGGGCAGTTGAGGCAGTAAACAGCAGCAATTCAAAGACAAAAGTCTCAAGCACACAAACAAGTTGTCTACTTGACACTTGGGGGCTAATGGGCAGTTGAGGCAGTAAACAGCAGCAACTCAAAGACAAAAGTCTCAAGCACACAAGCAAGTTGTCTACTTGACACTTGGGGGCTAATGGAAAGATCATTTGCTTCATCTGGAAGTACCGGTTCACCTTCTAAATATTGCTAAACCGGAAACTGGGGGCTGCCAATCGTTCCTGTCAACAATTCAAGGTACACAAGTATTCATCCATTATATTGAAAGGCCCGTCTAACTCAGTTAGTAAAACACAAAGCTCTTAACCTTGTGGACGTGGATTCAAACCCCACGATGGAAGTTACATTATATAATGTTCATTTCAATAATTATATCTACAAAGTCCCTGCTCATTATTGCATAATGACCCGGCACTTGGGGGCTACATAATATGGAATATTCAGTTTCATAGTGATTGGGATGAACAATCCGGATTTCTTCAAGATTACACAAGGCTATTTTCAATGGAGTATATACAAAGTCCCTGCTCATTATTGCATAATGACACGACACTTGGGGGCTATAGGTAATATGCATATAAAGGAGGAACATCTTCAAATTTTCAGTTCTGGCAAATCCGGATTAATTGTGTGACCCGGCAATTTTGGCAATCATAAACCGGCAAGTTCTACATCTCCAAACCGGTTGGATATCAATGGAATATTTGAAGATCAATATTTTTGTCAAGTCAGAACATTGGAAGGCCGATTCAAATGGATTATTTATTTACAATATTTCTTTTGCAAGCAAGTTGATTATGAAGTTGGTCTGTTGACCCGGATTTTCTAGAAGAAGGAAGGATGAGGACTTAAAGATGATCAGGTGCCGGTTTACAAGAATTCATAACCCGGAGCACAACCTATCAATTTGTTCTTGTGTTTATTTTGCAGCATTAAGTTTACCATGGACACATCCAAGCTAAACTTGGGGGCTAATGTCGGGGATATACCCCCGCGGTATGAACCGGCCGGAATTATAACCCGGCCGGTCTTGGCGGTTTACACTTGGTGATTCACTGGCGATCCGTTATCACCAGACGGTTTACAAGCAACCTGCCTAAATAATATTACTCACTGGTAACCCGGCGTATGGATTATGGATGACAAGGCCCAAGGCCCAGAAGGCCGGTTCATATTAATAGTGGGCCGGTTTAATAATAAAGCGCAAGGAATATTCTCCATAAAGGAAGCAAGACTAGGACTCCTTGTAATAGATCAATCCTAGTCCTACTAGGACTAGTCATGTAAACCCGCCCCTTCAACATATATAAGGAGGGGCAGGGCTCCCCAAAGGGGAGAAGTTTTTAGACAAACCACAAGTAGACAAGTTTCTAGGGTTAGACACCAAGAGCCGGTTTACCGGCGACACCATCATAATGAGACCTAGCCTCAAACAGCACGTAGGGTTATTACCGGATGATGTTTCCCGGGGCCCGAAGCTGTCTAAATCCGTGTCTTGCACCGCGTCTCTCGATTCCGCTCAACCCCTTCAAGCTACCACATAGATGCGCGCCTCAACACTAAGTCCGTGATCCGGACATCTGCCGTGTTATTTCCACGACACCGTTGGTGATGAAAACTTTCATAGATTGGTCCCTGGTATTCAACCCCTCATATCTTCGCGACCGTAACTCCGAATCAGGTGATTCCAAAGCCCACGTCTTCGTCTCGTCGAGCTCTTTCTGTTGGTACCATTTTCACCTAGTGTTCACATTGTGAAAATGACCATTATGCCCTTGCCTCTAATCAGCCCCCTCCGAGAGAGAAGCGTTTTGGCGTTTCGTTCCGCGACTTCACCACACTTCTTCCTGGAGTCTCCGTCACCCCAGGCAAGCCACAATACCCACTTGCATGATAGTCATGCAGCAACCATGGTTTTCTACTTGAATATTTATTAAATGATTGCTTGTTTAAAATGTGGTTATCGTTGTTCCAGTGATGCTTCGGGGTTAATGTTTGTTTTCTTGCTATGTTGTTATGCACCTGGTTATCATGCCCTGCTAGTTGCTAGTATTCCTTTCACATGTTTATGCTTGCTAGTAGTACATGTTGATGTTGGTGATGGTCTTCGGTGCATGGCTGCCGTCTGCCCCGAGTACCGTTGTTATGCATGTTCCTCTGCATCCAGTTAGTTAAATGCTTGCATGTCGGCATTGTTGATATGTTCTTGCATGATGTTTATTGTTTATGCTAGTGGTCATGCTATGTTTTGGAAAAATATGCACTTATGATGTTCATGCTAGTCAGTATGCCATGCTTATGATTCATTGTTGATATGGTGGACAGTTATGTGGTTCTCTCATGATTATGTTGATATTCGTGCTCATGCATTGTAATTGCATCATGTATTTTATCATGGCTCAGCATATTTGCATTCAAGTTTAACCAGATTAAATTGAACTTGAACAACGGTTGGCTAAGTCATGGTGCCACCATATAGAACTGACCAGTGCAACCACGTTTACGTTTATGGGAAGGTCCTAACTGGGTCTATTGTCATGCCTCTCGCCGGTGCCTCCAACGAGGGAAGGTTATGGGCGTGCGGTACCCTGGCCCGGTAAGCAGACATAACCTTGTGAGCCCGTTGTTGTTGATTGGATCCAGGCCCCTGTTTGGGACCGTTTATGTTTGATCACGACAATGGTTGTTGTGTCTTTGGTAGACACGGGGCCACCCAGGAATTAGCCCAAAGGGGAGTTGGTCGGAGTGGCCAGGAGAGTGTCATGACAGTAGATCGGTTTTGTCGGAACGCCGTTGGTCCACCCGAATGGGAGTGCGAGGCCATGGGTTCCGTAGTGTGGGTACAGTGCGCTATCTCTGCAGAGTGTATATTAAATCTATCGATAGCCGCGCCCGCGGATAAGGGCCTGATACGTCTCCAACGTATCTACTTTTCCAAACCCTTTTGCCCTTGTTTTGGACTCTAACTTGCATGATTTGAATAGAACTAACCTGGACTGCCGTTGTTTTCAGCAGAACTGCCATGGTGTTGTTTTTGTGCAGAAATAAAAAGTTCTCGGAATCGCCTGCAAATCAACGGAGAATTATTTCAGAAAATATAAAAAATACCTGCAAGAAGATCCACACCGGGGGGCCCACGGCCTGTCCTCGAGGGTGGGGGCGTGCCCCCTTCCCAGGGCGCGCCCCCTGCCTCGAGGGCCCCCCGATGCTCCACCGACGTATCCCCAGGTCCTATATATTACGTTTCGGGGAGAAAAAAATCAAGGAGAAAGAATTATCGCGTTTCACGAGATGGAGCCGCAACCAAGTCCTAATCTCTCTCGGGAGGGCTGATTTGGAGTCCGTTCGGGGCTCCGGAGAGTGGAGATCGTCGCCATCGTCATCATCAACCTTCCTCCATCACCAATTCCATGATGCTCACCGCCGTGTGTGAGTAATTCCATCGTAGGCTTGCTGGACGGTGATGGGTTGGATGGGATCTATCATGTAATCAAGCTGGTTTTGTTAGGGTTTGATCCCTAGTATCCACTATGTTCTGAGATTGATGTTGCTATGACTTTGCTATGCTTAATGCTTGTCACTAGGGCCCGAGTGCCATGAATTCAGATCTGAACCTATTATGTTTTCATGAATATATGTGTGTTCTTGATCCTATCCTGCAAGTCCATAGTCACCTACTATGTGTTATGATCCGGCAACCCCGAAGTGACAATAATCGGGACCACTCCTGGTGATGACCATAGTTTGAGGAGTTCATGTATTCACTATGTGTTAATGCTTTGGTCCGGTACTCTATTAAAAGGAGGCCTTAATATCCCTTAGTTTCCAATAGGACCCCGCTGCCACGGGAGGGTAGGACAAAAGATGTCATGCAAGTTCTTTTCCATAAGCACGTATGACTATATTCGGAATACATGCCTACATTGCATTGATGAACTGGAGCTAGTTCTATGTCACCCTAGGTTATAACTTCTACATGATGAATTGCATCCGACGTAATTTCCCATCACCGATCCAATGCCTACGAGCTTTACCTATATTGCTAGTTGCTATTTACTTTTCCGTTGCTTATATCACACAAACTACAAAAACACTATCGTTACTTTTATTGCTGCTACCGCCACTATCATATTACTTTGCTACTAAACTATCTTGCTGCAGATACTAAGTTTCCAGGTGTGGTTGAATTGACAACTCAGCTGCTAATACTTAAGAGTTATCTTTGGCCCCCCTTGTGTCGAATCAATAAATTTGGGTTGAATACTTTACCCTCGAAAACTGTTGTGATCCCCTACACTTGTGGGTTATCAAGACTATTTTCTGGCGCTGTTGCCGGGGAGCATAGCTCTATTATTTAAGTCACTTGGGATTTATATCTGTTTATCACTATGAAGAATTTGAAGGACTCAAAAACCAAGATCTTACCCTCAACTACGAGGGGAGGTAAGGAACTTCCATCTAGCTCCGCGCTTGATTCTCCTTCTGTTATGAGTAAACTTGCGACACCTACTCCTGCTATTGAATCTGATATGTCGTATGTTCTTGATGATGCTATTTCTGCTATGTATGATGAAACTACTTCTATGCCTGATACTGTGCCACTGGGTGAATTTGTATATGAACAAATTGCTAAGGTTAGGGAGAATGCAAATGTTGATGATATTTATGAAAGTGATGGTGAAACTACTCCCAATAGATATGAATTGCCTCTTGTGCCTGAGGGTTATGCTATGGATGAAGAAACTGGTAGATACTTTCTTGCTTGCAATGATAGATATGATCTTAAGAAATTATTAGCTAAGCTGAAAGAAAACTCCTTGAATGCTAGAATGAAACATGATCTTGCTTTTGTTACTTCACCTATCCGTGTCACTGATAAGGATTATGAATTCTCTGTTGATCCTGAGTTAATTACTTTGGTTGAATCTGATCCTTTCCATGGCTATGAGTCTGAAACTGTTGTGGCACATCTTATTAAGTTGAATGATATAGCCACCCTGTTTACCAACGATGAAAATATTCGCTACTACTACATCCTTAAGCTATTTCCGTTCTCGTTAAAGGGTGATGCTAAGACTTGGTTTAATTCTCTTGATCCTAGTTGTGTGCGTAGTCCCCAGGATATGATGTATTACTTCTCTGCTAAATATTTTCCCGCTCATAAGAAACAAGTTGCCTTACGGGAAATATATAACTTTGCTCAAACTGAAGAAGAGAGTCTCCCACAAGCTTGGGGGAGGCTTCTCCAGTTACTTAATGCTTTGCCTGATCATCCTCTTGAGATGCATGATATACTTGATGTCTTTTATAATGGACTAACCGATGCTTCCAGAGACCATTTGGATAGTTGTGTTGGATGTGTTTTCAGGGAAAGAACAGTGGAACAAGCTGAATTACTACTGAATAATATGCTAGCCAATGAAAATAATTGGACACTTCCTGAACCAGCCCCTAAGCCAACTCCGAAGAAAAGAGGTGTTCTATTTCTCAGTCCTGAAGATATGCAAGAGGCAAAGAAATCTATGAAATAAAAAGGTATTAAAGCTGAAGATGTTAAGAATTTACCGCCTATTGAAGGAATACATGGTCTTGATAACCCGACACAGGTAGTAAAGGTAAATTCTCTTTATAGATTTGATGAAAGTGATATTTCTCGTTATAAGTCTGCTAGCCAATGCTTAGATGAGTTTGACAATTTCATTGTGAAACAAGAAAACTTCAATGCTTATGTTGGTAGACAATTACAACACAATGCTTATATGATTGAACACTTGAGTGATTATCTGTCTAGTGCTAAAAGTGAACTGAAACTTATTAGTAAACATGCTTCCATGGTCACCACTCAAGTAGAACAAGTACTTAAGGCTCAGAATGATTTGCTCAACGAATTAAATAGTAAGAATAATGACTATGCTGTAAGAGTTGCTACTAGAGGTGGTAAAATGACTCAGGAACCTCTGTATCCTAAAGGCCACCCTAAGAGAATTGAGCAAGATTCTCATAGAGCTAATTTAGATGCACCTAGTTCTTCTAAGAAGAAGAAAAAGAAAAATGATAGGACTCTGCATGCTTCTAGTGAACCTGTAGCTCACCCACCTGAGAATCCCAATGATATATCTGTTTCCGATGCTGAGACACAACCTGGTAATGAACATGAGCCTAGTGATAATATTAATGATGATGTTCATGCTGATGCTCAACCTAGCAATGATAATGATGTAGAGATTGAACCTGCTGTTGATCTTGATAACCCACAATCAAAGAATCAACATTATGATAAGAGAGACTTTATTGCTAGGAAGCACGGTAGGGAAAGAGAACCATGGGTTCAGAAACCCATGCCTTTTCCTCCGAAACCATCCAAGAAAAAGGATGATGAGGACTTTGAGCGCTTCACTGAAATGATTAGACCTATCTTTTTCCGTATGCGTTTGACTGTTGTGCTTAAAACAAATCCTTATGCCAAGTACATGGAAGATATTATTACCAACAGAAGAAAAATACCCGAAGTAGAAATCTCCACCATGCTTGCCAATTACACTTTTGAGGGTGGAATGCCTAAGAAATTAGGAGATCCAGGAGTACCTACTATACCTTGCTCTATTAAGAGAAACTATGTTAAAACTGCTTTGTGTGATCTTGGAGCCAGTGTTAGTGTTATGCCTCTCTCTTTATATCGTAGACTTGACTTGAGTAAGTTGACACCTACTGAAATATTCTTGCAAATGGCCGATAAATCAACCGCTATACCTGTCGGTATTTGTGAGGATGTGCCTGTTGTAGTTGCAAATGTTACTATTCTAACGGACTTTGTTATACTTGCTATTCCCGAGGATGATAGTGTCGGCGTCCTCGGAACCAGGGTACCCTGACTTGCCTGTCTGCGGGCCGCGACGCGCTCCTACAAGCGGCCTGGTACGGCCCAGCTGAATCGACCAGCTGTCCAAGACCCTCGTGAGGGGGCCAAGCCTCGCGAGGAGAATGACGTCAAGACCTCCTCGGAGCGGCCTCAGCAGGGCGCTCCGGAGGGGCGAAGATTCTAAGGCCGGGCCTGCCTCAGGAGGAGGCAGTGATGTTATCAGTGACGCACCACGCCAGCGGGTGCCAACGTCCGCCAGCGGCGCAGTTGCCATTTCGGTGCAAAGGGGACAGCGCAGCCGTCGGTTCCCAAGGAGCGGGGCAAAGGTTTCCTCTTTGGTGCAACAAGACTGAAGACCGCAAGGACGGCAAGAAGGTCGTCATCGTCGAGCCCACCACCGCGTCATCGCCTGATCCTTTTGTAGGCAAAGGCTGCTTTTGTTAGGGTAGGAATGTCCTTGTGTTCCCGCTCAAAAATGGCCGTTGTGGGATCCCTTCCCGCCTAAACATTTCGGGGGAAGAGGACCGTGGCCGCCTATATAAGTAGCTAGAACTCCCACTGCAAAGGAGAGGAGCAGATACACTCTGCCACCACACAAGGAGCAAGAACACTAGCCTCCTGACCCTCCTGAGCTCACCTCCTGAGCCCAGGAATCATTGTACTAGCTTATATCCCAGCTCGCTCGAGGCTAATCCACCAAAGCAGGAAGTAGGGTCTTACACCACGCGGTGGCACGAACCTGGATAAACTCTTGTGTTTTTGTTTGTTGTTTGCTTGAATCCTTCCACCGCGACGAGAGCGAGGCGCTAGGTAGACGAGAGTGGGAGAGATCTTCGTTCACGCCCCTGTCTTCAAACTTAACGGGTTTTGCGGAGCCCTGAATCCGACATTTGGCGCGCCAGGTAGGGGGAGTGTCGAAATCTCGCCTCTCCGACGACCTCGTCGCGTTCTCGTCGTCGACCCTGCTCCACAACCATGGTGGACACATGCCGAGCTCGCGCCGCCCGCTACGCTGCGAACGTCGCTCAGACGGCGCCCACGGGCAACAGTGCATTGCTCCGCCCCAACTCGCCGATCGCCAACACCGCCACCGACCCGGCTGTCCACGAGTAGCATGACTCCTCGCTGCCGCTGTCCGTGCGGAGGGATGGCCGCACGGCAACACCTTCACCCTCGCCGGCCGCAGCGTCATCCTCGCTGGTCCGCCGCGGGCTGGTCTACCAGCAGCCTGCGCTGCTGATGTCGCAGGAGCTCTTGCGCTACCCCCCAGCAGATGACCTCTACGATGAGTGGCTCCACCGCATCACCGAGCTCGTCAACGCCGCTGGGGAAGCACCTGCACTAACGCACTCCTCACGTCCTCCGTCGCCCCCGGCGAGGAACGAGGGCCACGGGGTCCCGGCTCCGCCTGCACTCCACCACGCCTGCGAGGAGGCCCGGCGCGAGGCCCCTCGACGCAAGCAACCCGCAGAGCCCACACGTGTGACGAGGAGAGCCGCCAGGTGATTCCGCACCCTCATGCAGGGGCACGTGGGTCCCCTTGCCCACAGCGCCCGGACCGCGCGCCACAGGAGGTGGTGGCGCCAGCACCTCGAGAACCAGCATCGCAAGCGCAAGGGGCGCCTGCGATCGTGAGCGTGGCTGGATGTCGCGCCCTAGCCCCTGAGCTACGGCGCCTCGTCTGGCCCGGCAAGTTCAAGTCGGACCTGCCTCCACACTACGACGGCACCACCGACCCCACGGAGTTCCTCCAACTCTACAAGCTGAGCATCGAGGCGTCCAACGGCACCGAGCAGGTCATGGCGAACTGGTTCCCCATGGCTCTGAAGGACGACACGCGCTCCTGGCTCCTGAACCTCCCCGTGGGATCCATCTCCTTCGGGGAAGAGCTTCGCGAGTGTTTCGTCGCCAACTTCCAAGGCACCCGCGATCGAGCCACAACGGCTGCTGATCTGCGCCGCGTGAGGCAGCAGCCGGGGGAAACCCTGCAAAAGTACATCCAACACTTCAACACCATGCGCCTCCGTATCCCCAAGATCTCGGACAAGGCCATCATCTTCGCGTTCTCCGATGGCGTTCGCGACATCAGGATGAGGGAAGAGCTCACCATTCACGAAGACCTCTGCACAACCCTCGAGATGTTCAAGTTCGTGGCAAAGTGCGCCAGGGCAGAGGAAGGTCGCCTCTCCCTTCAGGAGCTGCCTGAGGTGGAGGCGGACGACAAGAAGACCAAGGCCAAGGAGTCGAAGCGCAAGGGACCCGCCGTGCTGGCTGCGGAGCTAGAAGTGAAGCGTGGCTGCGGCTACGATGACCTCCCCAGAGACAACCGACCATACTGCATCTTCCACAACGTCCACAGCCACAACACCAACGACTGTCAGGAGCTCAGGGAGATGCACGGCGAGCGCGTCGGGCAGCGCCCTGAGCGCGACAACCGTGGCTACGGCCGTGGAGGAGGCCGAGGAGGAGGATGTTGGGACGGCAGGAACTCGCGCCAAGGGTGGCGTGAGCAACCTCGTGAGGACCACTGGCAGGAGCAGCCCCGTGACGTCCCCTGGCGCGACCAGCCTCGTGAGGGTCGCCCTCAGGGCAACGGAGGCCTGCCTCCGCTGCCACCACCACCAAGGAGGAACGACGACGACCGCCAGGGAGACGGGGCAGGGGCTTCCAGGAGTCGCGTGCAGTTGCATGCATTTTGGGAGGAGCCCATGCCCCGGCTTCCCACCGCATCTTCAAGCAGTTCGCCCGTGAGGTGAACGTGGCGCTTCCCAGGCCTGACGCCACACGCAACCTCAGGTGGACCAAGCAAGTCATCGCCTACGACCCCAAGGACCAGCTCAAGTGCACTGCGGCCCCAGGCGCCCTCCCGATGCTCTGCACCCCAACCATCAGCAACGTCCTCGTGACCAAGACCCTCATCGACGGCGGAGCAGGGCTCAACGTCCTCTCCGTCCAGACCTTCGAGACGCTCCAGGTTCCCTATGATCAGCTCCACCCAACCAAGCCGTTCTACGGAGTCACGGATGGCTCCACACTCCCGATGGGGCAGGTCCGCCTCCCCATCACCTTTGGCGACCGCGACAACTACCACACAGAGCTCATCGACTTCGATGTCGCCAACATCCACCTCCCGTACAACCCCATCCTAGGGTACCCTGCCCTCGCCAAGTTCATGGCAGCGACCCATCACGGCTACAACGTCCTCAAGATGCCCGGGAGCGGCGGAGTCATCACGATCGCCTCCGACGAGAAAGAAGCGGTGCGTTCCCTAGAGCGTGCCTACCAGACCGCGGTGGTCGAGTGCTCCGATGAGGATGGAACTGTCCTCGCCCTACAGACCGCCCCTAAGAAGAAGAAGAACCTACCCATCAACGGACCTCAGGACGCGGGGGCTCCCGACGGCCTGGCCTCAGGACTCGCGCCTGCTGACGAGGCGCCCTCCACCCTCGCATAAGGAGGTGGGCTCGACGCCCCTCTCGTGACGGGCTTGAGGGCTCTGCTCTGGAGCGTCCCCGAGCTGACCCGTGCCTCGAGGGAGGTGTTCGAGCACCACCTGCAAGCATATCTTGATGCGCGTTTTTGTGAGTCCAGCGTGAGTCGTTCGGTGTTGGGGGCTCAGGACTTCATCGACCAAGTTACAGAGGAACTTCAGTACGCAAGACTCATCTGCGGTGGGCGTAACCGCACAACCCCAAGTTCACATGCTCGCAGCCCAAGCGACTGCTTCCGCGTCTGCGTCGACATCGCGGGTCTCAACCGAGCCGCTTCTCAGGAGCCCTTCTGGCCGACAGCGGTTGGCCAGAGGAGGGCCCTCCCCTGTAGCTACGTCCGCACACTCTTCGGCTTCTGCAACGCAGCTGCCATGTTCCAGCATCTCGCGCAGCGGGCCTTGGGGGCTCGGGAGGTTCAGTGGCAGGCGGTCCGGACGGAGCGAGAGCCAGACCCGCGCGACCACTGAGAGCCTCCGGAGCCCCTGGGCCTCAGGAGCCAGACGATTCTCGGGAGCGGCCCGCACAGCTCGCGTCTTCAGCTACCCCAACTCTCCTTCGACAAGTATCAGGTGACACTTCAGGTATCCAAATGAGGGCGCCTCTCGGGCCGCATCATCCTCGGACCGCTGGGGGCTGATCCCCCGCGATTATCTCCCTTTTTGCATGATCAAGGCCAAATGTTTCTTTCCATTCGCATTATCTATATGCTCGGCGTCCTCACCGCCACTAAGGTCATGAGCCCTTGTGAGCCCACTCATGACCGCCCCATGATTAAGGACTGGCACGACGTCTGTGCTCGGGTCCGTCCCTGCAGCGTCAATAAACCCAAGGGCTGAGCTCTGTCTAGCGAGCCATTCCTGTGACGGCACCTCCCATGGTCCTTGGTGCCTTGATCTCACATGGGCTAATCATGGATGGGTAAGTAGGGGCCCGTGGCAGGTGCCTCGCTCACGCGGGAACCGCGTGCCGGCTGTTTTTCTTTTGGATCGTGGCATGACAAGACTCGGCACGACGTATGTGCTCGGGTCTGTCCCTGCAACATCGACAAATCCAGTGGCTGAGCTCTGTCTTGTGAGTTATTCCCGTGACGTCACCTCCTGGGGTCGCTGGTGCTGCGACCTTCTCATGCGATATCCCCTAGAGATGCACTCGACGCAGGTCGACACAACACCTCTCTTTTGACATTTTGCAGAAGAAGACTCAGGCGCAACCCGCCTCAGGGTAGGGTCTCGTGAGTGATGCGTAAGCTCACGAGAACTTCCTCAGAGTCATTCAGCTCATCCCGAGGAGGGCCCATATACACCTTGGCTGTCCTACCGTGCAAGCCACGTGTCAGGACGGGGCTGTACTCGCCCCGGAGTCTCTCCCGGTGGGAGGCTCCCTCCCACGGTCCAGTGGAAGTACCAAGCTCCACGCTGGCAGATCCAACCGAGGAGCGGTTATGCCCACGAACCAGTGGAAGCACCAAGCTCCGCGCTGGCCGCTACGACCGAGGCGCGGTTATGCCCACACTCCACGCAAGTGTGGTAGCTCTATGCTCCACGCTAGTTATAAACAACTGAGGGTGGCCCCCAGTGGTCGCACCAACCTCAGGGAGCTTTTCAGCTCACGACGCTCACAGCTTCTCCTTGGATGGGTGTCGCGAGGGGGGATAGGCACGGGGGCTATGCTCAGGTCACGCCTGGCAGACGCCACCCTACCAGGTGCCCAGACACCTAGCATTCTCGTGCCCCCATCCCAGGCGAAGGCTCGTGGGCAAGGTATGGTGCTCGTTCTCCTTCATGAGAGCCGTTCGTACGTCAAGGGGGACCCCTGGGCATTGCGACCCAGGGGCCTAACTGGCCACGTAGCCCCTCATCCCTTGAGTCTAGTTATGACGATAACCCCGGTCATTCGGAGGGCTCACTGGCGATCGAGGTATGCGCGGGGTTGGGCCCTGCCGACGCAGAACGAAAACGGGATCGCTTGAATGTCAAGGGGGACCCTTGGGCATCGCGACCCAAGGGCCTCACTAGCCACGTAGCCCCTCATCCCTTGAGTCTAGTTACTATGGTAACCCTGGTCATCCGGAGGGCTCAATGGCAAGTCTAGTTACTACGGTAACCCTGGTCATCCAGAGGGCTCAATGGCGGTCTAGGTATGCGCGGGGTTGGGCCCTGCCGACGCAGAGCACCTAAGCAAACATGAAAGGAAGCAAGCATGGAATCATCTAGCTATTACAATAATGTCAAGTTTTTTCAAATTCAAGCAAAGTTCTTACGCCCCCTCGTGGCACTCGTGCTTCTCTCACTAAACAGGAACGGATTAGGCATCGCCGAGCACAACAATACCGGTCTTCTCCCCTTCGGCTGCGATGGTAGCGGCCCGGAGAAACGTCTCCACCGGCCACGTGACTTCTGTCCCTAGGGCCTCGGGAGCGATCATCGCCGCCTCCTCACGAAGGCACCTGGACGCAAAACCTTGCCTCAAGGGAAGGGCAACAGGAATCAAGCACCATCGGACCACAGGAATTGCTAAGATAAGTTTTCAACGCCGCACCCACTTGCATACCTACACCACCACCTACTATAGTTACGGACCCGCTAAGGCATGAAAACCCTTCCCGATGGACCAGTGGGCGGCTACCTGCACGCCAAGAGGGACCTCCTGAGCATCACGCCTCGGGGGCTCTTACCGGACCCTGGACCCCTCACCTCCTGGCCTTGACCACGGCATCGTGACCCGTCATACCAGCGTAGGCTGAAGCTTGTCCCGGGACTGGGTCTCGCAGGCGTAGGGCCTTAGGCTACCGCGGGAACGGAAGAAAGGGGAAATCATGCTCTAACAAGGGGTTCGTGCAGGACATAAGTTTATAACGCCAGACAATAACAAAAGTATTAGAAGAATTTACATGTCCTTGTGGAGCCCTCCATGATGTCCCGCAGGAACTAAGCTAAGGAAGACGCTCCCAAGGAACGCGGCTTGAACTCCTTCAACAACGGCGACGCTGGGAGGACACTGTTTCCCTCCGGCGACAGGGGCGGCGACTTGGCGGCTCATAGCTCTCGTCGGAGCTCGAGGTCGTCCAAGGGGTAGCGTAACTACTACCAGGAGAGTTGGAGACGTAGCCAATGGCGAGCGCCTCGCTTCCCTAACGGCATGGGGAATGGTCGCTGGCGAGCCCATTCCCTGCGCCACACGACAGCCGGAGGCTGTCCGCCCCGAAGACTTTGAAGGTCATCGCGCCCGTCATATCCAGCACGAAATGAAGAATGTGCCTCCCGGCGGGGGCGCAAGCGCGGCGCACCACACCCCAGCCCCAGGTCATGAAGACCTGGCCAGAAGAAACCACCTCCACGTCGGCATGCGAAGGAGGAAGGCGACACCCCTCGCGCCTCAGCTCCATCGTCTCCCGGCCATGAGCCGGGAGAACCTCCCTCAGGAACGGAGGAAGAAGGATCCATGAATGCGGAGGGGCCCCCGCCCACACGATGAAAACTCGGGCGTCATCCTCAGAATGGGACAGCAGCAGGGTGCGAGGAGACGCCCGTCTCTCTGGGCGACTGATGGCGCCACCCCTATAGCCGCCCCCGCTCCATCTGCCTGCCGCTGGAGCGTACAAGGGAAGCGAAAATCCTGGTGGTACCCGCATGCACCACGTGCGGGCGTTCGACGGCCTCAGGGACGCACTCGGAGAATTACGACGCCTCTTCTTCGGGGGGAGCCGCTCAGGTTCCACCATCGGGCTCTTCACCTTCTCTGCGGTCGAGAACCTGCGAATCGGCGCCATGGGGCCCTGGGGGCAATGGAAACGTGGGGATCGGCCTGCGACAGTCAAGTGAGAGGCACAGTGCTTCACCCCCCGTTTATAAGCCGACAAGATCAACCGGCGGCCACTCGCGCGCAACCATAGTGGCCCCGCTACCCGCGCCAAGGAGTTGTCAAGTCGCACGATTGCCAAGATTGCATGGAAAGTGGAGTTGCCCACGTCCCATCCAACCGTCACGCGCCAGCCTGGCCCGCAGCGCTTCGTCCTCGACTAAGGCCTCGCCCTGAAGCCAACTCCGCGTGCACCTTGGGCCCGGGGCTACTGTCGGTGTCCTGGGAACTCGGGTACCCAGACTTGCCTGTCTGCGGGCCGCGACGCGCTCCTACAAGCGGCTTGGTACGGCCCAGCTGAATCAACCAGCTGTCCAAGACCCTTGTGAGGGGGCCAAGCCTCGTGAGGATAACGACGTCAAGACCTCCTCGGAGCGGCCTCAGCAGGGCGCTCCGGAGGGGCGGAGAATCCAAGGCCGGGCCTGCCTCAAGAGGAGGCAGTGGTGTTAGCAGTGACGCACCACGCCAGCGGGTGCCAGCATCCGCCAGCGGCGCAGTTGCCATTTCGGTGCAAAGGGGACAGCGCAGCCGTTCGTTCCCAAGGAGCGGGGCAAAGGTTTCCTATTTGGTGCAACAAGACCGAAGATCGTAAGGACGGCAAGAAGGATGTCATCGTCGAGCCCACCACCGCGTCATCGCCTGATCCTTTTGTAGGCGAAGACTGCTTTTGTCAGGGTAGGAACGTCCTTGTGTTCCCGCTCAAAAATGGCCGTTGTAGGATCCCTTCCCGCCTAAACATTTCGGGGGAAGAGGACCGTGGCCACCTATATAAGTAGCTAGAACTCCCACTTCAAAGGAGAGGAACAAATACACTCTGCCACCACACAAGGAGCAAGAACACTAGCCTCCTGACCCTCCTGAGCTCACCTCTTGAGCCCAGGAATCATTGTACTAGCTTATATCCCAGCTCGCCCGAGGCTAATCCACCAAAGCAGGAAGTAGGGTCTTACACCACGCGGTGGCCCGAACCTGGATAAACTCTTGTGTGTTTTGTTCATTGTTTGCTTGAATCCTTCCACCGCGACGAGAGCGAGGTGCTAGGTAGACGATAGTGGGAGAGATCTTCGTTCACGCCCCTGTGTTCGAACTTAACGGGTTTTGCGGAGCCCTGAATCCGACAGATAGTATGTCTATTATTATTGGAAGACCTTTTCTGAATACTGCAGGGGCTGTTATTGATTGCAATAAAGGCAATGTCACTTTTCATGTCAATGGTAATGAGCATACGGTACACTTTCCGAGGTAACAACCTCAGGTTCATAGTATCAATTATATTGGAAAAACTTCGACTATCACTATTGGAGGTTTTGAGTTTCCTATTCCTACTATCAAGAAGGCATATGACATAATTATTGTTGGGGACATACATATCCCCATTGAGGTAACATAGTGTTATTCGAAAATTCTCCGGTTTCATGTTACTCGGAAAGAGTTTATTAACAAGACCTGATCAACCTTGTTAATGGATTCCTTTTGATGAGCATGGGATAGGTGAATCTAGATAGCACAAACCTTCTGTACCCTCATTTTACTTTCTGTTAATTAGGTTAAATAAAAGAAAAATAACATTATCTGTCTGTATCCAGACTTATCCATGCAATAAAAAATATCCCGAAAATAAAAGTTCTCCAAATGCCATGAAAATGAAATATGATTTTTTCTAGAATATTTAAGAAAATATGGCACTGAACACACAGCGAGGGGAGCCAGGACGTGGCCTCGAGGGCACAGGGCGCGCCCCCTGCCCAGGGCGTGCCCCCTGCCTTGAGGGCCCCACGTGGCCCCCCTCCACTTATCCTTTCACCCATGCTCTTTTTCTTCCTCCCAAAAAAATCCCCCACCAGCTCAAATCCGAGTTCTAGCTCATTTTGCTGCCATTTTCGATCTCCTTGCTCAAAGCACCATTCACCAAACTGTTTGGGGAGATTGTTCCTTGGTATGTGACTCCTCCATTGGTCCAATTAGTTTTTGTTCTAGTGCTTTATTTGTTGCAAATTTGTGTTGCTGTGGTGACCTTGTTCTTGAGCTTGCATGTCAAATTCTCTTGGTCCCAAGTAGTTCTAATGCATAATATAGCCTCTAGGCACTTATATGAGTTTTTGCTATCAATCTTGTTGAGTTTGGTTAACTTTTATTGCGAGTTACTAAAAAT
This sequence comes from Secale cereale, assembly GCA_902687465.1. Taxonomy (NCBI): domain Eukaryota; kingdom Viridiplantae; phylum Streptophyta; class Magnoliopsida; order Poales; family Poaceae; genus Secale; species Secale cereale. Next base: position 97,335,237 of record LR738711.1, on the reverse strand, counting down.
TTCAGAAATTTTCAGAAAAGGAAAATGTTAAAAAGATTATTGAGGGGCTCCTCCAGCAAGAGCTCAGAGGAGAAGAAGAAAGAAGAAGATAAGAAGCCCAAGTATCATCTTCCTCGCATGGCGGAAGTTCGACCGTGTTGTAATAATTTCATGATGTCCGCCGGTATTTACGAAGACTTCTATTGGATGGCGAATAATGCAGGCCTCACCGACTTCCTCAACGATAAAAAAGAACAGTATCTCTTACTCACCAATATTTTCACGCAAACTTTTCATTTTCATTCTAGGAAAACACCACCTACGATGGAGTTTCGCTTATATGATGTGAGTAAGGAGATATCATTGTTAGACTTTTGTGAAACATGCAAAGTACCCTTTGGAGATAGACTCGATGAACCACGTCATGAAGACGTCGAAGGGTTTATTGATATGATAGCCGTAGGTGAAACTAGACAAGTTCCAGGGGCAAGAATAACTAGTATACACTTCCCTGTACTGCGCTACTTTGCTTTATTTGCTAGTAGATATTTAATTGGTCGCGGGAACAGTGGGAATCTTAGTGCCCCCGATATTATCATTTTACGCCATGCTTTGTTTCGCGACACAACTTTTATCTTGGGCGTTGTCGTTGCCAAACGATTGAGTCTTTACCGCTCAAGAGGGCCCGTCTTTGGAGGCATCTTTGCTTCTCGCCTTGCGGAACATTTTAATATACCCATTAGGCATCATGAGAAGGAAGAAAAATTGCTTGCCCCTGTTTATCTAGACTACAAGAGCATGGTAGCTCATGACTTTATTATTAAAGACAAAAATATGCAGCTCCATTATAAATTGAGGTTTGATGAAATATACTGTGAAATTGTTACATTGCCTGCACCTTCTTTGTTTGATCTATCTACAGGCGTATTCCTCATCACCTCAGATGTCTTCTACAAGTGCCAAGGCCAGGCACAAGCTTCAGAGCCTGAGCCAGAACCACTGATACGTCCAAAACGTATCTATAATTTCTGCTTGCTCCATGCCACTTTTGGGTGATATTGCTATGATATTCATACACTTCCATACACTTTTGATCATATTTGGACTAACTTACTAATCCAGTGCACCCCAGTGCCAGTTTCTGTTTTCGGCTGTTTTTGTATTTCAGGTTTTCACGTTTCGAGAACTGCCCAGAAAAATCCAGAAAAAATATATAAAAAATCAGCGATCCGGAAACAACACTGCGTCCGAAGGGCAGCCTGGGGGGGGGGGGTACAGGGGCTCCAGGCGCCCTGTGGGCGCGCCCCCCTGGGCCGCGCCGGGGGGCGCCTGGGCCCCCCGAGGCTCCCCCGGTGCCCTACTTTGGTATATATTTAAAGGACCCTCCGAAACCCTCAGAACATGAACTCTTTTCGCGATCCCATCTCTGTTCCGCCGCCGCCGCCGCTTCCAAGATCGGGAGCACCAGGAGAACTCTTCCCGGCACCCTGCCGGAGGGGAGGATCACCACCGGGAGCTTCTCCACCACCATGGACGCCTCCCGGATGACTCGTGAGTAGTCTCCCTTGGACCATGAGTCCATGACCAGTAGCTATGTGATGTTCTCCTCCCGTTCTTGTGCTTCACTAATTAGTCCTCGTGAGCTGCCCTACATGATCGAGGCACCTATGTAATCCTTATGCTGTTGCTATGATGAGTTTGCTGGGATCCGATGGATTATGAGATTATGTTCAGATTGATCTTGAGTAATATATTTGATTCACCTCTTTTATATTTTAGTTCATAAGTAATTCTTGCATGTTCTCCGTTGTTACTTATTGCTTTGGCCGAGTAGTAGGTAGTGACTCCAAGAGGGAACGTTATGCTCGATTGTGGGTTCATGCCCCTCGATGACTAGCTTGAGTGACAGAAACATGAGTCTAGGGGATGTGCTGTTGCCACAAGGGGGAAAACAACGGTGCTTGTGCCCGCGGGTGCAAGGATTGTTTACTTTACGCAAAGTTCTTTTAATGCAGTTGTCTATTGCATTGAGTTTACACTATGGGTGGGACTCGCAACTTAATACCAGCGAGATGTTCTGGATAGATATCTCAAGGTGGATGATTAGTTGTAGATATTGATGGATTTCGGTCTACTTACTTTGGCGTACCGCCCATGCTTTGAACCTCAACCTTTCTTGCAATGTAGTCAGCATTGGTTTGCGTTCGTGGTCCTGTCAATTGCCCAGCTGTAATTTGTTTACCTCACATAGCTGTTTTATCGTCTTTTGGGAGAGAGACATCACTAGTGAACATCATGAGACTCCGGTCCATATTACCATCATTGATCACATCCACTATTTACTTTTCGCTATTTACCTACTATTGCAAAAACTATCTATCACTACTATCATTGCTTTTAACCCTTTGTGAACTACAAGGCCGGAGGGATTAAAAACCTCTTTGTACTCGTTGGGAGAAAAGTTATTTGTATCTGTGTGCAGGTCCACGTTGATTGCTAATTGCGCCGTTAGCAGTTGACACCTACTTGTTGAACCTAGGAGTCTCTGGGGATTCGATCCTTGGCATCTTTGCTAGGGGAAAACACTTCTACTTACTGCATCTTACACCTTCCACTTGGGGTAACCAACGAGGGGTTCGAGGCCCATCAAGGAGTATTTTCTGGCGCCGTTGCCGGGGACTCCACTCTTCAGGATAGGGGAGTTGCATGCTATCTTTTACCTTTGCTTTTTAGTCTTGTTAGTTTACCTTTCAATTTTCTTTATGTATTTCACTAGTTATGCTTATGAACAACCCTGCTATTGGATTGTTGCTTGCGGGAAGACGCCCCACACCTGTGGTGGTTGCTCCTCCCCCTACTGAAATTGTGCCATATAAAATACCAGCTGGTATTATCGATTATGTTTTGGCTAATCGTTATGCAGGAGACAGACATCCCGGTGAACACTTGCTATATCTGTCACAACTATGTTCATTATTTAAGCTTGCAGGTGTATCAAGGGAGTTTGTCATGAGGAAATTGTTCGCCGTATCACTTATAGATATGGCTTCAGATTGGTATAAGCTTCTCGATAACTCGCACTTGCTTGATTGGCAAGAGCTTATGTCTCTCTTTTATACTAAGTTTTATCCTCTTCATGATACTTATGTGGAGAGTAAGAGTACCTTTTTGCATGTGGATCATGGTAACAATGCTTTATGTGATGCTTATATTGTTGAGTTTATTCGTGATCCCACTGAAAATTATTATGAGAAGGGAACATATGCTTATAGATATTTCAATAATATCAAGTCCCCTCTCTTTATGTTGAAGGTTTTGAAGCTGCACTTGTTTTGTCTTCCTATGCTTATTGCTTTGTGCTTCAATGAATTATTCTATTGCAATATTCCTATGCATAGGAAGCATGTTAGGCTTAAATGTGTTTGGTATTTGCTTCTTGATGCTCTCTTTTGTTCTTCAACTCTTATTCCTACGAGAGCATCATTAAAGTCTTATGCCTAGCTTAAAGGCATACAAGAAAGCGCTTTTGGGAGGCAGCCCACATGAATAATTTTTTTGCTTTTGTTGTGTATTGATGTTGTTTACTGCTGTAGCATCATCATTGTATCTTTGCTTTTCATATTTGTGCCAAGTATAGCCTCTGATTGCTAGAAAGTTCAAAAGTTGTGAGGTGCTGTCCAGGAAACAGATTCTGTCCTTGGATAGAAAAATTCGTATAAAATCACCAGATCATCTTTTTGGTCTGAATTTTTTCGACAGCGTTCTCTATATAATTGTCTTTCGTGCGTCTGTTTTGAGTTTTTTGATTTGAGTTGCAGAAGTATCCCGAACAGATCAATTTCTACCTGCTGTTCTGTTTTTCACAGATTCTGTCCTGTTTTGCCTTTCCTTCACTTTGCAAATCAAGAACTTGCTTTTTCTTTGCAAAAACCTTTTGGCAATCTTGAGAAACAGTAGAACTTCAAGAATATCCTTATTTCCAGCAAGGTATAATTATTTTATTAAGGGTACTAACCTCGCTAATCAGATTATGATGAGTTATGTATGAAGGGAGTTTTCAAGTGTGCGAGGGAAGATGATAAAAAAGATTCAGGAGTGTCAAGCGCTCAAGCTTGGGGATGCCCCCGTGCACCCCCAAGAAATATTCAAGGAGACTCAAGCGTCTAAGCTTGGGGATGCCCCCGTGCATCCCCTTCTCCATCAACATTATCAGTTCGTGTTTCGTTACGCTATATTTTTATCACTTCATGTGTTATGTGCTATGCTTGGAGCGTCTTGCTTTTAGTTTTCTTTTTAGTTTTTTCATAACGAGTCAGAACCCAGCATTCCTTTATGTGGGAGAGAAACACGCTCCATCTCTACCTAGAACATTACATAGAATTTTCATGTCTATCTATGCTGTGTGTGTTCTTTGTCTTTTAATAGCTACTATCGTGCTCTGCTCTTAGTATTCATGCTTATCTTTTCAAAGAGCTTTTATTTAGTTGGTTGCTTGAACTCTCTTTAATTACCATGCTCACCTTATTAAGAGAGTTTGCTTCCGTTGCATGGGTTAATGTGTCTATGATAAAGATGCTACTTTCATGATGGTGCTTAGTAGTTCAGGTTTTCTTTTGGTTAATCTCAAATAGCCTGGGGGTTCCCAATGTGTTATTGGAGTACCAACTTGATTTGTTTGCCTATGATGTGGTATGGTTTAGTAATATCTTCCTTCGAGAATTTATTTTGATTGACTTGGCGTATGCTCACGCATATTTAAGACTGTAAAGAAAGTCTGTCAAGCCTTGATGATCTTTTATTTCTAAGTAGCGATACAACTGCCATGCCTGATTCAATACTGCTTTGTCCCTCTGCATGATTATGACCGTCATTGCTCTCTTAGTTGGTCGCTCCCAGTCTTTTGCTAACCTCCACCTGTACTAAGCAAACTAACCATGCAATACATAGCTCATGGGAAAGTAGCCTAAAAACTATTGTGGTAAAGAATATGTTGCTTATGTATCTTATTTCTTATAAGTTGCTTGCTGAGCGGTAACCATGTTTCTGGGGACGCCATCAACTGTCACATTTTTGTCGAATATCATGTGAGTTGCTATGCATGTTCGTCTTGTCTGAAGTAAGGGTGATTTACCGTGGGTTGAATTAATATGTATATTGTTAGAGAAGAACATTGGGCCGCCAACCAAAGCCATGCATCATGGTGGAAGTTTTAGCTTGGACCTTAATCCTCAATCTCTCATGAGAATATGCTTATGCATTAAAGAGGAGTCCATCATCTATTTTCTATGTTGTCCCGGTATGGATGTCCTCAAGTTGAGATCTATCAAAAACGAGAAATCAAATGCCATTTATCTCCTTGGACCTTTGTACAGGTGGCATAGAGGTACCCCTTTGTGACACTTGGTTAAAACATATGTAATGCAATGATAACCCATGGGGATCCGAGCTAATTAGGACAAGGAGCGAGCACTATTGGTATACGATGCATGAGGCTTGCAACTTATAGGATGTTTTATGCATGACACATATGAAGTACTACTACCGTTGACACAATTGCTTCCATGTTTTCAAAATAAAAAGCTCTAGCACATAACCATTCTTTTACCTTTATGTTGAAGCACCAACTACTGAGAGCATGATTGTCATTCTGAGTGTAATGTGCATTGTCCCAAAGTAGCATTGTCTTTTGCATGATTGTGATATAGTTTATTCTGAAATGATTGTATCTAGTCATCACTTAAACCTTGAAGGTGCCCCTGCATTTATGTTTTGCATCACTAAAGGGGGCAAGCTAGATATCACTTTATCATATTTGCACATCATGTTCATTGCAAATCTTTTTGATGTTTCAGTTTCATGTTGTAAAACTTTCAGTCATTTGTGATTTTCTCTTGAGACAACTTAATTATTATAGAATCATTGTCTCAGTAAGCTTTTGTCATATGACTATGAGAAAGTCCTATATGGTTAATAGCATGTCACCACAGAAATTATTCTTGTTATCATTTACCTACTCGAGGACGAGCAAGAATTAAGCTTGGGGATGTTGATACGTCCAAAACGTATCTATAATTTCTGCTTGCTCCATGCCACTTTTGGGTGATATTGCTATGATATTCATACACTTCCATACACTTTTGATCATATTTGGACTAACTTACTAATCCAGTGCACCCCAGTGCCAGTTTCTGTTTTTGGCTGTTTTTGTATTTCAGGTTTTCACGTTTCGAGAACTGCCCAGAAAAATCCAGAAAAATTATATAAAAAATCAGCGATCCGGAAACAACACTGCGTCCGAAGGGCAGCCTGGGGGGGGGGCACAGGGGCTCCAGGCGCCCTGTGGGCGCACCCCCCTGGGCCGCGCCGGGGGGGGGGGGGGCTGGCCCCCCCGAGGCTCCCCCGGTGCCCTACTTTGGCATATATTTAAAGGACCCTCCGAAACCCTCAGAACAGGAACTCTTTTCGCGATCCCATCTCTGTTCTGCCGCCGCCGCCGCTTCCAAGATTGGGAGCACCAGGAGAACTCTTCCCGGCACCCTGCCGGAGGGGAGGATCACCACCGGGAGCTTCTCCACCACCATGGACGCCTCCCGGATGACTCGTGAGTAGTCTCCCTTGGACCATGAGTCCATGACCAGTAGCTATGTGATGTTCTCCTCCCGTTCTTGTGCTTCACTAATTAGTCCTCGTGAGCTGCCCTACATGATCGAGGCACCTATGTAATCCTTATGCTGTTGCTATGTTGAGTTTGCTGGGATCCGATGGATTATGAGATTATGTTCAGATTGATCTTGAGTAATATATTTGATTCACCTCTTTTATATTTTAGTTCATAAGTAATTCTTGCATGTTCTCCGTTGTTACTTATTGCTTTGGCCGAGTAGTAGGTAGTGACTCCAAGAGGGAACGTTATGCTCGATTGTGGGTTCATGCCCCTCGATGACTAGCTTGAGTGACAGAAACATGAGTTTAGGGGATGTGCTGTTGCCACAAGGGGGAAAACAACGGTGCTTGTGCCCGCGGGTGCAAGGATTATTTACTTTACGCAAAGTTCTTTTAATGCAGTTGTCTGTTGCATTGAGTTTACACTATGGGTGGGACTCGCAACTTAATACCAGCGAGATGTTCTGGATAGATATCTCAAGGTGGATGATTAGTAGTAGATATTGATGGATTTCGGTCTACTTACTTTGGCGTACCGCCCATGCTTTGAACCTCAACCTTTCTTGCAATGTAGTCAGCATTGGTTTGCGTTCGTGGTCCTGTCAATTGCCCAGCTGTAATTTGTTTACCTCACATAGCTGTTTTATCGTCTTTTGGGAGAGAGACATCACTAGTGAACATCATGAGACTCCGGCCCATATTACCATCATTGATCACATCCACTATTTACTTTTCACTATTTACCTACTATTGCAAAAACTATCTATCACTACTATCATTGCTTTTAACCCTTTGTGAACTACAAGGCCGGAGGGATTGACAACCTCTCTGTACTCGTTGGGAGCAAAGTTATTTGTATCTGTGTGCAGGTCCACGTTGATTGCTAATTGCGCCGTTAGCAGTTGACACCTACTTGTTGAACCTAGGAGTCTCTGGGGATTCGATCCTTGGCATCTTTGCTAGGGGAAAACACTTCTACTTACTGCATCTTACACCTTCCACTTGGGGTAACCAACGAGGGGTTCGAGGCCCATCAACCACCACTTGATCCTTCCCGTCAATCTGTTTATGGGTGGGAGCTGGACGAGCTCACCAACCAGTGGCGCCCAGAGGACACATCTCAGTACACTGGAGGGAGTGGCTTCGATCCGTGGCCATAGACCAACTTAGGCCAAAAGTCTAAGCTTGGGGGAGTACGTGTTTCTCACCGACTTTACATTCATGTTTACACACTTATTCTAGTTGTCGGTGCTCACACTCTTTCACTGTACCATCCATGCTTAGTTTCAATTTATTTTCCTTGGTCTTCTTCTTGTGTGCTAGAAAAACCTAGAAAAACAAAAAATATAGTGTAGCTTCTAGCTAGTTTACTTTCTTTGTCTGTAGTAGTAACCAAAAAAATGAAAACCCAAAAAGACTTCCCGTTCTTTTTTTGCTTGTTGGGAGCTTTCCCGTGTAAATAGTTTCTTTTCTTTTCTTTAGGGGTTAAGAGTAGAAGACCATGATTGAAAATGCTTAGTGGCTCTCATATGCTTTGTTGTAGATTTAACCTTGAGCCATATTACCTTGTCTTCTCTCTTGTATTAAATGCTTGCAGATTCCAGCTTAGTCCAATGCACGTGCACTATTACTATTATCCACACTGTTCAGTCGTGCGAGTGAAAGGCAATAAGGATGATATATGATGAACTAATTGAGATGAGAAAAGCTGGTATGAACTCGACCTCTCTTGTTTTTATAAATATGATTGCTCGTCGTTCTAGATTCAGCTTGTTATGAATGAAATATGTTTGCAATGACAATTAGAGATCATAGCTGCTTATGCCATGCTTAATTAGCTGAGAGTTTATAATGGTCTATCTTGCGTGCCAACATGATATTAAAATGGTTGTGATGTGGTATGATGGGTGGTATCCTCCTCTGAACGATTTAAGTGACTTGACTTGGCACATGTTCACGCATGTAGTTGAAACAAATCAACATAGCCTTGACGACATTTATGTTCATGGTGATTTATATCCTACTCATGCTTGCATTCATTGTTGATTAATTTTAATGCATGTTCATGACCGTTGTTGCTCTCTAGCTGGTTGCTTCCCAGTCACCTTCTAGCCTTCACCTGTACTAAGCGGGAATACTGCTTGTGCATCCACTTCCATAAACCCCAAAGTTGTTCCATATGAGTCCACCATACCTTCCTATATGCGGTATTTACCTGCCGTTACAAGTAAATTTGTATGTGCCAAACTCTAAACCTTCAAATGAAATTTTGTTTTGTATGCTCGAACAGCTCATGTATCAACTAGGGATGTCTATATCTTGCATGCTAGGTGAGTTATTCTCACGATGAGTGGACTCCGCTCATCATTCATGAGAAAATGGCTGGTAACCGGGATGCCCAGTCCCATGCTCAAAATCATAATAATTAAACAAAACTCCCCCAGGGCTATTGCTTGTTTGGACGGTAACCTATGGATTCGGCTGGCCGTGGAGTGTGCTTGTTGGTGGTTGGGGGAGTATAAACTTTACCATTCTGTTTGGGAACCACCTATAATGTGCGTAGCATGTGAGATATCGAGATTCTTGGTTGTTATGTTGACAATGAAAGTATACCGCTCAAAATGTTATTCAATCTCTATTTAAAAATCGAGCTTTGGCACCTCTACAAATCCCTGCTTCCCTCTGCGAAGGGCCTATGTATTTACTTTTATGCAGAGTCATCATCCTCTTATCAAAGAGCACTAGTAGGAGAGCACCTCTATCGTTGCATGTATTACTATTAATTTGCATTGAGTATTATCATGACTGGATCTCTTTTACCATGAATTACAATGTCTAGTCAGTCCTTGATCTTTAAAGGTGCTCTGCATTTATGTTTTGCGGTCTCAGAAAGGGCTAGCGAGATACCATCCTGTTATATCATATCATGATTGTTTTGAGAAGTGTTGTCATTCGAGGTTTACTATTATTGCTCGCTAGTTGATTATGCCATTGATGTGAGTAGTCTTGAGACCTGAAAGTTACTGTGAATGTGGTTAGTTCATGATCTTGTTGAAAACCTTAATGCTAGCTTACATATTTACAACAACAAGAGCAAACAGAGTTTGTCAAAGTTTTTCTTTATCACTTTCAGTTTATCAACTGAATTGCTTGAGGACAAGCAAAGGTTTAAGCTTGGGGGAGTTGATACGTCTCCAACGTATCTACTTTTCCAAATCCTTTTGCCCTTGTTTTGGACTCTAACTTGCATAATTTGAATGGAACTAACCCGGACTGACACTGTTTTCAGCAGAACTGCCATGGTGTTGTTTTTGTGTAGAAATAAAAAGTTCTCGGAATCGCCTGAAAATCAACGGAGAATTATTTCAGAAAATATTAAAAATACCTGCAAGAAGATCCACACCGAGGGGCCCACGGACTGTCCTCGAGGGTGGGGGGGGGCCCTTCCCAGGGCACGCCCCCTTGTCTCGAGGGCCCCTCGATGCTCAACCGATGTATCCCCAGGTCCTATATATTTCGTTTCGGGGAGAAAAAAATCAAGGAGAAAGAATTATCGCGTTTCACGAGACGGAGCCGCCGCCAAGCCCTAATCTCTCTCGGGAGGGCTGATCTAGAGTTCGTTCGGGGCTCCGAAGAGTGGAGATCATCGCCATCGTCATCATCAACCTTCCTCCATCACCAATTCCATGATGCTCACCGCCGTGTGTGAGTAATTCCATCGTAGGCTTGCTGGACGGTGATGGGTTGGATGGGATCTATCATGTAATCGAGTTAGTTTTGTTAGGGTTTGATCCCTAGTATCCACTATGTTCTGACATTGATGTTGCTATGACTTTGCTATGCTTAATACTTGCCACTAGGGCCCGAGTGCCATGATTTCAGATCTGAACCTATTATGTTTTCATGAATATATGTGTGTTCTTGATCCTATCCTGCAAGTCTATAGTCACCTACTATGTGTTATGATCCGGCAACCCCGAAGTGACAATAATCGGGACCACTCCCGGTGATGACCATAGTTTGAGGAGTTCATGTATTCAATATGTGTTAATGCTTCAGTTCGGTACTCTATTAAAAGGAGGCCTTAGTATCCCTTAGTTTCCAATACGACCCCGCTGCCACGAGAGGGTAGGATAAAATATGTCATGCAAGTTCTTTTCCATAAGCACGTATGACTATATTCGGAATACATGCCTACATTGCATTGATGAACTAGAGCTAGTTCTGTGTCACCCTAGGTTATAACTTCTACATGATGAATTGCATCCGACATAATTTCCCATCACCGATCCAATGCCTACGAGCTTTACCTATATTGCTAGTTGCTATTTACTTTTCCGTTGCTTATATCACAAAAACTACAAAAACACTATCGTTACTTTTATTGCTGCTACCGCCACTATCATATTACTTTGCTACTAAACTATCTTGCTGCAGATACTAAGTTTCCAGGTGTGGTTGAATTGACAACTCAGCTGCTAATACTTAAGAGTATTCTTTGGCTCCCCTTGTGTCGAATCAATAAATTTGGGTTGAATAACCTCGAATACTGTTGCGATCCCCTACACTTGTGGGTTATCAGGGCCTAGTTCGTAGTTGGTCACACTATGAGTCAATAATAATAATAATAATGTGCTTAATAACAACCCCGGTTCGATGATGAGATACGTTGGTTGTGATCACCGGAAAGATCACCGTTTGAGACCAAGTGTTGGTCATAGTTGCGATCGCCGAAATTATCATGGTGGTATCGAGGAAACCGAGTTGTTGGATATTCGTGATGTTTTTTGTGAGAATCGTGGGTAAAGATCAAGCTCCTTGTGGTCATTTGATGATTACAACGGTATTGTTTATACCGAGCTTGATCTCATCCTGAGATGATCATATACTGTCCGAGGTTGGTAAGTGATGCATGTGATGGTTACGAGGTAACCCGAACAGAATAAATGGTGCATGTAGTTTCATCATGTTGCATGCTAGTATCATCACATTTATATGTTCATGCCATGCTCATATTGTCTAGCTGTATCATGTTCATGTTGTTCATGCTATGTTATCCTGATGTTCTCATGATAATTCCTGATTAACCTGTAATTGCCATGCTGTTGTTTGTCTTGAATGCTTCTGGCTTATTGTGAGCTTGCAAGTACATTCAATGTACTGACCTGGCGTGTGATGCCAGCTTGCAGGTCGTGCCTGGATTGTTTGCTTGTTTGGTGTTGTTCCCGTGTTCGCGAGCTAGGATAAATGTTCCAGCCAGAGTCCCTGCGGATTGGAGTCCATCATTGCCGTTCGTTGTTCCGCTACCAGTAGTTGTTCCGCTGCTTTAAGTTGTTATGCTGCTTGTATAGAGCAACCGTGGTTGGTGTAGTGTCGCTGTCGTGGATTTAGCATGGCAGATGTCCTAGCAAAAGGACTTAGTCGTGAGGCCATCGCTTCGGGTTAGCTCAAAGGGGTTAAAGCGGACGAAGGACACAGGGATTTTATACTAGTTCGGCCCCTTCAATGAAGGTAAAAGCCTACGTCTAGTTTGGTGTGGTATTGCTTGGGCTTCGATGACCAGGGAGCAAATCCGCTTTGCCTGTGTCTCGAGCTGTTGTTTCTTGTCCTGAACCATCGCCGGGTCGTCCCTTTATATAAGAGGTGACGCCCGGTCCGGTTTACAGAGTCCCGAGGCCGGCTCATAAACGTGTCCGCCTCGGTCTCTACTCTTTCTATCATACATCCCAAGTTACATAGTATGACGGTTTACAAATCATGGGCCCTAACACATGGGCTCTAAGCCTCTTGGGCTATAATCTTCTACTCCATACTCCGCTGGGCTTCTGATTATACAATCTTGATAACGTAAACCGGACCCTCCTGGCCGGTTTATACCTGGTAGTAATATCCCTGACATTAGGCCCCAGATTGATTTGAACCTGTTCATGTCAATCTCCAAAGTCTTGTATAGCTTTTCATTTCCGCAACTCTAGTATGTTTAGTAAACCGGCATGACGTCATCCCTCTGTGTCACCTTAAACCGTCGTGACATCATCCGCGCATTCAATGCCCGCACCTGTTTTTTTACCTTTACTTATTAAAGCTCCGAAGATCGAGGCGACAGCTCAATCCATATCCGATTTTTGGTCTCCTCGAATCCCGCGCTTGCCGTTTTATCTCCTCAGCCTATAAATAGGGCCGAGGGCCATCTCTTTACCCCTCTGCTTCTTCTACCTCTGGCCTCCAGCACTCAAGCTCCGCCGCCGTCCTTCGAGCTCGTCGTCTTCACCAAGCTCGGCTGCTGCATCAATCTGAGCGCGTCCAGAGTTTCATCGCTGTCCTTCCGCTTCCTCGGGTGCGTTACTTCTTCTTCCCCATAGATCTTAGTTCCAGGGTTTCTTGGTAGCTCGCCCACGAACCCTTGTTCTTCGCAGTTCATCACCGTAGGTAGTCCTCAGCTATAGATATAAAACTTTTTAGGTAAACTCTCGTGCGTATGACTCCGCTCCATCTTTACGATCTTAGTTTCCCAATACTGCTAGTAAAACTGGATCTGTAAAAATATTCACTGCCTTCAACGAATATGACTTGAATTATCTTGATTTTCCTCCTGTGCTGTAGATCCATTTTTACCACTGCTCATGTGAAAGTTGTTTCTCACACTTTTAGATCTGCAACTTATCTGCTTATGTCACCGGTTTAATTGTAACCTACGCCTTATATGCCTGTGCTGACAGTTTAGATTTAGACCTGCATCCTGTAATTGGCGGTTTAACCTTTCACTTCTAAGCTTCATAAACTGGTAGCTGTCTCGTTCATGCTTACTCTGGATCAGTAGGTACCATTAGTCCCTTGCTTAAACCGTCAATTAGGTCAATATCTTCATAGAACATGCCGGTTTATGTCTAGTGGATCGTAAACCGGATCTTGTATTGCATTTTTCAGCATTCCCTTCGTGAAAAAGATGACTTCCACGGCGAAATAGTTTGTTGCCTGCAACTAGGTTCCGTCCCAGATCACCGAGGACGATTTAGTAAAGGCGGCCTCAATTGGCGTTTTGGGTCCAAAGGAGGTTCTGCACTGGCGGGCCCCTGGGAAAGAGTGTCCTCCTAAGCCTAAGGAGGGAGAGACCATTGTCTTTTTCGATCATCTGGCCCGGGGCTTTAGCCCTCCCGGTTCAAAGTTCTTCCGTGTCGTTTTAGCCAATTTTCAACTCCATCCACAGGATATAGGTCCCAATTCCATATCAAACATCTGCAACTTCCAAGTCTTCTCAGAAGCATATCTGCAAGAGGAGCCATCCGTAGAGCTATTCCGGGATTTCTTCCATCTGAATCGTCGGACTGAATTTTCCTACGGGCCCCATACTGAACTTGGCGGTGTGAGCATCCAGAAGAGGAAGGATGTCAGCTTTCCTCACGCCACTCTTCACAGCCACCCCAAGGAGTGGAACCAGACTTGGTTCTATTGCAAGGACACTTCACCAGAGGGAGAAAATCCACTGTCGGGTTACCGCCCTTATCGTCTGACAGCGGATCACCCTTTCCCGCAGCGTCTAAGTGCCCAAGACCGGGCTCGATATGCCCCCCAACTTTCCAAACTCAGGGCTTTCGTAGCCAACGGTTTAACTGGGGTTGACTTTGTCCGCTGCTGGCTCTCTTGGAGCATTCTCCCGTTAAGCCGGCGATCCGGTTTAATGTGCGAGTATACTGGCAATCCGAAGGACCCTCAGCGTCACACAGACATAGTGCTTCCCGACAATGAAGTTACTGAATCTGCAAAAAAGATGTTGAATATTCCTCTGGAGGAGTGCAGCCGAACTGGTTTAGCCCCTTTCAGTGTGAACAATAAACCGCCGTCGGTAAGATTCTTATCCCTTTCTTATTGCTTTAATCCATCCATATTGCTTGTCTTCAATATGTTTTTACTCCTTTCCACAGGCCAATGACCCCTTCTGGAAGAGGAAAGCTCAAGACAAACCGGCGAAGCCAACTCGCAAGAAGTGCTTGGCCGTAAAGAAACATACAAAGAAACCTGCCACCGCTTCTGGTTCAAACCCCGAAGAAGATGATCCGGCTTCTGAGGTACTGCTTAGTTCTTACACCTTGTAACTTTCCTTTGTCCGTATTTATATTAACAATGTCCTTTCCCAGGATCCGGCGGAAGGGAGTAAAGCGGATGAAGTCGAGGTAATCTCTCTTTCCTATGATTCATAACCGTTGCCACCCAAAATTCGTCGGGTAGCCCGGAAGTATCCATTTTCTCACCCTTATGCTCAATTGGATCCCAATTTTCTTTTGAAGAAGCAGCAGCATGAGGCTCGCCGGACCAAACGCCATAGTGGTCACGTGGTTGAATCATCCAGATTACCCCACACGCCGACTCGAAGACGCCGCTCAGAGGTTTTGCTTACTCCAACCACTCTTCATCCAAAAGCAGGTCTTATTCGCAAAACTCTTAAACCGTCTGATCCAAACTATCAGGAAACTCCTCTGTCTTTTTCCGATGAGTCAACTGCCACCCAAGTCCCGGTGCTCAAGACCGTTCCTGGGTAAGTCATCTTTCAGTATGTCCGGTTTATCTTTCCTTTTTGACTTGTGATTTTAATTATTCCTTTAATCTTATCAATATGCCCAAGCCTAGAAAGAAGGCAAAATTGAATAAACCGGCAGCCGGAAACACCTCTGAACCGGCAGAGGATCTTGAAGCTACCAATCCTCTGGAAGAGAACACTGAAGTTCCGCTCGATGATCCTTCCCCAATGGACCACAAAGATCTTGCTGCTCCGGAGGGTGATGCTACAGGCGCTGCTGAACCGGCTAGCCCTGCCCGGGTTAGTCCGGCTCCTGTTAGTCCGGTACGCACCGATCCTGCTGTTGCTGATGATCCCCCCAGGCCAACTACTGCCTCGACAGAAGATGTCGAGATTACTGGGATAGGTTTTTCTGCTCCCGGGGAGCCTGTTATCTTGGCCAGGCACACTGCCAAGGAGGAGGTTCTCCAGAAAGACAAGGGCAAGTGGAGCACTGACTTGTCTAGTTATGCCCAGCTCAGTGCCCAGGAGCTCCACTCTGGGTATCTAAACCGGCTCTTCACCAGCCGCAACCATGAGGCCGGTTTGGTAAACATGATGAAGGAAAAATACAAGGTAACTTCTTTCCCTTTGCCTTTCATTTCTTCTTGTATCTTGTAGCTGTACCATTAGGCCATTATAGCCCCCAAGTGTCGGTTTAACCTTTAGGATGAACCGAGACTTTGATAGACTAACTGAAATAGCTTGATTTGCATGTGTAGCCCCCAAGGGCCGGTTTACTCCACTGCGGGTGAATCGGGACTTCTTCTATGTTTGAGAATGACCTTACATTAGCCCCCAAGTGTCGAGTGCATAACTTGTTATGTGCTTGAGACTTTTGATTAAGCTGTCTCCATAAATATCTGACATTCCTTATCCTCTGCAGACTGACTTGAACCGGAGAGCTTCCAAAATAACTGAGCTCCGGAATAACCTGGCCTTCCAAGAATCTTCATCAACTAAATTCAAGGAGGAACTTACCCTTGCTTTAACTAGTATGGAAAAACTCCAGAAAGACTTTGAAGCGGAGCGGTCCACTTGGGAGGTACAAAGAGCTGCCTTAGAGAAAAGAGCAAGAGATGCTAAGGCTGCCCTTAACCCGATGACGGAGGAGTTATCCGGGTTGATACAACATGTAGACGATATGACATCTGCCATCTTTGGTAAATACTTGTTTTCATATGCTTTATCTTTGCTATTTGATACTGCTCCGGCTTAACTCATCACTTGTACACAGGGAGGCGCGTGACTCATCTTGGGGATGATGTCCGGAGAAAGCTGAAGGCTACTTATACCTTGGTGGAACAACTCTATGCCGGTGCTCAGAGGGCCATCAGTGCCATTTTGCACAATAAACCGGCGCCGACCGCCATCCAAGGTACTCTGGAGAAATTATCCATCTTGCCTACCCGACTTGTTGAAGTGAAGAAATCTTCTGCAAGAGCTGGTTCCCTCATGGCGTTAGCCCGGGCCAAGGCATGGGTTCCCGATTTTGATCCGGCGGAAGCCATGAACGGCTATCCCAGTATTAAGGAAGACGGGTCAGCCTTCTCTGCTGATGATCTTCGTGCTTTGACAAAAGACATGCGCCCTCTTGCCAGTAAGCTCGCCGATGAAGCAGACTTAACAAGGTATCATCCGGGTTATGATTTAGAGAACTCACGGGTGGAGCGGCCGACTTATGACGTCAAAAATCTGATTCCACCCGTTCGTAAGCATACCTTCGCTCCTGACATTGCACCGTCAGAACTTATAAACGATGAAGTATATTTCCGCGCCCTTGCCAAGATTGACTGGAGCACGCCTGATTTCCAGCAGCTGCCAGAAGTCGTCGAAGATCCGGAGCAAGCGGACCCTTAGTCTTCACAGCGAACTGAAGAAGAATCCTAAACCGGCTCCGTCTTAATCTTATGTGTTGAACACTTTGCAAGAAACTGATATTCTTTTGGGCCTGCAAGTGCCTTGTAATAGAATAGTTGAGATAATGTATTTGTCCCACTCTTATCCTTCATGGCATTACTTTGATTGGCAATTCCTAAATTATCTCCTGCTTGCAATGTGTCAATAGTTTATGTTTACCTGTATCTGCATAAACAACGCTAAGAATGTCCTGGCGGTTTACCACCGGACAGGTTATACTACCCAAGCACATGATCTAAGTTAATAACTTGAACTGTGTATAAGATGCCATCACATATCATACCTGTGATTAAGTGTATCTGCAAACCATAATCCGGCACGAGTAATCCAAGACTTATGAAGCTGATCCGGGTTACAATGAACGCCGGTTTAACGGTAAAATAGTGCTGGTGTTCATGACCCAGACTATAGCTCTGTAGATACAGATGTAGTGACAACTTTGTAGTTATTCGGTCTTGAATCAATGGACTTGGTTGAAAAACCAATGACCTTGATGAAAAATATTTGAGAAAACATAAAAAATGAAAATTAAAGTTTTTGGGCAAATTAGACCATGTAGTCGAGGCTTTTTACGAGTTGCCAGGCTCCAAATTCGAGGCTTTTTATGAGCTGCCAGGCTACTGTCATTAACCATTTTAGCAAAGCCTGTTAAGATGACCCGCAATCTTTAACCAAATCATCAATGTCAACAGCTACCCAATGTTCAAAAATCTCATAAAGATTTTGGCTTGGGTAATCACTTGATGATCGTCAATTTAACGTGACCAAGTTCAGGGTCCCGAAGAATTGACTTGTGATACGTTCGATGGGTCATACCAGGTTTACCTGGACGGCGCGATTTACTTGATGCAGGCAGGTTAATCCGGGGTTTTAGGTGTATACACCGGGCTTCCAAGCCGTGTTCACTACAAGAGTTTTCAACTCGCTGATGAACTTGCATCAGGAGCCCCCAGGTAGCGTGTGAGTATTGCTCGTCTGGGCATATGTTTGAGTCGTGCTAGGCATCAAACCCTCTTTTGCCCCTTCATCATCATGTGGAAATTGCCGAAGCAACCAGAGCAGTGCTCTTATGATGGGCTTCATATGGCCGCCGGTTCAAGAGGCCATGGAAAACTTCCTTGCCCGCGGAAGCCCCCATGTGATTCTTGTTTGTATTGAAAGGACGGCTGATTCCTTGATTTTATCAAGGGCGCCGGTTTAAGAGGCCATGGAAAACTTCCTTGCACGGAAGCCCCCATGTGATACTCTTGTGAACAGGATGGCTGATTCCTTGATTTTATCAAGGGCACGGTTTAAGAGGCCATGGAAAACTTCCTGGCACGGAAGCCCCCATGTGATACTCTTGTGAAAAAGATGGCTGATTCCCCGGGTTACCGGGGGCGCCAGTTTATTTTATTAATCATAATATATAAATTGTACATAAAGTGGAGCCAATGGCTCAAGTATAATAAGGTCGAAGAAGAGCGATGTTCCACGGCCGCTTGGTCTCCTCCTTCGCCGTGTGTGAGTCCTTATGTTCTCCAACGTCGACGAGGTAGTATGATCCGTTGTGCAGATTCTTGCTGACCACAAAGGGTCCTTCCCAAGGTGGGGATAACTTGTGCATATCTGTCTGGTCCTGGATGAGCCGGAGCACCAGATCACCTTCCTGAAATGTCCCGGTCTTAACCCGGCGGCTATGGTACCGGTGCAGGTCTTGTTGATAAATCGCTGAGCGCGCTGCTGCCATGTCCCGTTCCTCGTCCAGCCGGTCCAAACCGTCTTGTCTTGCTTGTTCATTATCCGCTTCAACATAAGCCGCCACCCGCGGCGAGTCGTGCCGGATATCACTAGGGAGGACCGCTTCAGCTCCATATACCATGAAGAAAGGCGTGTACCCTGTGGATCTGTTAGGTGTAGTGTTGATGATCCATAAGACAGAAGGCAATTCCTCCACCCAACAACCCGGTATTCTCTGTAAAGGAACCATAAGCCGGGGTTTGGTGCCTCTCAAGATCTCTTGATTGGCTCTTTCAGCTTGGCCATTAGATTGAGGGTGAGCTACTGATGAAACATCAAGACGAATATGCTCACGTTGACAGAATTCTTCCATAGCTCCTTTAGATAGATTGGTGCCATTATCAGTTATAATACTGTGTGGAAAGCCAAACCGGAAAATCACCTTTTTGATGAACTGAACCGCTATTGCTGCATCACACGTACTGACAGGCTCCGCTTCAACCCATTTTGTAAACTTATCCACTGCTACCAACAGGTGAGTTTTCTGGTCTTGGGATCTCTTAAAGGGTCCAACCATATAAAGCCCCCAAGTCGCAAACGGCCAAGTAATTGGGATCATCCGCAGCTCCTGCGCCGGTATATGAGCACGTCGTGAGAATTTCTGGCAAGCACCGCATTTTCTGACCAAGTCCTCTGCATCGGCATGAGCCGTCAACCAGTAGAACCCATGACGAAAAGCTTTAGCCACCAAGGATTTTGAACCGGCGTGATGACCACAATCCCCTTCATGGATCTCTCGAAGAATATCACAGCCTTCTTCTAATGATACACACCGCTGAAACGCTCCAGAAACGCTGCGATGATGAAGTTCTCCATTGACGATAGTCATAGATTTAGACCGCCGGACTATTTGTCAGGCCTTGACTTCGTCCTCTGGCAACTCACCCCGGTTCAGGTATGCCAAGTAAGGGAGTGTCCAATCTGGAATGACATGACGCGCTGCAACTAATTGCGCTTCCGGATCAGGGACAGCCAAATCCTCCTCTGAAGTTATCTGCACCGACGGATTATGTAATTCGTCCAAGAAAGTATTAGGTGGAACCGGTTTACGCTCGGAACCCAGCCGGCTTAACACATCAGCCACTTCATTCTTTCGTCGGTCTATATGATCCACCTGATATCCTTTGAAATGTCCGGCGACAGCGTCCACCTCTCGTCGATATGCTGCCATAAGCGGATCCTTAGAATCCCACTTGCCAGATACATGTTGTGCTACCATATGTGAATCGCCAAAGCATTTAACCGGGCTCAAGTTCAGCTCCTTGGCCATCCGCAAACCATGGAGGAGAGCTTCATACTCAGGAGCATTGTTATTACAAGGGAACAGTAAACGGAGGACATAGCAGAACTTATCATCTCATGGGGAAGTTAACACGACTCCAGCCCCCGAGCCCTCCAACTGCCTTGAACCATCAAAGTGAATAGTCCAGTATGTATGATCCGGCTTCTCCTCGGGTGCTTGCAACTCTGTCCAATCATTAATGAAATCCACTAGTGCTTGGGATTTTATAGCAGTACGGGGCACATACTTTAATCCGTGCGGGCTAAGCTCAATGGCCCATTTTGCAACCCGGCGGATAGCTTCTCTGTTCTGGATTATATCCCCTAACGGAGCTGAACTGACAATGGTGATTGGGTGGCCCTGAAAATAGTGCTCCAGCTTCCGGTTTGCCACGAACACTCCATATACCAGTTTCTGCCAGTGTGGGTATCTCTGTTTTGACTCAATGAGCACCTCACTGATGTAGTAAACTGGCCGCTGAACCGGATACTCTTTACCTGCTTCCTTGCGCTCTACCACAATGGCAACACTTACTGCATGGGCATTAGCAGCCACATATAGCAGCAGTGGCTCATTATCAACTGGGGCAGCAAGGACCGGCGGCTCTGCCAATTACCTCTTTAAATCCTCGAACGCAGCATCAGCAGCATCGCTCCAGACGAACCGGTTTGTCTTCTTCTGTAATGCCCAGGATGGAGTTATACCTCCTACGTGTCGAGGCACGACTTAAAGGCATAATTCCATCCTAGAATGATCTCAAGTTTGGTAATCTTTGCACAACTCATGTAAAAGAGGGGATAGTAAACAGAAATAGTTGGCTTACACTCGCCACGTCACAGAATTACAGTACAAGTCTCAAACATCATACATTAAGAACACTACAACCCTCTAAGGGCAAAAGCCAAATGTCAAAGTACCAAACTCAGATAAATAAACCACAGGCGGATCGAATCCTAGTAAGAGACTCCACTACTGATCGTCCGGGTAGCGCACGTAGTACCGACTACGCTCCTCGTCGTACTCCCAATCCAGCTCGGTGCCATCACCTGGATAGCTCACAGCTGGACCTGCATCTGGTGTGTGAAGTAACTGTGAGCCACAGAGGACTCAGCAATCCCGTTCCCGGGTAACAGAACTATTTAAGCCTTTAGGTGAGGGAAAGGCTGAAGAAAAAGAATAAGTCTGCAGCAGCAACTAGCATCTAGCTTACGTAAGTGAGAGCGAGAAGAGAAGGCCTCGGCGAGAAGTGATCACGAAGTGATCCTAGCTACAAGCTCACAATCATAACCCCTCCGTGTTCAACTTCCGAATCCCTATTCGGAAATTGACAGTCACGGAACACACGCTGGTAGTGTATTAGTAACATTGTGTCAAGTTATCTACAACCGGAATTAACAAGCTCCCATCTGCGACATAACCGCGGGCACGGCTTTCGAAAGTTCAAACCCTGCAGGGGTGTTCCAACTTGACCCATTACAAGCCCACGATCCGCGGAGTCGCAACTCCAAAGTGGGAAGACCCGAGTATCCTCGGAATCCCGTGCTCAAGATATACCAAGCTAAGGTAAGGCTAATCCAGCAAATCCTCCCGGCGTGTCGACACCCTGATAGTAGCCGCGCGTATCTAAGTCTCAGGACACGACCGGATGAGACATCCTACGGGTTTTTACCAGACCTCGAGTTTCCTTGAGGTGGCCCCGCAGTCCGCTCGTTTCGGACCAACACTCATGTGGAGCACTGGCCCGGGGTTGTTGATTAAGAAAGAGGGTTAATTACTCCCTATGCATGTTTAGTTGTTATTAGGCAAATAGTACCAATGTTGGGACTTGCTGGAAAAGACTTAGCACTTAGCGGTTTATCGAGGGGGTCCCATACACCCCAACCGTGTTAGGAACGCATAATCAAGGAACATAACACCGGCTTATACGGATCCTAACGGCATGAGTGGAACAAATCACCAAGCAAAAGGCTTAGCCTTCCACCCTTGCCAATATATAGATGATTTCATTTTAAGCATTTATATAGTGTGATATAACCCAACCAAACTTCAACATGGAGCAAGCATCTTCACTTCACCTGCAACTAGCAACGCTATAAGAAGGGCTGAGCGAACCGTACTTAGCCAAGCAACGGTTTGCATAGGTAGGTTGGTTAAACATGGCAATTGGTTACAAGTAGGAGGCTGACAAGAAGAACATGGGCATCGAGGCAAAACTATAGATCGAGACTACTAGCAATAGGCAAAGATAGTAATGTTATCGGGGTTCGGTCATCTTGCCTGAAGAGAAGTCGTTCGGATCGTAAGAAGGGTCCTCGTGCTCAACCTCGTTGGAAACCTCGTGCTCAACTTCGTACCTGGTCTCAGCTTCCGGCTCTAAACAAAACAATCACACCAAGCACCAATCAACAAGATGCAATGCGCACTCGAAAAACATGAATGCATGATGGATGCACTAAGGATGCACATGGAGCACGTAAAACATCACTCAAGCAAAACACCTCAAAACAAGATAACAATCTGATATTATTAATCTACACAGAAAAACACCCAAGTTTGATATAAGATTCGCTGAAATCGGAGTTACGGGCTAAAAGTTATGCCCGAAACAAGACTTGAGCGAAAGCTGAAAATTACAGCAACATGGCATCTTTGGAGCTCAAAATTATTAAGCTACAGCACCCAAAAAGCATGGCAAAGGACTTGAACACAAACTAGATATATAGTACCGCAACTAGGTCCAAAGTGCACCCCCAACGGAGTCACGGATCAATAGCAATGATCTTGGACATATTGAACTTGGCAATAAAATTCTGGCAGCAGGATTTTATTGAAACTTTAGAGCAAAAGATAAATATGCTACAGCCACTCAAATGGACATGTGAGGACATGAATGGAAAGACAACAATATATACTACAAGGAACAATCAAAATCCACCCCAAAACTATCATACTTTGTCCTACAACATCACACGAACATGGCATCGGAACGTTACAGATTTCAGACTTAGTGAAAAAATCACTAAGTCCTAAAACAGCAATATCATCATAGCATCAAAAGGAGCATGTTTAAGTCACCTCGAAACTAAACATGGCAAGGGGTAAGCACCTCATCAAAGTGCATATGAAGGTGATCCCGAAACACACAAGCATGCATCATTGAGGTGAACACAACGATTGCAACGAGCTCAACAAGATGGCATTTCATAACAAGTGAAAACACAACATATGAACATGGCACTTTGCAACGATGATAACAAGGCAACAATAAATCTACCATGCAACCTATCACAAGCATCACGTAGTTCGTGGCAAGACGAACACGTGGACATGTCATTTGCATCATTTGGACAAACGAGCTAAAAGATATCACATGACAAAGGTGGCATGAAAATAACACATAACAGCAGTTTATATCATGATGCACTCTTGTAACAGCAAAACAAGCACCTAGATGACCTCTAACATGCATGACAACAACAGGTAAAACGTAGAGCACATCTCCACGAACGTCTGGACATATCACACGCGCAAAACGGAGCACCACAGTAAAAGATACAGCAGGTCAAACATTGCATTACAGACTGACAGATCTAGGACTTAGTGGGGAAAAGGGTCAACCTCGATGAACAGTAACGGGCTCGGGCCTGGGTTGAAGCAGATCTGGGCGGCGGCTCGGCGGGCCACCGGGGCGAGGCCCAGCCGGGCGGAGGCGGTGCGGCCGGTAGGAGGCGGGCCGCGCGCTGGCGGTGGATCCGGCCCAGGCGGCTTCGGGCCCCGGCTGCGGCGGAAGAGGAAGGCCCGGTCGGGGCGGGAGGCGAGTCGGGCCTGGCCCAGGCGACGGCGAAAGTGCGAAGCGAGGAGGAGCGCCGGCTCGGGAGAAGCGGGCCGGGTGGCGGCTGGTGCCTGCGGCCTGAGAGGCCGGGCGGCGCGGAAGTTGTACGGGCCTCGGGCCAGCGAGGCGAGGCGAGGAGGCGACGAAGGGAGCGGCTGGCCCGCGAGGACCACTTCGTCGGCTCGGAGGAGTACGGGCCCGCGACGCTGATGAGCTGGCGCGGTGCGGTGCGGCTCCAGCGACGCGCGGGAGGAGCGCGCGAGGCGATCGGAGGATCCGGCGGGGCGCCTCGAGGCGTTGACCTCGCCCAGATCGAGGGATCCTTCGGGATCCGGGAAGATTTCTTGGATCTGAAGAAGAAAATGAAAAAAAAAGAGGGGAGAGAGGAGGAAGAAGAAGGGGATGCCCAAAATAGACTAGGGGGGGTCTATATGTAGCAGTTTTTAGGGTTAGGAGGGAGTTTAGGGGCGCTAGGAGCCCTCCGATCGCGATCCGACGGATCCGATCGCGGGGATAGATTTAAAAGGCCTAGACGGAGATAACAGACTACGGTAGGGGCGTTTCCGGGACACGAAGTAAAGGCACTTCGGGCCCACACGAGCAACGGATGGAAAAGTCAACGGAGTCCAAACGAGACGAGATTTGAGAGGCGGGTTGCACACAACAAAACAACAACACAGACAACAACCTCGCGGCACACCGGTAACGTAAAACGCCCGAACAATAAAGTAGGCCTACGGGACGTCACGGACACGTGAGGGAGCTCCGGAACGCGAAACGGACAACGGGAAGAAACACGCGGAACCGGATGCAACCCACAACACAAATGCAATGCGATGCACATGTCTACATGATATGAATGAATGCCACACACTCACACAACAAAACGACGAAAGCCCGAAAGACAAAGAACCCGGAATGGAAATAGATGAAGCCAAAGATATATTATATACCCAAAAGGGAAAGTATTACATCCGGGGCATTACATCTTCATCATCTGATAAAGCGGGATTGCCTTCTCCCCCAGACGGCTGATAAACCGGCTCAGTGCTGCAATACGGCCCGCCACGTGTTGGACATCATTGATACACGCCGGTTTAGCCAGGGATGTGATCGCCTTGATCTTCTCCGGATTAGCTTCAATCCCTCTGTTTGATACTAGGAACCCCAGGAGCTTGCCTGCCGGAACACCAAAAACGCACTTCTCCGGATTAAGCATCATCTTGTAAACTCGGAGGTTGTCAAAGGTTTCCTTCAAATCCTCTATCAGTGTCTCCTCCTTCCTGGATTTCACCACAATGTCATCAACATATGCATTGACATTTTTCCCAATCTGCCCTTGTAGGCAGTTCTGCACACAACGTTGATAGGTTGCCTGAGCACTCTTGAGCCCGAATGGCATAAATACATAGCATAAGGCTCCAAAGGGAGTTATGAAAGCTGTCTTCTCCTGGTCCTTAACTGCCATCTTGATTTGATGATAACCTGAATATGCATCCAAAAAATTTAGCCGCTCACATCCTGCCGTAGCATCAATAATCTGATCAATACGGGGGAGAGCAAAAGGATCGGTTGGGCAAGCTTTGTTCAGATCTGTGTAATCAACACACATTCTCCACGTTCAATTTTTTTAAGTACCAGTATCGGATTAGCCAACCACTCTGGAGGAAACACCTCAACTATGAAGCCTGCGGCCAAGAGCCTAGCCACTTCTTCTCCTATAGCTTTACGCCTCTCCTCATTGAAGCGGCGCAGGTATTGCTTCACCGGTTTAAAATGAGGATCAATATTAAGACTATGCTCAGCGAGTTCCCTCGGTATACCTGGCATGTCAGAAGGCTTCCACGCAAAGATATCCCGGTTCTCACGGATGAACTCGATGAGCGCGCTTTCCTATTTGGGGTCTAGGTTAGCGCTGATAGTGAACTGTTTGGATGAATCGCCCGGAACAAAGTCCACCTGCTTAGTCTCCTCGGCCGATTTGAATTTGAACGCCGGATCATGCTTTGTGGTTGGCTTCTTTAGCGGGGACATATCTGCCGGACCAATATTGTCCTTATAGAATTTTAGCTCCTCCGTAGCACAAACCACCTCAGCATAAGCTGCATCTCCTTCCTCGCACTCTAATGCAATTTTGCGGCTCCCATGAACCGTAATAGTCCCCTTGTGGCCTGGCATCTTAAGCTGTAAATAGACATAACACGGCCTAGCCATGAATTTGGCGTAAACCGGCCGCCCAAACAATGTGTGGTATGGGCTCCTGATCTTTACAACCTCAAAGGTCACAGTCTCTGATCTAGAGTCATGCTCATCTCCAAAGGTGACCTCCAAATCAATCTTGCCAACTGGATAAGCCGATTTACCGGGTACCACCCCATGGAACACTGTATTGGACTGTCGAAGCTTCTTATCTGTCAGCCCCATGCGCCGAAATGTCTCATAATATAAGATGTTGATGCTGCTGCCTCCATCCATAAGCACTTTGGTGAACTTATAACCACCCACCTGTGGTGCCACTACTAGAGCCAACTGACCCGGATTATCAACCCGGGGTGGGTGATCCTCTCTGCTCCACACAATGGGTTGCTCAGACCAACGCAAAAAACATGGTATCGCCGGTTCAACAGAATGCACTGCCCTCTTCAAAACCTTTTGATCCCGTTTGCATAAGCTCGTGGTGAAGACGTGATACTGCCCACTGCTCAGCTCCTTCAGATTATTTTGATATCCGGATTGCTGCTGCTGCTGACGATGTTGATTTCCTTGGTTGTTGTATCCGCCTTGGCCATGCTGCTGCTGATTGTTGCCATTGTGGTTGCCGTTACCGCCGTTGTATCCTGAACCGGATCCGCCACCTTGATAACCTGGACCTTGAAAACCGGGGCCTAATCCACTGGGGGGCCCGTGATCGTACTTAGTCTATTTCTTAAATTCTTGCATAATGAAACAGTCTTTCCAGAGATGCATAGCCGGATTTTCCGATGTGCCGTGCTTCGGGCAAGGCACATTCAACTGGCGCTCTAGATTAATAGGCGGCCTCCCGTTGCGTGGGGGCGGTTTACCCTTGCGACGCTGCCCATTGTCCTGAGCGTTGGTATTGGCCACAAAGTCTGAGCTGCCCCCCGCTTTACGCTTGCCATTGTATCCTTGACCCGTCGGATTGGCCTGCGGTGGTTTACCATTCTTGCTCGCCTTTCCTGACTTGTCTCCATCTGCATCTGGATATTTGGTGTTATCCGAATCTCCATATTTCACCAAAGCGCCCATGAGCGTTCCCATGTCGTTGCAATCATGTTTGAGCCGTCCCAACTTCTGACTCAAAGGTTCAAACCGACAATTTCCTTCCAAGGTTACTATTGCTGTACTTGGGTTGATGCTATTGGAGGAGTGCATGATTTTGGACACTTGACGGACCCAACTGCTTGTGGAATCTTGCTCTCCTTGAACGCATGCAGCTAAATCGACAACAGACATTGGCTGCTTGCACATGTCCTTGAAATTATTGATAAATCGGCGATGCAATTCACCCCATGATCCGATGGAATTAGGTGGTAAACCCTTTAGCCATGTCCGGGTTGTGCCCTCGAGCATCATTGTGAAGTATTTATCACATGCCGCTTCATCCACGTCAAGCCTCTCCATTGCCATCTCATAACTCTCAACCCACGCCTCCGGAGCAAGATCCGCTGTGTAGTTGGGCACCTTGCACGGACCTTTGAAGTCTTTGGGTTATTTCACATTCCGTAAAGCGGGGATGAGACACTGTACGCCCAGGGAACTAGACATGACCCCCGGTTCAACTGTGGCGGTGGGGTGAACCGGCGTCGCCTGACGGGCATCATACTGGGCAGTATGTCTGGCCTGATCCACCACCTCTTGCGCATGTGCTTCCTCTCCTGCCGAATTATCCTGCCTCTGCTGATGCCGTCTTCGTGCGCTGCTTGATACGGCCGGTTGATCCAGACGCCTCGCATAAATTCGGCTCGGGCGAGGGGTGGAATGAATCCTCTCCCGGCTATATGAATAAGCTTGTTGTTGAGTTAGCGCCGTGTCCAGCAACTCCCTGGCCCGTCATGCCTCCACCGCTATGGGGGACGTACCTTCGATGGGAAGAGCGGCCAGTAGTGAAGCGGCAGCAACTATGTTATCCAACGGATTAGAATAATGACCTGGAGGGGTGGGCACATGCTGGGTTGGCACAACTTGGCGGTTTGGCTCTGCGGCCGGTGGGTGAGCCGACGCGCCTGTTCCCGGTGCTCCTCCCCGGTTTATCTCTGGATTGTTACTGGTCCCTGCACCTGGCGTGCTAAAGAGATTCCTTGCCTTATAAACCGGCGGCAAACGAGATCGTTGTCTTCTCCACATTACCTCTTGTGAGGCGTATTGATCTAACCTGAGCCGATAAGCTTGAGAATCCAGCTCTGCCTGCCTTGTAGCCATCCTAGCTTTCTCAACGGCCAGATCCAACTTGGCTTGCTCAATCCGGCTCTTCACCTGAGCAATCTCTGCATCATGCTGCTCCTTGTCGGCCTGAGCTACTTCTGCTGTTGCAAGCGCTGTCAAAGTGTCGACCAAGATGGATAGAGCGTTAGAGGGTGTCGGGGGAGGATCTCCAGCTCTAGCTCCCATTGCCTCTGAGGTTAACGCCCATGTCGTTGAGGGCTGCTGCATGGATTGTGATCCAGCCATGAAAACAACAACCATGTTTGGCGGATCGAGGGGGTCCGGAATACTATCGCCATCGGAACAACCCTCGGATCGGCCGTCCTGCAGAAGAGACAAAGATTCGGTCTCTCCGGACGAAGATTCATCATCGGAATAAATAACGGTCTCGCCGCCAGAGTCCGATCCGTCCTCGGCTTGTACTCCATGCACTGCTCCAACGAAGACTTGCTTCACGGCGGGCCGAATCCGGGCAGGTCTCGCACGCTGAGCCGACTTGATGGTGTTGGGGAAGGTGTCCGGCTTAGGGCCTGGTTCGCCGATCTTGCCGATGAAGACGTGGATGCCGCCGAAGGGGACCCGGTACCCGTATTCGATTGAATCGACCTCGGGGCCCCAGCCTGCATCATCGATGTAGATCCGGCCGCGACGACTCTTAGTCATCTGGGCCACTGCGTAGCCCTTGAGCCCTTCAAAGTTGCCCTTCAAAAACTCGAAACCATCGTGCGATAACCCCATGGTGGGCGCCAACTGTCGTGGATTTAGCACGGCAGATGTCCTAGCAAAAGGACTTAGTCATGAGGCCATCGGTCCGGGTTAGCTCAATGGCGTTAAAGCGGACGAAGGACACAGGGATTTTATACTAGTTCGACCCCTTCGATGAAGGTAAAAGCCTACATCTAGTTTGGTGTGGTATTGCTTGGGCTTCGATGACCAGGGAGCGAATCCGCTTTGCCTGTGTCTCGAGCTGTTGTTTCTTGTCCTGAACCATCGCCGGGTCGTCCCTTTATATAAGAGGTGACGCCCGGTCCGGTTTACACAGTCCCGAGGCCGGCTCATACACGTGTCCGCCTCGGTCTCTACTCTTTCTATCTTACATCCCAAGTTACATAGTATGACGGTTTACAAATCATGGGCCCTAACACATGGGCTCTAAGCCTCTTGGGCTATAATCTTCTACTCCATACTCCATTGGGCTTCTGATTATACAATCTTGATAACGTAAACCGGACCCTCCTGGCCGGTTTATACCTGGTAGTAATATCCCTGACAGTCGTCGTACCAATGTGATTCATTGTAATATCGAAACCCTTGTAATCATATTTGTGTTGTAATAGAGAGCTAGTTTGTTCTATACTAAGCAGTGCCGTATTCCAGAAGACTTCACCTTGATCTCTGGGCTAGAATACGGGGCGTTCCGGTTTTCTCTGAGCCGGGGTGCCACAATTTAGCTCGTGAATTACACACGAAGCCAGGTGCAAAGGATACATTAGAATCCGAGTTGTAAAGAAGAGTCAGGTTTCGATCCAGTGGACCTGTGGGTTATGGGCCCACCATGTGGGTTGAAAATAGGAAGGGTGGTGACATCTTGCACAGCCGCGACAGGGAGGCTTGTCAGTGGATAGCTTGTCAGCTATGTTGGCCACAATGTCGGTACGAAGGACGGGGAAAGAAGAGAACCATTTTCCCGTTCGTTGAAACAAGGTGGACCAATATGCAAAATTCTCGTCCATCGATAGTACCGGAATGTTATCAACAATAGAATCAAGGTCTTACCGACAGAGTTGTACAACGAGGTGTTTACATAAGTAGTGAATTATTACTGCTTAGATCATATAGATCAAGAAGGTTAAACAGGACAATGGAAAGGAAAACTGTGATTACACACAATTACTAGGAGTATATCCTTCCCATGGACAAGCAGAACATGGCATACAGGGTAGGAGAGCAAGTACCCAACCATTCAGATAAAGTGGCAAGGATTAATCAAGATGTTACCCATACAACGGTGTTTGGATAACTGACCAAGAAACACATAGCATCGCGCCTTCAAATGTTCTTATTGATGAGCGGGGTATCATTGTCATGCTTCGAGGTAGCAAAGATATGGTGTTTCAATCAAGGGCCAGACTTTGGATACACAAATGATCCATCAGGAGCAACTTATAAAATAAGTCTTACAATTTCCTCCTGGAAGAATGGCTATCCTTGCAAAAGAAAATTATAATGATAGGTGCTCCAGCCAGGGGTGCTAGGCATGACATCATATCACCGGGTCATCAAAGGACCAACATTATAACTCCTGGAAAGTTGTCCCAACCATCATATCTGACCGAGATTCAGATCCGATTGGTGGCATGATACCTTAGACTCAGGATGTTCGAGAAGAAAAGGTGCAACACAAATCAACAGAATGACATTGCAAGATTATCGGGAAATGAACTATGGGAGCGAGTTCCCGAAACAATAGTTCATCATTATACCAAAGAGAGGATGAGGAGGTGGCTGATGGGCTCAGTGACAATTCATCGAGAATTCCAAATGGACGGATTTCCACAATAATGTGAACAAGAAGATGACACTTGTCAATTCAAATGATATAATGTTGTATGCTCGAGGAAAACATACACCATTAATCAATAGTTCAAAGGTGTGCCCGAAATATGACCTTAGACAACAAGATCAATGTTAGAGTGACGATTCAATAACCAACAGTCTAAGAAGGAATTGTGGAGAAGTTCGCGATGAAAGGAAGTCAAGGGTGTTGCCGATGATAATAAAAAACATCGAGGGCAAGGAGGGTATTTCTCATCATGAACATAGTTGACATCTCGGGAGAAGTCAAAGTGTTGAAGGTGATCCGACACATTTGCCGGGAGGTTTCAAGAGGATGCAATCAAACAACAACTGCAACAAGCAAGGGAACGATGAAGTGGCAAGTTATAGGATCAATATATAAGATGCAAGCTCGAAACCAAAGTTGCCTTTTAAGACAATCACCGTGATGTTGAAAGCTCGACATAAGGCGTGCTCACACACTGAAGAATTCGTGCACCAGAGAAGGACGAGGTAGCACAATCAAAGATAGCAAGACCAGGATGCAGCCAATAGTCTAGGAATGACCAGATTGAGTTCAGAATTTACCAGTAAAATACTAGGGGTATTTGATTTGTAGTACGGAATAATTTCACTAGTCGGTGTCCTCGGTTGACAACAACCCAGAACCCGTAGAGTGATTACGACAAGGCAAGACATTACTTCAACAAAGTTAGTAAGATGTGGTGCAATGGCAAGACATCTTCGAGATACCAGGGGCTAATACTCGAAAGTAGAACATGGTAGAAGTAGAACTGGGGCATTGACCTATGACAGTAGATACTTCAACCTTGCCAAAAATAGACGAGGCACTGGAATGATTTCCCATCAGATATATCAGATCAGGACAACATAGTCAGCACCATAACTATAAGGAATCAATTTAGGAATACTAAAAGAATCATACAGCTAGGTAATCATTTTGCAAGAAGCTTCCGAGACGGTCTACATCATTTTCATGGGCATGAACAAAAAGTTCGAGGTTGACTCCCACTTCTTTAATGCATATCATTTCATTCACCTCTCGCCTTGACAAAACTGTAGTGTTGGAATTTAACTGGTAGAACACCGGAAGAGTATGACTAGTGAAAACTATCGGGTTCTCACGGATTAGGGGAAGGCATAGGTTCAACCCATCGGACATCTTAGTAACATATACCACAAGTTTCAAAACTAAATACACAAGCTCAAAAGCAGAGCATGGTTGGCCAAGCAGAGGATAACATTTACCAAAGGCATTATGTATCAGGGGAAGAACTCAAGGTTTTGATATGTCGGAACGGTCGGATAATAATCCACAAAAGGATCTGGCGGACCATAAGGAATCATATGTGAGTATCGATACTCAACCAGAAGAAGAAATGATTCAACGAGATCAGATTATAGAAACAACTGACTAATTCAACCAAATGCAAAGGAATTATGTTTTCCAAATTAAGAGATCAGAAGCAAACGCTCTGATCCAGGATGGATAAGTTGAATAGTCTTAGGGGCACAATCGATGGCAATTTGATTGGTCGAGATCCAACTAGGTTTAAAATGACGTCTGAGTCGGAAGGGTGAATTCTAGGATCTGATTGGGGGTTGCAAGCATCCGCAACATATTGAATCAACGGACTCAAAATGATAGTGACAAGGATGGCAATAAGATTGCCAGACTTATGGGATTAACCATAATGCAAGCAAGCAAGAATTTCAAGATAAATATGTTGTTGAGGATTTTCTAAAGATCGAATAGGATTTCGATGACTTTTGTGAAACATATGAACAACTGGGGAGAAACAAATCCTTGGTATGTGTGAGGATTAATTTGTAGGTGTATTCAGGCGACAAGGAACTGCAAGGCAGTAGGCATAAAGGATTCTCGAAACAATGACCAATATTTCGGGGTATCTTGTAAGAACAAGACCAACTAGGAATGAATGTAAGAATGACAACATCATTTAGTTAACCATAAGGGTTGACGATGGAAGGGGAATTGCAACGCGATGAACACAAGTTCTCGGGATAACAATGGAGAGTATCTTCACGGTTTTCTGGTGAAGCAGTCGATCATCTGGAATGAGGGGCTCTCCGGGCGAAAGTATTTTCGAGAACCTAAAGTTAGGTTTTAGCAAAATCATTTAACCCGAGTAGAAGAGAGATCAGAGTCCCAGAGCATAGAAGAGGAATAAAGATCCTAATACCACCCAATGGCGACGTGGGCCCGTAATCCACACAGCCAAGTTAGTAAAAAGTTTTTCAGCGACTAGACTCAACTTCGGTCAAGGAGTTGGAAAGGGGATTCCTAGAGGCAGTCGGCTCTGATACCAACTTGTGACGCCCCTGATTTGACCGTACACTAATCATGCACGCAAATATGTACGACCAAGATCAGGGACTCACTGGAAGATATCACAACACAACTCTAGACACAAATTAAAATAATGCAAGCTTTATATTACAAGCCAGGGGCCTCGAGGGCTCGAATACATAAGCTTGAATACACAAGAGTTAGCAGAAGCAATAATATCTTAGTACAGACATAAGTTAAACAAGCTTGCCTTAGGAAGGCTAGCACAAATGTAGCAACGATCGAAAAGGCAAGACCTCCTGCCTGGGACCTCCTAACTACTCCTCGAAGCCGAACTCCATGTAGAAACATCCTCGGGATCTTCTGGCTCCTGGACTCCACCATCTGGTTGCATCATCCGAGAAGAAGGGACAAAAGGGGGAAAGGGGGAGCAAAGCAACCGTGAGTACTCATCCAAAGTACTCGCAAGCAAGGATCTACACTACATATGCAATGGTATATGTGTAAAGGGGTAATATATGTGGGCTAAACTGCAGAATGCCAGAATAAGAGGGGGATAGCTAATCCTATCGAAGACTATGCTTCTGGCCACCTCCATCTTGCAGCAGTGAAAGAGAGTAGCTGGAATAGTAACAAGTATCAATGATTCTGGCAGCCTCCGTCTGCAGTAGTAGAATAGAGTAGATGGTAAGTTCACCAAGTAAAATCGTATAGCATAAACCTACCCGGCGATCCTCCCCTCGTCGCCCTGTGGGAAAGCGATCACAGGGTTGTATCTGGCACTTGAAAGGGTGTGTTTTATTAACTATCCGGTTCTAGTTGTCATGAGGTTGGAGTACAACTCCGGGTCGTCCTTGTACCGAGGGACATGGTTATTCGAATAGATTAACTTCCCTGCAGGGGTGCACCACATTACCCAGCACGCTCGATTCCATTTGACCGGACACACTTTCCTGGGTCATGCCCGGCCTCGGAAGATTAACACGTCGCAGCCCTACCTAAGCACAACAGAGAGGTCAGCAGGCCGGTCTAAACCCTAAGCGCCCTGGGGTCTGGGCCCATCGCCCAACGCACACCTGCACGTTGCGTACGCGGCCGGTGAGCAGACCTAGCAACCTCCATTACAAAGGAAGTTATGTTACGCGGTCCAACCCGACGCGCGCCGCTCAGTCTCTGACGTCAAAAAGGCTTCGGCTGATACCACAACGTCGAGAGCCCATAACTATTCCCACGTAGCTGGTTAGTGCGAATAGGCCAATTGCCAGACTAAGATCAAATATCCAAACTCGTTAAGTGTGTTATTATGAAATAACCGCGGACAACAACCAGGGCCATGCCACCTCTCGACTGGGTGTCTCAACATGCCCTGTCGCTCCGCCACAAAGATCCACTCGGGGGCCGTCGGGAACTCAGGCCCACCACTACCTGGATGGAGCCACCTGTCCTTTCAGCCCCCACATCGGAATCACTTGCGGGTACTCAATGAGCCGACCCGACTTTAGTCACATCATGTATCATGTAAAGTATGTATATAGTATATACCCGTGATCACCACCCGAGTGATCACGGCTCGATAGTATAGCATGGCAGACGGACAAGAATGTAGGGCCACTGATGGAATACTAGCATCCTATACTAAGCATTTAGGATTGCAGGTAAAGGTATCAATAGTGGTAGGAACAATGACAGGCTATGCAACAGAATAGGAGTTATCGAATCATCAATAGTAGCAATTCTAATGCAAGAGTAATAGAGAAGAGAATGGGTGATATCTGGTGATCAAGGGGGTTGGCTTGCCTGGTTGCTCTGGCAAGAAGGATGGGTCGTCATCAACGCAGTCGACCATCGTGGCGCTGTCCGCGGTCTCAGTCCCGTTGTCTAACGGAGAGAAGAGGGGGAAGAAACAATAAATATAAAGCAAACATCGCACCACAAAGCTTAACATGGCAATACGCTATGCTATGTGTGACCTAACGCGGTACTAAGTGATACTGGCGAGGATGAAAAACATCCGGGAAGGTATTTCTGGTGTTTCGCGTTTTCAGGCAAACGGACCGGAGGGGGGAGGTGGTAGGTTCGCTATGTTAGGGACGTGTGGTGTACGAACGGACTGCGTATTCGAATTCGTCTCGTCATTTTGAGCAATTTTCATGTACAAAGTTTTTTCATCCGAGTTACGGTTTATTTTATATTAATTTATAAAGATTTAATTATTTTCTGGGATTATTATTAATTAATTCAAAAACTCATTAGTGCATCATCATGATGTCAGCGTGATATCAGCGGTCAAAGTTGACCGTTGACCAGTCAACTGACGGGGTGGGTCCCGCATGTCATAGGTTGTTTAATTAACTAACAATTAGTTAGTCTAACTAACAGATTAATTAGGTTGATTAGCTGTTTAGGTTAATTAATCTTGATTAGTTTAATTAAGCAGAATTAATTAACTAATTAACTAATTCATTAATATAGTTATTATTATTATTTTCATTTCCTCCTTTTTTTATAAACGTTCTAGGCGGCGGGCCCTGACTGTCATAGGCCCGGGGCCTTAACGGGTGCAGGGGAAGCGGGCGCTGGGCGTTGCAGTTACGGGCGTGCTGGCGCCCGAGCGGAGGCCGAGCCCGGGCGGTGGCCAGTGAGGGCCCGCGGCGAAGGCGGCGGTCGGCGTAGGGCGCGCGGACCGGCTGCGAAAGTGGGCAGGGGCGGGGGGAGGCGCTGGGAGTTGCGGGTGGAAGCGGGCGCAGTGGCAAGGGACGTGAGCATCGAGCACGGGCGCGCGAGCGGATGCACCGTGGTGGCGCGGGGCAGATGCGTCAAGCAGCGGCGGGCGGCCGCAGGACGCAGCAGTAGGTGTGGCGGCCGAAGCAACGTCGGGCGGAGGGCGCGGCCGGCAGCGGCGCTGGGCACGGGCAAGCAGCGTGGCCAGGATGCGAACAGGAGCACGTGCGTGTGGGGAAGGAAGGCGCGACCGTGAACGCGTGCGCGTGCGGAGAGCGGCGACCGCGACGACGGGGACGGGGAGAGAGGGAGAGGTCGGGGCCTCACCGCGGGGCCGTAGGGCAAAGGCAGTGGGCTCGGTTAGGTCCGGCGAGGCAGATCGACGGCGGGGGCGAGGGCGAACGGCGCTGACGTCTGGGCGTGGTTGGAGAAGAGGTCGAGGACGGGGAGTCCGGCAGCCATGGCGGTGGCTGGCGTCAGGAGGAAGCAGAGGCGCCAGGAGACCGGTCGGGGAGGAGGGTTGAGGGGGCAGGTGCTGGCGACGGCGGGGCGGCGATGGGGTCGGGGCGCCGTTTTCCCCCGATCCAGATCGGGGACAGTGGAGGTCGTGGGAGGGTGGACCGCGAGGGAGACGTGGGGAAGTGATAGGGCTAGGGTTTCGGGTGTGTGGGGGTTATACAATCGGGATGGGCCGGTTGGATCGCGTGGGTGGCCAGCTGGGCCTGTTGGCCCAGTTGGCCGGGGGGGTCCTCTTGGTTTTTTTCTTTTTGCTTGTACCCCCTTTTATTGCAATGTTTTCCTTTTCTTAATTTTCTTTTACTTCTTATCTGTTTTATTTTAGTTTCAATAAAAATACAAAAATGGCACCTAAAAATAGTGTTACGATTTATGCCACTGCCACAAATAGTTTAGCACAGAAATAATGGACTTTTGAAATTGTTTATTATTTTAGAAGCCTTTGAATAACTGTTTTGCCACTGTTCATTTATTATAGTGCATTTAAACTCTTTATAAAACTGTGGTTTCTCCACCAATATTACATATGGTTTATTAGTCACTTTTAGAACATTTTAGTTTTGACATTCGAAAACTTTTATTGTTTGCTTGATTTCGAATTAGAATTTGAACCGGTTTCGAACTAACGCGATATTATCAACAGTAACCGAGGTGATGTGGCATCATTAGCTCGGGATTACTGTAGTCTAATTATCCGGGCATCACAGCGCACTGATACGTCTCCAACATATCTATAATTTTTTATTGTTCCATGCTATTATTTATGAAGTCTTGGATGTTTAATGGGATTTATCATTCACTTTTATATCATTTTTGGGACTAACCTACTAACCCAAAGGCCCAGTCCAGATTGTTGTTTTTTTTGCCTATTTCAGGGTTTTGCAGAAAAAGAATATCAAACGGAGTCCAAACGGAATGAAACCTTCGCGAGAGATATTTCTGGAGAAAATCACGCCCAAGAATCTTGAGAACCATGTCAGAGGATCGAGGAGCCGCCCTCGAGGGTGGGGGGCGCGCCCCCCTTCCCAGGGCGCGCCCCCCTACCTCGAGGCCTCCTCATGTGGCCCTCGGTGCCCTCCTTCTTCCTATATAAGTCCATGTGCCCCAGAAACTCCATACGCAGAGAGAAAACCCTAATTCCATCGTCGTAGCTTCTGTTCCCATGGAGATCCCATCTTGGAGCCTGTTCCGGAGCTCCACCGGAGGGGGGTCCATCACGGAGGCCTTCATCATCTTCATCGCCCTCACCATGAGTTGTGAGTAGTTTACCTCAGACCTTCGGGTCCATAGCTAGTATCTAGATGGCTTCTTCTCTCTCCGGATCTCAATACAAAGTTCTCCTCGGTCTTCGAGGAGATCATTCGATGTAATATCTTTTTACGGTGTGTTTGTCGAGATCCGATGAATTGTGAGTTTATGATCAAGGTTATCTATGAAAGATATTTGGTTCTTCTTTGAATTTATTATGTGTGCTCATAATATCCTTGCAAGTCTCTTCGAATTATTGGTTTGGTTTGGCCTACTAGATCTATAGTTCTTGCAATGGGAGAAGTGCTTGGCTTTGGGTTCAATCTTGCGGTGTCCTTTCCCAGTGACAGTAGGGGCAGCAAGGCACGTATTGTATTGTTGCCATCGAGGATAAAAAGATGGGGTTTATATCATATTGCTTGAATTTATCCCTCTACATCATGTCATCCTGCTTAAAGCGTTACTCTGTTCGTATGAACTCAATACACTAGATGCATGCTGGACAGCGGTCGATGTGTTGAGTAATAGTAGTAGATGCAGGCAGGAGTCGGTCTACTTGTCTCGGACGTGATGCCTATATACAATGATCATGCCTAGATAGTCTCATAATTATTCGCTTTTCTTTCAATTGCTCGACAATAATTTGTTTACCAGCCGTAGAATATCGCTATCATGAGAGAACCCACTAGAGAAAACTATGGCCGCCAGGTCTATTCTCAACATATCAATCTACGTCTACTTTACTTTTATCGCTTTTATTTGCTGTTTTATTAAACCAAAAATACCAAAAATATGAACTATCATCTCTATCAGATCTCACTCTCGTAAGTGACCGTAAAGGGATTGACAACCCCTTATCGCGTTGGCTGTGAAGTTCTTATTTGTTTGTGCAGGTGCGAGGGACTCGCGCGTGGTCTCCTACTAGATTGATACCTTGGTTCTCAAAAACTGAGGGAAATACTTACGCTACTGTGCTGCATCTCTCTTTCCTCTTCGAGGGAATACAACGCAAGCTCAAGAGGTAGCAAGCAGAATTTCTGGCGCCGTTGCCGGGGAGGCTTACGCAAAAGTCATATACCAAGTACCTATCACAAACCCTTATCCTTCGCATTACATTTATTTTTCTCTCGTTTTCCTCTCCCCCAGTTCATCCTTGCCGTTTTATTTGCCCTTCTTCTGCCGTGTGTTTATCGTTCGCTTGCTTCTTGTTTGCTTGTGTTGCTATGTGCCCTCAATTAGCTTGCATCTTCGCTTGCTAAAGTATGGATCCTCGTCCACTTGCTAATCTCTTTAAGAGATCCAATTATGTTGAACCTATTGCTAGTGAGCTGCGTGCACTCGATTATCTTTATGGGGTTTTGCTTGAAATTTATGAATATGAAAATTGTGAGGAATTGTTAAAAGAAAAAGTGATTCATGATAGCTTGTTAAATAAAAGCATGATTGCAATGATGCTATTATAAATTCTCTTGATGTCAATTGTGTTAATGATATGCAAAACCCTAAGCTTGGGGATGCTAGTATTGTTATGTCCACCACTTGTTGCTATGATCATGATTGGGGTGATTCGTCTTATGATCTTGAAAATTTATCCAAGCCCCATGATGAATATGAGATTGATAATAATGTTTGCCAAAAAATTGAAAGTGGATTTGAAAGAGTGTCAACTTTTGATCCCACTACTTTAGATATTGATCAATCTTATGAATTTTTTGATAAAAGTGGGTTTGGAGAGGTCATGACTTTAGTTAATGTTGATCCCACTATTTTGGAAGAGTGTCAACTTCGTATGCATGTGGATCGTGTTAAGAATATGTTATGTCATAGCTATATTGTTGAATTTTCTTATGATCCTACATGCAATTGTTATGAGAGAGGAAAATATGGTCGTAGAAATCTTCATGTTACTAAATTACCTCTCTTCATGCTGAGATTGATCTTGTTTCCTTCTTCTTCCTTGCATATGCTAGATCTTGCTTGTCTTGCTAATTTGTTTTCCTATAAGATGCCTATGCATAGGAAGTATGTTAGACTTAGATGTGTTTGTCACATGTTTTATGATGTTCTCTTTGTGCCTCAATTCTTGTCTTTCATGTGAGCATCATTGAATTCTCAAGCCTATCTTAATGGCTATAAAGTAAGAGCTTGTTGGGAGGCAACCCAATTTTATGTTTTTTGTTTTTGTTGCTGTTAGGGAATAAATATTTCATCTAGCCTCTGATTAGATGTGGTTTCATGTTTTTTTTAGTGTTTGTGCCAAGTAGAACCTTTGGGAAGTCTTGTGTGAATTTTATATGATCTTGCTGGGAAAAACAGAATCGTTAGTGCTCGCTAAAGTATTTGTGGGATTTTACTGGAGCGTGCTTTTTAGTTGATTCTTTTTTCTGCTGATTGATAGACAAATTTCGCAATTTTACCAATTTAGTATGAATTGTTTGGAGTTCCAGAAGTAGGAGAACCCTGCAGATTACTACAGACTGTTCTGTCTTTGACAGATTCTGTTTTTCGTCTGTTGTTTGCTTATTCCGATGCATCTATGAGTAATATTGGAGGATATGAACCATAGAGAAGTTGGAGTAAAGTAGGTTTAACACCAATATAAACAAAGAATGAATTCATTGCAGTACATTTGAATAGTGGTTTGCTTTCTCATACTAACGGAGCTCACGAGAATTTTTGTCTAAGTTTTGTGTTGTGAAGTTTTCAAGTTTTGAGTATTGCTTTGATGGACTATGGAACAAGTAGTAGCAAAGGACTAAGCTTGGGGATGCCCATGGCACCCCAAGTAAATTCAAGATAATCAAAAGCCTAAGCTTGGGGATGCCCCGGGAAGGCATCCCCTCTTTCGTCTTCATCCATCGGTAACTATACTTGGAGCTATATTTTTATTCGCAACATGATATGAGTTTTGCTTGGAGCGTCTTGTAAAATTTGAGTCTTTGCTTGTTAGTTTGCCACAATCATCCTTTGTTGGGGTTTTGGTGCGACATATGCCAACGGATGGCTTATCATGCATGGGGTCAATAGTACGTCGCCGGGCCCTGGAAGCGGGATGAGGTGAAACTTAGGACGCCTACGGATCTTACCCAGGTTCGGGCTCTCCGTGGAGATAACACCCCTATTCCTGCTTTGCGGGGGCTCCGCATCATGACTGATGTCACTATGGTAGCTACAAGGTTGCTCCTCGAGCTGTGTGGTCTAGAGGAGGAAGATGAACAAGGCTAGCTCACTTCCTACGCCCTAGGGATCGGGGATGGTTGCTAGGGTATCTATCTCTCTCTCTCAATCTTCTTCTTCTCAGGATTTTAATCTTCCAACCCTCCAACATGGAGGACCCTGGGGGCTTTATATAGGCCTACCCCCCAGGGGTACAATGGTAATCTCAACAAAGCGGCCCCCATCTGCCAGCGTCTTGCGGCGTCGGCCTTGCCGCCTGTCTGCTGGGTCCCGCCGCCTGCGGGCCCACATGATTGCCTTTTACTGTATACATGCTTCTGCTGACGACAGCCTCGTCAGGGGGGAAGTGGCTACCGTGCCGCCGTCTCCCGCCGTACGCAGCCGCCACGCCCTGTCTTGTCATCTTGATGAGGTTCAGACTTCTAGGGCAGGATCCGCCGTCTGTTACCAGGCGGCTGCCTCCCCTAGCCGTCTGCCAAGGGCGGCTTGTTTATGACTTACCCACTGGCCGGTGGGGCCAGCCGCCTGCTGGCCCTGCCGTCTGCAAGTAGTGGGATCGTGGCTTCCTCTGACCGACGCTTGGTCACAAGCAGCGTGGCTACAGTGACCCGCCGCTTAGGAGATATCCATAAGGTACATGTTCACTGTAGCCACGCCCTTATAGATTCTCTAAGGACGTATTCATCTGTAGCCATGCCTCAGCTGCATGGTGGTCCCCCAGCACGTGTCCCGAGGGAGGAGCGTGGGACCGTCTGCCAGCTGCTGGCATTGGTGCCGCCGCCTGTTGGGTCCCTGCCGCCTGCCGGCAGCCGGCTCCTAGGGCAAGCTACCCTAGGAGGCGGCCCGATGAGCAGACGGCCGGGGGGTAGCAGGCGGCCACAATTTGTCTTGAAATACCAAGGGTGGTCACTGAGGACACCCATGGTCAATATCTCCGACATCCTTGCTGGACACACCTATTTGAGAGAGTTAAATATGGCCTAGAAATTATTAGAACACTCTATGTGCTTCGCTTATATCTTTTGAGTTGAATAGTTTTTGCTCTAGTGCTTCACTTATATCTTTTAGAGAACGGTGGTGGTGATATTTTATATAAATTGTTGAACTCTCATGCTTCACTTATATCTATTTGAGAGTCTATTAAAACAGCATGGTAATGTGTTTAGGCTAAAGAAACTAGTCTTCACATGATAGACATCCAATGTCAATGTAGTAAAAAAATTCACACTAAGTGCATTGAATAGGATGAGATGTTGGATGCTTGATAATTGTTTTGAGACATGAGGATAGTGATGTTGAGTCATGCTAGTGGAGTTATTATGAAATTGAGAAATACTTGTGTTAAGGTTAGTGATTCCCGTATCATGCACGTATGGTGAACCGCTATGTGACAAAGTTAGAGCATGAGGTATTTGTAGAGTGCCAACCTTTGTGTGGAGGTTGGGGGCGCGCGATGGTTAACTCCTACCAACCTCCCCCCTAGGAGCATGCGTTGATTGCTTTGTTTTGATGACTCGTAGATTTTTGCAATAAGTATATGAGTTGTTATGACTAATGTTGAGTCCATGGATTATACGCACTCTCACCCTTCCACCATTGCTAGCCTCTCTTGTACCGCGTAACTTTCGCCGGTACCACAAACCCACTACATATCCTTCCTCAAAACAGCCATCATATTGTTCCTCAAAACAGCCACCTTACCTACCTATCATGGCATTTCCATAGCCATTCTGAGATATATTGCCATGCAACTTTCCACCGTTCCGTTCATATGACACGCATTATATTGTCATATTGCCATGCATGATCATGTAGTTGACATCGTATTTGTGGCAAGGCCACCATGCATAATTTTTATACATGTCACTCTTGTTTCATTGCACATACCGGTACACCGCCGGAGGCATTCATATAGAGTCATACTTTCTTGTTGTAGTATCGAGTTGTAATTTCGTGTTGTAATGAAAGTGTGATGATCATCATTATTAGAGCATTGTCCCATGGGAGGAAAGGCTAAATCTATAAAGCCCCTTCGCAAAAAAAAGGGAAAGGCCAAAGAAAAAAGGAAAGGCCCAAAAAAAAGAAAAAAAGAAAGGCCTAAAAGAAAAAAAAGAAAAAAAAAGAAAAAGAAAAAATGGGACAATCGCTACTATCTTTTTCCACACTTGTGCTTCAAAGTAGCACCATGTTCTTCATTGTAGAGAGTGTCAGGTCTAGTCACTTTCATATACTAGTGAGAATTTTCATTATAGAACTTGGCTTGTATATTCCAACGATGGGCTTCCTCAAATGCCCTAGGTCTTCGTGAGCAAGCAAGTTAGATGCACACACACTAGTTTCTTTTGTTGAGCTTTCATTCATATTTAGCTCTAGTGCATCCGTTGCATGGCAATCCCTACTCACTCACATTGGTATTTATTGATGGGCATCTCCATAGCCCGTTGATACGCCTAGTCGATGTGAGACTATCTCCCTCCTTTTTGTCTTCTCCACAACAACCTCTATTCCACCCATAGTGCTAGGTCCATGGCTCACGCTCATGTATTGCGTGAAAGTTGAAAGGTTTGAAAAGATAGAGTATGAAAACAAATGCTTGGCCGAAATCGGAGTTGTGCATGATATGAATATTTTGTGTGATGAAGAGGGAGCATAGCCAGACTATATGATTTTGTAGGAATAACTTTCTTTAGCCATGGTATTTTGAGAAGACATGATTGATTTGTTAGTATTGCTTGAAGTATTGTTATTTCTTATGTCAATATAGACTTTTATCTTGAATCTTTCAGATCTGAACATTCATGCCACAATTAAGAGAATTACATTGAAAAACTATATTGGTTAGCATTCCACATCAAAAAAAAATTCTTTATCATTTACCTACTCGAGGACGAGTAGGAATTAAGCTTGGGGATGCTTCATACGTCTCCAATGTATCTATAATTTTTAATTGTTCCATGCTATTATTTATGAAGTCTTGGATGTTTAGTGGGCTTTATCATTCACTTTTATATCATTTTTGGGACTAACCTACGAACCCAAAGGCCCAGTCCATATTGCTGTTTTTTGCCTATTTCAGGGTTTTGCAGAAAAAGAATATCAAATGGAGTCCAAACGGAATGAAACCTTCGCGAGAGATATTTTTGGAGAAAATCACGCCCAGGAAGCTTGAGAACCATGTCAGAGGATCGAGGAGCCGCCCTCGAGGGTGGGGGGGCGCGCCCCCTTTCCCAGGGCGCGCCCCCTCCCTCGAGGCCTCCTCGTGTGACCCCCGGTGCCCTCCTTCTTCCTATATAAGTCCACGTACCCCATAAACTCCATACGCAGAGAGAAAACCCTAATTCCACTGCCGTAGCTTCTGTTCCCTTGGAGATCCCATCTTGGAGCCTGTTTCGGAGCTCCACCGAAGGGCGATCCATCACGGAGGCCTTCATCATCATCATCGCCCTCACCATGAGTTGTGAGTAGTTTTCCTGAGACCTTCGGATCCATAGCTAGTATCTATATGGCTTCTTCTCTCTCTCCGGATCTCAATACAAAGTTCTCCTCGGTCTTCGAGGAGATCTATTCGATGTAATCTCTTATTGCGGTGTGTTTGTCGAGATCCGATGAATTGTGAGTTTATGATCAAGGTTATCTATGAAAGATATTTGGTTCTTCTCTGAATTTTTTATGTGTGCTCATAATATCCTTGCAAGTCTCTTCGAATTATTGGTTTGGTTTGGCCTACTAGATCTATAGTTCTTGCAATGGGAGAAGTGCTTGGCTTTGGGTTCAATCTTGCGGTGTCCTTTCCCAGTGACAGTAGGGGCAGCAAGGCACGTATTGTATTGTTGCCATCGAGGATGAAAATATGGGGTTTATATCGTATTGCTTGAG
Source organism: Secale cereale (assembly GCA_902687465.1). Classification (NCBI taxonomy): domain Eukaryota; kingdom Viridiplantae; phylum Streptophyta; class Magnoliopsida; order Poales; family Poaceae; genus Secale; species Secale cereale. Next base: position 97,290,359 of record LR738711.1, on the reverse strand, counting down.
TTTATCCCTCTACATCATGTCATCTTGCTTAAAGCGTTACTCTGTTTGTATGAACTCAATACACTAGATGCATGCTAGATATCGGTCGATGTGTGGAGTAATCGTAGTAGATGCAGGCAGGAGTCGGTCTACTTGTCTCAGACGTGATGCCTATATACAATGATCATGCCTAGATAGTCTCATAATTATTCGCTTTTCTATCAATTTCTCGACAGTAATTTGTTTACCCGCCGTAGAATATCGCTATCATGAGAGAAGCCACTAGACAAAACTATGGCCCCCGGGTCTATTCTCAACATATCAATCTACGTCTACTATACTTTTACCGCTTTTATTTGCTGTTTTATTAAACCAAAAATACCAAAAATATAAACTATCATCTCTATCAGATCTCACTCTCGTAAGTGACCGTAAAGGGATTAACAACCCCTTATCGCGTTGGCTGCGAAGTTCTTATTTGTTTGTGCAGGTGCGAGGGACTCGCGCATGGTCTCCTACTGGATTGATACCTTGGTTCTCAAAAACTGAGGGAAGTACTTACGCTACTATGTTGCATCTCCCTTTCCTCTTCGAGGGAATACAACGCAAGCTCAAGAGGTAGCATGCACCTCGTAAGCAACTCCACCATAAGACCTACCGTCCCTTGTTGTCCCACCCGGCTCATCAATTTGATAGATCATTTATTTTTCATTATATGTGATCACTTGTTGTTTGGAAGACTTGCGTGCTTGATGCAACAACCAATCCTGAACCTTGAATGGATAGTCCATCTTTTGGCCAATCCACTTGGCCGTGCTTTCAGAATGCTTTAGGAAGTACTCGTTGAGCTTGATGAAAGTGTACTTGAGTATTGCGGTCACCGGCAAGGAACGGACACCCTTCAACACATTGTTGAAGCATTCCACCATGTTGCTTGTCATGTCCCCATATCGCATACCTCCTTCATCGTAAGCGTGTGACCACTTTTCTTTATCCGGCTCGCGCCTTAGCAATAATTCTTCCCCCCTTTGTTCTTCTCCAAAGCCTTGAGGAGTTTATCATATCGGCTATTGAATGTGGCGGTGTTGAATGCAACGCAAACAAGGGTAAGGTCTTTGCAAAACTCCTTGCTCTTGCATGCCCGGTAAAAGTTGCAAAAAAGTGTCTCATGCACCAACGGTGTTGAAGCTTTGGAAGACCGGGAATATCAACGTCTATTGCTTTGAGAATCCCATGATGGCGATCCGTTATAATAAAAACCTCTCACTTGCCTATCACCTTGGTTCTCACATGCCCCATGAACCACTCCCAATTATCTTCATGCTCCGAAGGCACCAAGGCAAATGCCACCGGCAACACGTTATAATTTGAAGAGTGGGCAATCGCCACCATAAATGTGTGTTTGTACTTGCCGGTCAAGAATGTACAATCTATAGACAAGACCGGGCGAAAATACGTGAATGCCTCAATGCATTGTCCAAAGCTCCAAAAGGCGGGATGAAACACTATGTCAGTTGACTCCACCCGATGGCGCATTCCCGGGTTTTGATGAGCAATGGCTGCCAACAACTTGGGCAAAATGTTATATGCGGCCTCCTAATCACCATGCAACATCCTAATAGCGTTTGACTTCGCCATCCATGCCTTCCCATACTTGACCGGGTATCCGAAAAGTTCCTCAACCGAAGACATGAGAAACTTGACCTTCACAGTTGGATCATGTGCTATTTGGTTCAACAATTTGTATCCTAGATACTCAGACGTGAGTTGACGGTGTCCTTTGCTTCGGCCGACCTTGTCCGGGGGTGCGCACGTGTGAGTGCCAACATGACTCTTCAACACCCATTGCCCGGTTTCTTTGATTTTCTACCGCGTACCATCCATTTGCAACCTTCTTGATCACATTTGACTATGTACTGAACTTTTTGATTTGAATGAACAACAACAAACGGCCTATGGTTCCTAATGGCAAAGTCACACAACCATATCTTGAACTCTACCAAAGAACCAAACTTGATGCCCTTCTTAAAATGAGCATTCTCATCCTCATTTTCTGGTCGAGGATCACCGAATTTGGGGCACGGTGTTGGATCAGACAACCTGAATCTCAGCCCACCATCAACAACGGCATTATCCGCAAGACTCACATCCCTAAACAACGGCGGCCCTCTCTCCTTCCCGGTCACCTTCTTGTAGATTTCATTTTCTTGCGGAGTCAACCCATCCTCATCCAATTCTTCCTCCGAACCCTCGTCATTCGAGTTAGACACACACATATGGTTATAAGGGAGGGTACGGTCCATGTCTTGTTGCCGCACAATGACATCCAAGTTACCAATTGGATTGTAATGGATCTATTCATTCTCCGAGTAAGCAGACTCTTGAGCAACAATAGCATCATCATCAACATGACCACAAGCATCTTCTTCAGCATGACGAATAGCATCATGACAGAGTATTATGGCGCTAGCATTGACATGATCTTCATTGGGTTGGCTACTTGGTGGTTGGCTAGAACAATTGGGGACATACACCTCGGCACTATCATCATGTATTGGGGAGGATGCATTGCGGTTGAGATCAATTTGCAAGGAAGGAGGAGGATCAACTTTTGTGGCAAAGATCTCAAGAGCCTTGTCTTGTGATGCGTCTACTTTTTCCTTGTACACATTCCAATGCAATTGGGAGGTGATTGGCATACTCTTTAATCGAGACTTTACTCCCAATCCAACTTCATACCTCCCAATAAGCTTAACCTCGGCATTTGGGTCATTCCAATGTAAGAAGCTTCTCACTTTAACTACAAGATCATCAAAGCTTGGACTTGTGTCAAAAAACATAGCCTCTTCCCCTTCATCGTCATTTCCAAGCATAAATGTCAACTTGTCCAAATAATGAACATTTACGAGCTTATGCATCTAAGAAATTGGAAACAATATAATCAATCCATATATGTCATCCAACCAACTCAAATGGACAAATAAACTAAATTTTGCACAAATTGGACAAATAACTACTATCCATACTCAAGTTAATCTAACCATTAACCCTAACCACCAACATAACACTATAACCCTAACCCCCAACATAACCCCCAACATAAACACCATAACCCTAACCCTAACCATAACAATAACCCCTAACATAACCATAACACTAGCCATAAATGCATCATAAATGCACACAACAAGATCAACACCTAGGGTTTGCAATAAATTGACCAAATCAACACAAAACATAGATCTCAACCAATCAAAAGGAGGGGTATGGGGGAGGTAGTGATGAAAATGCACCGGACCCACCGGTGAAATCTCAAGCAAATGGAGGGGATATAGGGGGGTTTGTGAGGGGGGAGGGGGGAGAGGAGCTGAGCACGGGGAAGAAGATGAGTGGGGAAGAAGAGTGGTGGTGGGGCCCACAAACCAGCCCCTCCCCACCTTATCCACCATAGAGGACCCTACCGCCAGGGCCTCTGGCGGTAGGTTCTAGTACCCTACCGCCATGGGCTTTGGCGGTAGGACCCTTTTCCACGTCAGCCTGGCCGTCAGCCCAGCTAACGTCGTGTCGACGCCTACCGCCGAACCCCTGGCGGTAGGACGTCTATGGCTACCGGCAGAGCCTCCGGCGGTAGGCAAAAGGTTCAGATCCCGAAAATTTTCGAAACAGGGGTCAGATGTCGAAATAAAATGAAAAAGGGTCAAAACACAAAAATTTGCCTCCCCTCTCATCCTCGTTTTCTTCTTTTTGATTGAAACACATCTCGTCATCACGCTAGCCCCTTGCTGTGCCTCGACATTTCAGTTTTTTTAGTAGTTTTTAGCAAAAGTTTTATTTTTAATAAGACCAGGGCTCCAGAAACGCGACGTTCCTCGCCCTCAAGGCCCACGACAGGCAAAGCTGCCACGGCTCTCAAGGCCCACGTATGTTGTTGTGCAAGATGGAAATCGAACAAATACGAGCCCAGTTAACCTCGTGAGAGCGCTATCGTAGTCGTAGCATGCTCGCGTCCCGCAGCGCACGCGGCTTCGGTTTTTAGTCCCACCTCGCCTAGCCGAGGGAGTCGAGCGGGAGAGCTCCCTATAAAAGGACAGCCGGGTGCACCCTTGTTACATACTTACCTGGACGGGGTTGACGGGTAATCAAGAAGGCTCGTGGCCTAGGTTAGTGGCCCACATTACACTTGCTGGGTGCGCTGGCCTATCATCTCCCCAAGTGGAAGAGTGAGTGTCATAATTTGTTGTAGAGGGGGTACACATTCGCGCGACCCCTGCCAATTCTTCAAAATTAAATTTTGGTCCTTGGTTTACCGGTCTGGCTCAAGCTTTTGCTTCCCTGTCCTTTTCATGTTGGTCCTTTTAGCGTAAGACACTTACATTTCAGTCCTTCTTTTTGAGGTTTGCCTGGATTTCTTTCTCCTGATGCAAGTTCTTCTCATCTTCACGATAAAGGGGGTGAACACATCATTTGGACATTATATGCGTGAAAGGAGGCAAATAAACTTGTTAACGTGATTGTCTCCCGTGCGCCCAACCCTGCCTAGGCGCCTTCCTCTCACCGACGCCTCATACCCCCTGTGCCACCTCTCACGTGCGTCACCCACATAGTACCGTCCATTCCTTTTGTTTCTGAGGTACGAGCTTGCTTTGCTTTCAACCTATGATTAGACAATTTATTTCTGATGGCGACAATTAGTTAGATCCCACCGATCGACCTTCTCAATAGTTGGGTGAGCATCGGTTTGGCCCTGCATGTGGTCATGGGGATTAGTTGTTCATTCTGAAATGCGTGCGAGCAAGGTGAGACAACACTTTCCTTAGATTGTGAGGATTAGTGATCATTGGAATTTTATGAAGATGGTGATTTATTTACACTATGGTTATCCACTTGATTTTTTTTGTCCCGGTACACTTTAGGATTTATGATTTTCATGCATATTGTTTTGTCCTTCCTTGTGTTTTGATTTTTCTCCGAACTAGGATAATACATTTTTAGTAATTACATGAAATGTTGGGGAACGTAGTATTTTAAAAATTTCCTACGATCACGCAAGATCTATCTACCAGATGCATAGCAACGAGATGGGAGAGTGTGTCTACGTACCCTCGTAGACCGAAAGTGGAAGCGTCTAGTGACGCGGTTGATGTAGTTGAACTTCTTCGTGTTTCAACCGATCAAGCACCGAACATACGACGCCTTCGTGTTCAGCACATGTTCAGCTTGATGAAGTCCCACGAGCTCTTGATCCAATTGAGCTTCACGGGAGAGTTTCGTCAGCACGACAGCGTGGTGACGGATATGATGAAGTTACCGGTGCAGGGCTTCACCTAAGCACTGCAACGGTATGACCAAGGTGTGTTTCTGTGGAGGGGGGCACCGCACACGGCTAGAACAGTGTTTCTTCTGTGTCTTTGGGTGCCCCTGCCCCCGTATATAAAGGAGCAAGGGGGGAGGTGCGGCCAGGCTTGGGGCACGCCAAGGGAGTAGGAATCCTACTCCTAGTAGGAATAGGAATCCCCTTTCCTATTCCTACTAGGAGTAGGAAAGGAAGGGGGGAGAAGAAGGAAGAAGCGGGGCGCCTCCCCCCTTTCCTAGTCCAAGGGGGAGGGTGCATCCAGCCCTATGGGCTTCTTCTCTCTTTCCCTCAATGGCCCACTATGGCCCATACTCCCTCGGGGGGGGG
>LR738711.1:97260067-97284690 GCA_902687465.1 Secale cereale | reverse complement strand
GGGTCCGGTGAACCCCTCCGGCACTCCGGTTAAATCCGAAACTTTTCCAGAACACTTCCGGTGTCCGAATATAGTCGTCCAATATATCAATCTTTATGTCTCAGACATTCCGAGACTCCTCGTCATGTCCGTGATCTCATCCGGGACTCCGAACTACCTTCGGTACATCAAAACTCATAAACTCATAATACCGATCGTCATCAAACGTTAAGCATGCGGACCCTACGGGTTCGAGAACTATGTAGACATGACTGAGACTCATCTCCGGTCAATAACCAATAGCGGAACCTGGATGCTCATATTGGCTCCTACATATTCTACGAAGATCTTTATCGGTCAAACCGCATAACAACATAAGTTGTTCCTTTTGTCATCGGTATGTTACTTGCCCGAGATTCGATCGTCGGTACCTCAATACCTAGTTCAATCTCGTTACCGGCAAGTCTCTTTACTCATTCCATAATACATCATCCCGTAACTAACTCATTAGTCATTTGCTTGCAAGGCTTATTATGATGTGTATTACCGAGAGGGCCGAGAGATACCTCTCCGACACTCGGAGTGACAAATCCTATTCTTGATCTATGCCAACACCACGAACACCTTCGGAGACACATGTAGAGCATCTTTATAATCACCCAGTTACGTTGTGACGTTTGATAGCACACAAGGTGTTCCTCTGGTATTCGGGAGTTGCATAATCTCATAGTCATAGGAACATGTATAAGTCATGAAGAAAGCAATAGCAGTAAAACTAAACGATCATAGTGCTAAGCTAACGAATGGGTCTTGTCCATCACATCATTCTCCAAATGATGTGATCTTGTTGATCAAATGACAACTCATGTCTATGGCTAGGAAACATAACCATCTTTGATCAATAAGCTAGTCAAGTAGAGGCATACTAGGGACATACTGTTTTGTCTATGTATTCACACATGTAGTAAGTTTCCGGTTAATACAATTCTAGCATGAATAAAAGACATTTATCGTGATATAAGGAAATACAAATAACATCTTTATTATTGCCTCTAGGGCATATTTCCTTCAGTCTCCCACTTGAACTAGAGTCAATAATCTAGATTACAAAGTAATGATCCTAACACCCATGGAGTCTTGGTGCTGATCATGTTTTGCCCGTGGAAGAGGCTTAGTCAACGGGTCTGCTACATTCAGATCCGTATGTATCTTGCAAATCTCTATGTCTCCCTCCTTGACTAGATCGCGGATGGAATTGAAGCGTCTTTTGATGTGCTTTGTTCTCTTGTGAAACCTGGATTCCTTCACCAAGGCTATTGCTCGAGTGTTGTCACAAAAGATTTTCATTTGACCCGATGCACTAGGTATTACACCTAGATCGGATATGAACTCCTTCATCCAGACTTCTTCATTTGCTGCTTCCGAAGCAGCTATGTATTCCGCTTCACACGTAGATCCCGCCACGACGCTCTGCTTGCAACTGCACCAACTGACTGCTCCACCGTTTAATAAAAATACATATCCGGTTTGTGACTTAGAGTCATCCGGATCAGTGTGAAAGCTTGAATCGATGTAACCATTTACGACGAGCTCTTTGTCACCTCCATACACGAGAAACATATCCTTTGTCCTTTTCAGGTACTTTAGGATGTTCTTGACCGCTGTCCAGTGATCCACTCCTGGATTACTTTGGTACCTCACTGCTAGACTTATAGCAAGGCACACATCAGGTCTGGTACACAACATTGCATACATGATAGATCCTATGGCTGAGGCATAGGGAATGACTTTCATTTTCTCTCTATCTTCTGCAGTGGTCGGGCATTGAGTCTTACTCAACTTCACACCTTGTAACATAGGCAAGAACCCTTTCTTTGACTGATCCATTTTGAACTTCTTCAAAACTTTATCAAGGTATGTGCTTTGTGAAAGTCCAATTAAGCGTCTTGATCTATCTCTATTGATCTTGATGCCTAATATGTAAGCAGCTTCACTGAGGTCTTTCATTGAAAAATTCTTATTCAAGTATCCTTTTATGCTATCCGGAAATTCTATATCATTTATAGTCAACAATATGTCATCCACATATAATATCAGAAATGCTACAGAGCTCCCACTCACTTTCTTGTAAATACAGGCTTCTCCAAAAGTCTGTATAAAACCATATGCTTCGATCACCTCATCAAAGCGTATATTCCAACTCCGAGATGCTTGCACCAGTCCATAGATGGATCGCTGGACCTTGCACACTTTGTTGGCACCTTTAGGATCGACAAAACCTTCTGGTTGCATCATATACAACTCTTCTTTGAGATATCCATTCAGGAATGCAGTTTTGACATCCATTTGCCAGATTTCATCATCATAAAATGCGGCAATTGCTAACATGATTCGGACAGACTTAAGCATCGCTACGGGTGAGAAAGTCTCATCGTAGTCAACTCCTTAAACTTGTCGAAAACCTTTTGTAAACAGTAACATTACCATCAGCGTCGGTCTTCTTCTTGAAGATCCATTTATTTTTGACGGCTTGCCGATCATCGGGCAAGTCAACCAAAGTCCATACTTTCTTCTCATACATGGATCCCATCTCAGATTTCATGGCCTCAAGCCATTTTGCGGAATCTGGGCTCATCATCGCTTCCTCATAGTTCATAGGTTCATCATGGTCTAGTAACATGACATCCAGAATTGGGTTGCCGTACCACTCTGGTGCAGAACGTACTCTGGTTGATCTACGAAGTTCAGCAGAAACTTGATCTGAAGTTTCATGATCATCATCATTAGCTTCCTCACTAATTGGTGTAGGAATCACTTGAACTAGTTTCTGTGATGTACTACTTTCCAATTCGGGAGAAGGTACAATTACCTCATCAAGTTCCACTTTCCTCCCACTCACTTCTTTCGAGAGAAACTTTTTCTCTAGAAAGAATCCATTCTTAGCAACGAATATCTTGCCTTCGGATCTGTGATATATGGTGTACCCAATAGTCTCTTTTGGGTATACTATGAAGACACATTTCTCCGACTTGGGTTCGAGCTTATCAGGTTGAAGTTTTTTCACATAAGCATCACAGCCCCAAACTTTAAGAAATGACAACTTTGGTTTCTTGCCAAACCACAGTTTATAAGGCATCGTCTCAACGGATTTAGATGGTGCCCTATTTAACGTGAATGCAGCTGTCTCTAAAGCATAACCCCAAAATGATAGTGGTAAATCGGTAAGAGACATCATAGACCGCACCATATCTAATAAAGTACGGTTACTGTCGTGGAATTAGCATGGCAGATGTCCGGTTTAACGGACTTAGTGATGGAACCATCACACGGGTTAGCTTGAAGGGGTTAAAAGCACACAAAGGACACATAGGGTTTATACTAGTTCGGCCCCTTCGATGAAGGTAAAAGCCTACGTCTAGTTTGGTTTGGTATTGCTTGGGCGTCGATGAACAGGGAGCGGATTTCTTGCCTGTGTCTCGACGAGTTGTTTCTTGTCCTTGAACCGTCTCCGGGTCGTCCCTTTATATAGGAGGTAATGCCCGGTCTGGGTTATAGAGTCCCAAGGCCGGCTCATAACTGTGTCCGCCTCGGTCTCTGCTCTTTCTTCCTTGTATCTCAAGTTTACATGATAGGACGGTTTACAAACCGTAAACTTTATACATGGGCCCTAAGCCTCCATGGGCCGTAACCTCTACTGAGTTTACAATTATACAACCATATCACCATAATCCGGTTTAACCTAGCCGGTTTACACCTGCTAGTAATATCCCTGACATTAGGCCCCAGAATGATTTGAACTTGTTCGTGTCAGTCTCCTAAATCTTGCATAACCTTCTTTCTTGTGTCTTATCAGTTTTGTAAACCGGCGATGACGTCATCCCTGGAAATCATTTGATTCGATCGTGACATCACTTCCACATTTATCGCGCACAGCTGTTTATTATCTTTGCTTTAAAGGCCATCCCGAGAATCGAGGCGACAGGGGAATCTTTATCCAATCTCTTTCTTCCTCAAATCCCGCGCTTACCGTTTCGTCTCTCCTCGGCCTATAAATACCGCTGAGGCCCATCTCTTTCCCCTTCCGCTTCTTCTTCCTCCGTCTCCGCACCCGAGCTTCCGCCGCCGTCTGACGAGCTCGCCGTTGCCTGCAAGTCCGGCCGCTGCATCAACCTGAACGCGACCAGATAACTCGCCGCCTGTCGTTTCCTTCTGCCTCAGGTACCCCTTTTTCCCTCGCTATAGATCTGTAGCTTAGGGTTTCACCATGTTTCCGCCATTAGACCTCAAAGCTTCAGCTGTTCGTCCTATACGCCATGCTTGTAATAGGCTCAACCTTAAATTTATCTTCGAAACTTGCTCCCGCTCTGTTGCCTTATGCTTAGACTTGGCCTTAGATTCAATCCTTAGATTCATCCGCTCTGTATCAGACCCCCGTAGTTCTTCTGTAATAGACCTGCATAATTTTCTTCTTTTTCTTACCGCTCAGATCTGTTTTACCTTAGCCTCTTATAGAAACTTGTTTCTTCACCCTCATAGATCTGTAAGATACTCGCCGGTTTAGTCGGTCATACATTGCTTCCGCAACGCATCAACCATGAACACGACGGTTTAGCTTCTTTCTTTTGTTGTCATAAACCGGCAGTAGCTCGTTTCCTGCTTACTTCCGGGTTGGTAATGCCATTAGTCCCTTGTCTAAACCGTCGATGTGATTTTGCATATGTGATCCGGTTTATGCCTCTGTACTTGAATAATCCGGATTTTATACTTCACCTTTTCAGCACTTTCCTTCTGCTAATATGTCTGCCAAGCAGTTTGTTTCTTGCGACTGGGTTCCTTCCGTCATTACGGAAGAAGACTTAGCTAATGCTGCTACAATTGGCACTCTGGGCCCTCAAGCCATTCTGAAATGGCGGGCCCCAGGAAATGAATGCCCCCCTACTCCCAAAGAAGGAGAAGTTATTGTTTTCTTTGATCATATAGCCCGGGGTTTCAATCCTCCCGGTTCAAAATTCTTCCGGGACGTACTGGTCGCTTTTCAGCTTCATCCTCAAGACATAGGCCCAAATTCCATATCAAATATCTGCGATTTCCAAGTTTTCTCCGAGGTGTATCTTCAAGAGGAGCCATCAGTCGACTTGTTCCAGGATTTTTTTCATTTGAACCGGCGAACTGAGTTTACTGGCGGACCTCATCAAGAACTGGGGGGTTAGCATTCAAAAGAGAAGAGACGCAGTCTTTCCTCACGCTGCTCTCCATACACATCCCAAGGATTGGAACAAATCTTGGTTCTATTGTCACGATACTTCACCTGAAGGAGAGAACCCACTGTCGGGTTATCGCGAACATCGCATTCCTGAAGATCATCCACTGCCGCGGCGTCTTAGCTCTTCAGAACGGCCCCGGTTCGCCTCTCAACTCGCCAAACTCAAAGCCTTTATGGCCAACGGATTGACTGGAGTTGATTTTATGCGTTGCTGGCTTTCCTGGAGTATCCTCCCTCTGAGCCGGCGCTCCGGTTTGATGTATCAGTATACCGGAAAGCCGGATGATCCGCAGCGGTTTACCGACGTAATGCTTCCTGAAAAGGAAGTTATTGAATGAGCCAAGAAAATGCTCAACATCTCTTGGGAGGAATGTAGCAAAACCGGCTTGGCTCCATATTATAAGAAGAATAAACTGCCAGCGGTAAGCTTTCAATCTCTTCTGCTTGCTTTTAATCCGTCCATTTAAATTATCTTCTATTTATCTTTCCTCTTGTATACAGGCCGACGATCCTTTTTGGAAGAGGAAACCTCGGGACAAGACAGGCAAACAGCAACGCCGGAAAACCTATGCTGTTAAGAAAAAGGCGGCTGCTGGCTCCGGTTCACATGTTGAAGAAGATGATCCGGATTCTGAGGTATGAGTTAATCCGGATATGATTTGTTCACCTTTATCCCGATTTATATTAACAGTATCTTTTCACAGGATTTGGCTGAAACTGATAAAGCGGCCAAAACTGAGGTAATCACTCTTTCTTCAGATTCTGAATCGTCGGTGCCCGAGATTCGTAAGGCATCTCGGAAATACCCTTTTTCTCATCCTTACGCTCAACTGGACCCCAATTTTCTTTTGAAGAAACAGCAACACGAAGCCCGCCGGACTACACGCCATAGTGGCCATGTAGTTGAGTCTTCCGGAATATCTCTTACTCCGGCCCGAAGGCGCCGCTCTGAGGTTTTACTCTCCCCAACTCTTCTTCATCCCAAGGCTGGACTTATCCGCAAACCACTTAAACCGTCTGATCCTAATTATCAGGAGAGTCCTTTATCCACTTCTGGCGAATCCACTGCCACACAGGTCCCAACTCTGAAGACTGTCCCTGGGTAAGTCCTTTATTTCATCCGGTTTACCTTTGTATTTGCTTTTGTGACTCTGATTTCTTTTCCAATTCCTTTCAGCAAGCCTAAACCTAGCAAAAGGGCAAAGGCCAGCAGAACAGCTGCTGAGACTGCCACTGATGATCCGGTGGCTGATCCGGATATAGTCATCCCTCCGGAAAATGAGCCTACAGTTCAGCTTGATGATCCTGCTCCCATGGATCATGATCATGCTACTGCTCCTGAAAATCCCAACGCTGAAGATGTCCATGAACCGGCGAGTCCTGTCCGGGCCAACCCTCCTCGGACTAGCCCGGCTCCCGCTAGTCCGGTTCATACTGCCACTCCACAACCGGCAGCTGCCTCTTCTCCAGATATTCAAATAACCGGTACAGGTTATACCGCTCCTGCCGAGCCCGTTGTTTTAGCCAAGCATACTGCTAAAGCGGAGAAACTCTAGCAAGAGAAGGGCAAGTGGAGTACAGACTTGTCTAGTTACGCCGAGCTGAGTGCCCAGGAGCTTTATTCCGGGTATTTGAACCGGCTGCATACCAGTCGGGACTATGAAGCGGGCTTAGTCAATATGATGAAGGACAAATATGAGGTATCTTACTTGTCTTTTGCTTTTGCCTTCTTTGTATTTTTGTCTATGTCATGGTAGCCCCCAAGTTCCGGTTTAGCTTTGTTGAAAGGTGAACCGGTACTTTCAAATGTGAGCAAATAATTTTACATTAGCCCCCAAGTGTCAGGGGCATAACTCGGTTTATGGGCCTGGGACTTGTCTGAATCTTTCTTTCGATGTTTCAACTGCCCATTAGCCCCCAAGTGTCAAGTAGACAACTTGTTTGTGTGCTTGAGACTTGTCTTTAATTGTCACTCTTTGATACTTCAATTGCTCATTAGCCCCCAAGTGTCAAGCGGATAACTTGGTTATGTGCTTGAGACTTGTCTGAACTTTGTCATTTATTCCTCTTGATTTCCTTTGCAGGCTGACTTGACCCGGAGAGCTGAAGAAATAACTGAACTCCGGAATAGACTTGCTGAAACTGAATCTGCTACTGCAAAAAGATCTGGCGCTGAGCTTAACCACTGCTGAACAATTGAAGAAATATTTTGAATCGGAACGGGCAACCTGGGAAGTGCAGAAAAATGCTCTTGAAAAGAGAGCGAAGGATGCTGAGGAAGTTGTTAACCCGGTGACAGAAGAACTGACCGGTTTAAAGCGGCAAATAGAGCTTATGACTTCTGCCGTCTTTGGTAAATACTTAACTTGCACATGCTTTCATCTTTGCAATCTTTATTCCGCTCCGGTTTAAGTGTGATAATCATATGCAGGGCGCCTCGTCACCCATCTTGGGGATGATTTACGGAAGAAACTCAAGGCCTCTTATACTCTGGTTGAGCAGCTGTATTCCGGCGCTCAAAGGATTATAAGCGCGATGTCCTTTAATAAACCGGCCCCCACCACTATCCAAGGTACTCTGGAGAAGTTGTCTATCTTGCCTGCACGCTTGGAAGAGGTGAAGAAGTCTGCTGCCCGAGCCGGTTCTCTTGTAGCGCTCACCAGAGGCAAAGCGTGGGTTCCAGATTTTGATCCGGAAGAAGCCCTGAACGGGTATCCCAGCACCAAAGAAGACGGATCGGCCTTCACTGGCAAAGACCTTCATGCTTTGACGAAGGAGATGCGTCCTCTTGCAAGCAAACTTGCTGTTGAATGAGACTTGACCAGGTATCATCCGGCGTACGATTTACAGAATGAGCGGGTGGATCGGCCAGTTTATGATACCGAAAATCTAATCCCACCAGTGCGCCCCCACACTTTCGCCCCAGATGTTGATCCGTCTGATCTGATTACTGAAGAGATGTACTTCCGTGCTTTATCAAAGATTGATTGGCGCGTTCCTGACTTTCAGCCGCTTCAGGAAGATGAAGAAGCTCCGGAACAAGTCGATCCTCAGCCGTCGCAGCAGGAGGAAACATAGGCCACACAGTTTATCTTTGTAGCTGCAGTATTATTTTGCCGAAAAAACTTTAATCCGTTCAGGCTTGCTGTGCCTTGTAATAGGATAGCTGGAAATATTGTCCGTCTTGATCCGGATGTCCCAACTTTGCTTTGGCGTCTGTCAATTTGAATCCTTTGTCTGATATGGTTTATCTTGCATACTATCTGTTTCTGCATAGATAACACTTAAAAGATGTCCTAGCGGTTTATCGCCGGACCGATTAAAACGCTCTCGTAAATATATCAAACAAGTGTCTGTTTTATACCAGAAATAACTTCATACCTATGATTAAGTATGCTTGATATCCTTAATCCGGCGAACATTGTTGTTTCTGAGGAAGCTCTTGGCTCCGTTGGAGCGTACCCAATTATTCCGGGTTTACCAAAACTACCGGTTTAAATAATGCTGGAGCTCTGTGTCCAGACTTTTGAAGATATGTGGTCAACTTTTGAAGTTGTCCCACTCCGGATCAAAGAACCATAGAAACACATGAAAACACAAATACAAAGAACACAGGTTTGCAAATAAGACCATGTAGTCGAGGCTTTTTGCGAGCTGCCAGGCTCCAAATCGAAGCTTCTGATTCGAATACGATCAGTAAACCGGATCGCCAGGGGCTAAGCTAGGATTCAAATACGATCCATAGCCCCCTAGTGACCGCGAAATTTTAGCCAATCAATGGATTCGAATACGATCCAAGGAGCTTATGATTCGAATACGATCATATAAACCGGATCACCAGGGGCTAAGCTAGGATTCGAATACGATCCGTAGCCCCCTGGTGACTGTGAAATTTTAGCCAATCAATGGATTCGAATACGATCCAAGGAGCTTATGATTCGACTACGATCATATAAACCGGATCACCAGGGGCTAAGCTAGGATTCGAATACGATCCGTAGCCCCCTGGTGACTGTGAAATTTTAGCCGATCAATGGATTCGAATACGATCCAAGGAGCTTATGATTCGAATACGATCATATAAACCGGATCACTAGGGCCTAAGCTAGGATTCGAATATGATCCGTAGCCCCCTAGTGAGTTTAGCTATGTTCTCTTTGGTTCGAATACGACCTATGTTTGAATAGGAAGCCCTTTAGTGGGTTTGGCTATGTTCTCTTTGGTTCGAATACGACCTATGTTTGAACAGGAAGCCCCTTAGTGAATTGGTGTGTTCTATATATCAACATAGATAGATCAAGGCATCTTGTCTTCTTAATGAAAATGATATATATCAAGAGAAATAAACTGTAGATGGATATCACCATAAGATACTTATATTGGAAAAAAGGGTTGACCCCCCGATTTATCGAGGGCGCCGGTTTATTCATTAATCATAATATATACATAGGATACAGCAGAGCTCATGGCTCAAGTATAGTAGGGCCGCAGGAGTGCGATGTTCCACGGCCTCTTTGTCTCTTCTTCTGATGTCCGTGAGTCCTTGTGCTCTCGAACGTCCACCAGGTAATATGAACCGTTGTGTAGATTCTTGCTGACCACAAAGGGCCCTTCCCAAGGCGGGGATAGCTTGTGCATATCTGTTTGATCTTGGATGAGCCGGAGTACCAAATCCCCCTCCTGGAACGTCCTGGTTTTGATCCGGCGGCTGTGATATCTGCGCAAATCCTGTTGATAATCGCAGATCGTGCTGCTGCTATGTCACGCTCTTCATCTAGCCGGTCCAAACTATCCTGTCTTGCCTGCTCATTGGCTGCTTCAACATAAGCCATCACCCGTGGTGAATCATGGCGGATATCGCTTGGAAGAACTGCTTCAGCGCCGTACACCATGAAGAAAGGTGTATAACATGTGGACCGGTTCGGCGTAGTATTGATGCTCCAGAGGACAGAGGGTAATTCCTCAACCCAGCACCCTGGTGTACTTTGCAAAGGAGTCATAAGCCGGGGCTTGATACCTCGCAAAATCTCTTGATTTGCCCTTTCAGCTTGACCATTGGATTGAGGGTGAGCTACAGAAGATACATCTAGGCGAATATGCTCTCGTTGATAAAACTCTTCCATCTCTCCTTTAGATAAATTGGTGCCATTGTCTGTGATGATGCTGTGTGGAAAGCCAAACCGGAAAATTACCTTTTTGATGAATTTAATCGTTGTTGCCGCATCACACTTGCTCACAGGCTCTGCCTCAATCCACTTTGTAAACTTATCCACAGCAACCAGCAGATGAGTTTTTTGATCTTGGGATCGTTTGAAAGGCCCAACCATATCGAGCCCCAAGTCACAAATGGCCAAGTAATCGGTATCATCCGGAGCTCCTGTGCCGGAACAAGAGCACGTCGTGAAAATTTCTGACAAGCATCGCATCTCCGGACTAGATCTGCCGCATCAGCATGGGCTGTCAGCCAATAGAACCCATGTCGAAAAGCTTTAGCCACCAAGGATTTTGAACCGGCATGATGCCACAATCCCCTTCATGGATCTCACGATGGATATCACAACCTTCCTCAGATGACACACACCGCTGAAATGCTCCAGAAACACTGCGATGGTGAAGTTCTCCGTTTACAATTGTCATGGATTTGGAGCGCCGGATTATCTGCCTTGCTTCAATCTCATCATCCGGCAACTCTCCACGGCTTAGATATGCCAAGTAAGGGAGTGTCCAATCCGGGATAACATGAAGTGCCGCAACTAGCTGTGCTTCCGGATCAGGAACGGCCAAATCCTCCTCCGACGGTACTTGAACTGATGGACTGTGTAACTCATCCAAAAAGGTATTCGGTGGTACCGGTTTACGCTGTGAACCCAACCGGCTTAGAGCATCAGCCGCTTCATTCCTTCGCCGGTCTATGTGATCCACTTGATATCCTTTGAAATATCCTGCAACTGCTTCAACTTCTTGTCTGTAAGCTGCCATGAGAGGGTCTTTAGAATCCCATTTGCCGGATACTTGCTGTGCCACTAAATCTGAATCGCCAAAACACTTGACCCGGCTCAAGTTCATCTCCTTAGCCATCCGTAGGCTATGAAACAATGCTTCATACTCTGCTGCATTGTTAGTACAAGGAAATAGTAAACGGAGGACATAACAAAACTTGTCACCTCGCGAGGAAGTTAAAACAACTCCAGCCCCCGAGCCTTCTAACTACCTTGAACCGTCAAAATGAATGGTCTCGGGCGTCACAGAATCGTCCAGTATGTAAGATCCGGCTTCTCCTCTGGTGCTTGCAATTCTGTCCAATCATTGATGAAATCCACCAATGCTTGCGATTTGATAGCGGTGCGTGGCACATACTTCAATCTGTGTGGGCTAAGCTCAATGGCCCACTTCGCCACTCTGCCAGTAGCTTCCCTGTTCTGGATTATATCCCCCAATGGTGCTGAACTGACCACAGTTATTGGGTGACCTTGGAAATAATGCTTCAACTTCCGGTTTGCCATGAACACGCCATATACCAGCTTCTGCCAATGCGGGTACCTTTGTTTGGATTCAATGAGAACTTCACTGACATAATAGTTTAGACGTTGAACCGGATATTCCTTTCCTGCTTCCTTGCGCTCAACCACGATTGCCACGCTGACTGCCCGTGCATTGGCGGTGACGTATAACAGTAATGGCTCATTATCAACAGGGGCAGCAAGGACCGGCGGCTCTGCCAGTTGCCGCTTCAAATCCTCAAACGCAGCGTTTGCCTCATCACTCCATATAAACTGGTATGTCTTCTTCAGCATCTGATAAAGCGGAATTGCCTTCTCTCCCAGACGGCTAACGAACCGGCTCAACGCTGTAATCCGGCCAGCGATACGCTGAACATCATTGATGCAAGCCGGTTTAGTCAAAAACGTGATTGCCTTGATCTTTTCCGGATTGGCTTCTATTCCTCTGTTTGACACCAAGAATCCAAGGAGCTTGCCCGCCGGAACACCGAAAGCACACTTCTCCGGATTAAGCATCATTTTATAGGCTCGAAGGTTGTCAAAGGTCTCCTTGAGGTCCTCTATCAGCGTCTCCTCCTTCCTTGATTTCACCACAATATCATCCACATAAGCAAGAACATTTCTCCCTATCTGCCCCTTAAGACAATTCTGTATGCAACGCTGGTAAGTTGCTTGGGCACTCTTGAGCCCAAAAGGCATAGACACATAGCAAAAAGCACCAAAAGGAGTTATGAAGGCCGTCTTCTCCTGATCTTTAACTGCCATCTTGATCTGGTGATACCCTGAATATGCATCTAAAAAACTTAGCCGTTCACATCCCGCCGTAGCATCAATGATCTGATCAATACGAGGGAGAGCAAAAGGATCGGTTGGACAAGCTTTGTTTAGGTCTGTGTAATCCACACACATTCTCCACTTTTCATTTTTCTTTAACACCAGCACCGGATTAGCTAACCACTCCGGATGAAAAACTTCAACTATGAACCCTGCGGCCAAAAGTCTGGCCACTTCTTCTCCTATAGCCTTGTGCCTTTCTTCGTTGAAGCGGCGCAGATATTGCTTGACCGGTTTAAACTTCGGATCAATGTTAAGACTGTGCTCAGCGAGTTCCCTCGGTATACCTGGCATGTCAGAAGGTTTCCATGTAAAGATATCTCGATTCTCACGGATGAACTTGATGAGCGCGCTTTCCTATTTAGGATCAAGGTTAGCGCTGATAGTGAACTGCTTGGATGAATCGCCTGGCGCAAAGTCAACTTGCTTGGTTTCCTTCGCAGACTTGAACTTCAACGCCGGATCATGCTCTGTAGTTGGCTTCTTTAACGGGGACATATCTGCCGGATCAACATTGTCTTTGTAAAATTTCAACTCCTCCGTAGCACATACTGCCTCCGCATAAGCAGCGTCTCCTTCTTCGCACTCCAATGCAATCTTGCGACTCCCATGAACCGTGATGGTTCCTTTGTGACCCAGCATCTTGAGCTGTAGATAAACATAGCACGGCCTAGCCATAAACTTAGCGTAAACCGGTCTTCCAAACAGAGCATGATATGGGCTCCGGATCTTGACAACTTCAAAGGTTATAATCTCCGACCTGGAATCCTGTTCATCTCCAAAGGTAACTTCTAGGTCAATTTTCCCAACTGGGTAAGCTGATTTACCTGGCACTACTCCATGAAACACCGTGTTTGACTGTCTTAGCTTCTTATCCGTCAGCCCCATGCGACGGAAAGTCTCATAATACAAGATATTGATGCTGCTGCCGCCGTCCATGAGAACCTTGGTGAATTTATAGCCACCCACCTGTGGTGCTACCAGTAAGGCTAATTGTCCCGGATTATCAACTCGCGGCGGGTGATCCTCCCTGCTCCACACAATAGGTTGCTCCGACCAGCGCAGGAATTGTGGTGTTGCCGGTTCAACCGCGTGGACCGCCCGCTTTAAGACTTTTTGATCCCGTTTGCATAAACTCGTAGTGAACACATGATACTGTCCACTGCTCAGCTCCTTTGGATTACTCTGATATCCGGATTGCGGCTGCTGTTGACACTGCTGATTGCCTTGATTGTTGCTATTACCCTGGCCTTGCTGTTGGTTGTTTTGGTTATTGTAACCGCCCTGACCATACTGATGGTTGCCTTGGTTATTGTAACCGCCCTGACCATACTGATGGTTGCCTTGGCTATTGTAACCATTGTTGTTGCCACGATATCCTGATCCGGAACCGTTCCCCTGGTGACCCAGACCGTAAAACCCGGGGCCTGATCCGCCGCCTGGTGGCCTGTTGTTAGATCTGACCCGGTTCATGGCCTCCATCATGACCTTGCATTCTCCCCAGGTATGTTTAGCTGGATGTTCCTTTGTTCCGTGTTTCGGGCAAGGCTCATTCAACTCTTGCTCCCAACTAACAAACCCCCCGCCGGCTTGTGGGGGCAGTTTACCCTTGTTGCGTTGAAAACTCCCTTGGACTTGGGTGTTGGCCACGAAGTCAGAGCCACCCTCTGCCTTTCGCTTGCCTAAGAAGCTTGTTCCGACCGGATTAGTCTGCGCCGGTTTACCGGGTTTATTTGCCTTTCCAGATTTATCTCCATCCGCTTCTGGGTATTTGGTGTTGTCGGAGTCCCCATACTTTACCAAAGCGCTCATGAGAGTTCCCATGTCATTACAATCCCGTTTGAGCCGTCCCAGCTTCAACTTCAGAGACTCAAACCGGCAATTGTTCTCCAGTGTTACTATCGTCGTACTGGGGTTGATACCGTTCGAAGAGTGCAGGATTTCTGACACTCGCCGGACCCATGCACTCATAGGCTCCTGCTCTCCTTGTATACATGCCGCTAGGTCCACCACTGACATCGGCTATTTGCACGTGTCCTTGAAATTTTTGATAAACTGGCGGCGTAACTCACCCCATGATCCGATGGAGTTAGGTGGTAAGCCCTTCAACCAGGTCTGGGCTGTACCCTCAAGCATCATGGTAAAGTACTTCGCGCAAGCCGCTTCATCTACGTCCAGCATCTCCATAGCCATCTCGTAACTCTCAACCCAAGCCTCTGGAGCCAAATCTGCTGTGTAGTTAGGCACCTTACGTGGACCCTTGAAATCCTTGGGTAACCTTACACTTCGTAAGGCAGGAATAAGACACTGTATTCCAAAGGAACTCGTCGTGACTCCCGTCTCCGCTGTGGTTGTGTGAACCGGCGGCGTCTGACGGATCTCCTCGCGGGCCGTAGGTCCGGCCTGGTTTACCGCCTCCTGGGCTTGCGCCTCTGCTCCCGCCGGGTTACCCTGTCTGTGACGATGTCGCCTCCGTTCACTGCTGGACACCTCCGGTTCATCCCAATGCCTAGTATAACTCCGGCTGTGGCGGGGTGTTGAATGAAGCCTCTCCCTGCTATAGGAATACGCTTGCTGCTGTGTCAATGCCGTGTTAAGCAGATCCTTGACCCTGCGTGCCTCCATTGCCACGGGGGATGTCCCCTCAATGGGTAAAGCGGCCAGGCGTGAAGCGGCAGCAACAATGTTATCCAAAGGGTTTGAATAATGACCCGGAGGAGTGGGGATGTGAGGCGTGGATATAATCCGTCGATCTTGCTCCGCAGTGGGCTGGTGAACCGGTTCACCCCTCACTGGAGCTGTCCTATGGTTTACCTCCGGATCATTGCTGGCTCCCGCTCCTAGCGTCCCGAAGAGATTCATTGCCTCATAGACCGCTGGTAGACGAGACTGATACCTCCGACTTCTTACTCCCTGCGCAGAGGCCTGATCCATCCTGAGCTGGAAGGCCTGAGAATCCAGCTCTGCCTGCCTTGTTGCTATCATAGCTTTCTCTGCCTTCAGATCCTCTCTTGCTTGCTTGATCCGGCCCCTCAGCTGAAGGAGTTCTGCATCGTGTTGCGCCTTGTCTGCTGGAGACACCACTGCTACTGCCCGGGTTGTCAACTCCTCGACCAAGGCGGATAGAGCGTCAGAGGGCGAGATGGCCTGGCCGCTCCCCCCTACACCAGCTTCTGCTGTGATCGCCCCTTTCACCGTGGACTGCGGCATAGGTTGTGATCCGGCCATAAAGACAGCCACCCGGTTTGGCGGATCAAAGGGGTCCGGAATACTGTCTCCGTCGGACACACCCTCAGATCGGCCGTCCCGCAACAGATACAAGGATTCAGTCTCTCCGGATGAGGATTCATCGTCGGAACAGACAACTGTCTCGCCACCAGAATCCGATCCGTCCTTGGCTTGGACTCCGTGAATTGCTCCGACGAAGACGCGCTTCATGGCAGGCTGAATCCGGGCCGATCTCGCACGCTGAGCCGGCTCGACGATGTTGGGGAAGGTGTCCGGCTCAGGTCCCGGTTCACCAATCTTGCCGATGAAGACGTGGATGCCGCCGAAGGGAAACCGGTACCCGTATTCGATTGAATTGGCCTCCGGGCCCCAGCCTGCGGCGTCGATGTAGATCCGGCCGCGGCGACTCTTGGTCATCCGGCCGACCGCGTAGCCCTTGAGTCCTTCAAAGCTGCCCTTCAAGAACTCAAAACCGTCGTGCGGAGGCCCCAAGGTGGGCGCCAACTGTCGTGGAATTAGCACGGCAGATGTCCGGTTTAACAGACTTAGTGATGGAACCATCGCACGGGTTAGCTTGAAGGGGTTAAAAGCACACAAAGGACACAGAGGGTTTATACTAGTTCGGCCCCTTCGATGAAGGTAAAAGCCTACGTCTAGTTTGGTTTGGTATTGCTTGGGCGTCGATGAACAGGGAGCGGATTGCTTGCCTGTGTCTCGACGGGTTGTTTCTTGTCCTTGAACCGTCGCCGGGTCGTCCCTTTATATAGGAGGTAACGCCCGGTCCGGGTTACAGAGTCCCGAGGCCGGCTCATAACTGTGTCCGCCTCGGTCTCTGCTCTTTCTTCCTTGTATCTCAAGTTTACATGATAGGACGGTTTACAAACCGTAAACTTTATACATGGGCCCTAAGCCTCCATGGGCCGTAACCTCTACTGAGTTTACAATTATACAACCATATCACCATAATCCGGTTTAACCTAGCCGGTTTACACCTGCTAGTAATATCCCTGACAGTTACGACGTTCGGAGACACCATTACGCTGTGGTGTTCCGGGTGGCGTGAGTTGTGAAACTATTCCACATTGTTTCAAATGAAGACCAAACTCGTAACTCAAATATTCACCTCCACGATCCGATCGTAGAAACTTTATTTTCTTGTTACTATGATTTTCTACTTCACTCTGAAATTCTTTGAACTTTTCAAATGTTTCGGACATGTGCTTCCTCAAGTAGATATACCCATATCTACTCAAATCATCAGTGAAGGTCAGAAAATAACGATACCCACCGCGAGCTTCAACACTCATCGGTCCACATACATCAGTATATATGATTTCCAACAAATCTGTTGTTCGCTCCATTGTTCCAGAGAACGGAGTTTTAGTCATCTTGCCCATGAGGCATGGTTCGCAAGCACCAAGTGATTCATAATCAAGTGATTCCAAAAGTCCATCACTATGGAGTTTCTCCATGCGCTTTACACCAATATGACCTAAACGGCAGTGCCACAAATAAGTTGCACTATCATTACTAACTTTGCATCTTTTGGCTTCAACATTATGAATATGTGTATCACTACAATCGAGATCCAATAAGAATAGACCACTCTTCAAGGGTGCATGACCATAAAAGATATTATTCATAAAAATAGAACAACCATTATTCTCAGATTTAAATGAATAACCGTCTCGCAACAAACAAGATCTAGATATAATGTTCGTGCTTAACACTGGCACCAAATAATAATTATTCAGGTCTAAAACTAATCCTGAAGGTAGATGTAGAGGTAGCCTGCCGACGGCGATCACATCGACTTTGGAACCATTTCCCACGTGCATCGTCACCTCGTCCTTAGCCAATCTTCGTTTAATCCGTAGTCCCTATTTCGAGTTACAAATATTAGCAACCGAACCGGTATCAAATACCCAGGTACTACTACGAGCATTAGTAAGGTACACATCAATAACATGTATATCACATATACCTTTGTTCACCTTGCCATCCTTCCTATCCGCCAAATACTTGGGGCAGTTCCGCTTCCAGTGTCCAGTCCCTTTGCAGTAGAAGCACTCAGTTTCAGGCTTGGCTCCAGACTTGGGTTTCTTCGCGGGAGTAGCAACTGTCTTGCTATTCTTCTTGAAGTTCCCCTTCTTTCTCTTGCCCTTTTTCTTGAAACTAGTGGTCTTGTTAACCATCAACACGTGATGCTCCTTTTTGATTTCTACCTCCGCAGATTTCTACCTCCGCAGCCTTGAGCATAGCGAAGAGCTCGGGAATTGTCTTTTGCATCCCTTGCATATTATAGTTCATCACGAAGCCTTTATAGCTTGGTGGCAGTGATTGAAGAACTCTATCAATAACACTATCCTCGTCAACTTTGCAACCAAGTTGAGTCATATGATTGGAGTACCCAGACATTCTGAGCAAGTGTTCACTGATAGAACTATTCTCCTCCATCTTGCAGCTATAGAATTTATTGGAAATATCATATTTCTCAATCCGGGCATTTGCTTGAAATATTAACTTCAACTCCTGGAACATCTCATATGCTCCATGACGTTCAAAACATCGTTGAAGTCCCAATTCTAAGCCGTAAAGCATGGCACACTGAACTATCATGTAGTCATCAGACCGCATCTGCCAGATGTTCAAAGCGTCTACATTAGCGGGAGGGGGCTTGTCACCTAGCGGTGCTTCAAGGACATAATTCTTCTGTGCATCAATGAGGATAATCCTCAAGTTACGGACCCAGCCTGTGTAATTGCTACCATCATCTTTCAACTAAGCTTTCTCTAGGAATGCATTAAAATTCAAAGGAACGGTAGCACAGGCCATTGATCTACAACAACATAGATATGCAAAAACTATCAAGACTAAGTTCATGATAATTTAAAGTTTAATTAATCATATTACTTAAAGAACTCCCACTTAGATAGACATCCCTCTGTTCATCTAAATGATCACGTGATCCAAATCAACTAAACCATGTCCGATCATCACATGAGATGGAGTAGTTTTCAATGGTGAACATCTTATGTTGATCATATCTACTATATGATTCACGCTCGACCTTCCGGTCTCCAGCATTCCGAGGCCATATCTGCATATGCTAGGCTGGTCAAGTTTAACCCGAGTATTCTGCGTGTGCAAAACTGGCTTACACCCGTTGTATGTGAACGTAGAGCTTATCACACCCGATCATCACATGGTGTCTCGGCACGACGAACTTTTGCAACGGTGCATACTCAGGGAGAACACTTATACCTTGAAATTTTGTAAGGGATCATCTTATAATGCAACCGCCGTACTAAGCAAAATAAGAAGCATAATAAGATAAACATCACATGCAATCAAAATATGTGACATGATATGGCCATCATCATCTTGTGCTTTTGATCTCCATCTCCAAAGCACCGTCATGATCACCTTTGTCACCGGCGCGACACCTTGATCTCCATTGTAGCATCGTTGTCGTCTCGCCAACTATTGCTTCCACGACTATCGCTACCGCTCAGTGATAAAGTAAAGCAATTACATGGCGACTGTATTTCATACAATAAAGCGACAAACATATGGCTCCTGCCAGTTGCCGATAACTTTACAAAACATGATCATCTCATACAATAACGTATAACTCATCATGTCTTGACCATATCACATCACAACATGCCCTGCAAAAACAAGTTAGACGTCCTTTACTTTGTTGTTGCAAGTTTTACGTGGCTGCTACGGGCTTAGCAAGAACCGTTCTTACCTATGCATACAAAAACCACAACGATTTTTCGTCAAGTATGTGCTGTTTTAACCTTCACAAGGACCGGGCATAGCCACACTCGATTCAGCTAAAGTGAGAGAGACAGACACCCGCCAGTCACCTTTAAGCAACGAGTGCTCATAACGGTGAAACCAGTCTCGCGTAAGCGTACGCGTAATGTCGGTCCGGGCCGCTTCATCTCACAATACCACCGAACCAAAGTATGACATGCTGGTAAGCAGTATGGCTATTATCGTCCACAGCTCACTTGTGTTTTACTCGTGCATATCATCTACGTATAGACCTGGCTCATGATGCCACTGTTGGGGAATGTAGTATTTTAAAATTTTCCTACGATCACGCAAGATCTATCTACTAGATGCATAGCAATGAGAGGGGAGAGTGTGTCTACGTAGCCTCATAGACCGAAAGCGGAAACGTCTAGTGACGCGGTTGATGTAGTCGAACTTCTTCGCGTTTCAACCGATCAAGCACCGAACGTATGGCACCTCCGCGTTCAGCACACGTTCAGCTTGATGACGTCCCACGAGCTCTTGATCCAGTTGAGCTTCACGGGAGTGTTTCGTCAGCACGACAGTGTGGTGACGGATATGATGAAGTTACCGGTGCAGGGCTTCGCCTAAGCACTGCAACGGTATGACCGAGGTGTGTTTCTGTGGAGGGGGCACCGCACACGGCTAGAACAATGTTTCTTCTGTGTCTTTGGGTACCCCCTGCCCCCGTATATAAAGGAGCAAGGGGGAGGTGCAGCCAGGCTTGGGGCGCGCCAAGGGAGTAGGGATCCTACTCCTAGTAGGAATAGGAATCCCCTTTCCTATTCCTACTAGGAGTAGGAAAGGAAGCGGGAGAGAAGAAGGAAGAAGAGGGGCGCCTCCCCCCCTTTCCTAGTCCAACTAGGATCCCTAGGGGGAGGGTGAGGCCAGCCCTATGGGCTGTCTCTCTCTTTCCGTCAATGGCCCACTATGGCCCATACTCCCTCGGGAGGGGGGGGGGTCGATAACCCCCTCCGGCACTCCGGTTAAATCCGAAACTTTTCCGGAGCACTTCCGGTGTCCGAATATAGTCGTCCAATATATCAATCTTTATGTCTCGGACATTCCGAGACTCCTCGTCATGTCCTTGATCTCATCCGGGACTCTGAACTACCTTCGGTACGTCAAAACTCATAAACTCATAATGTCGATCGTCATCAAACGTTAAGCGTGCGGACCCTACGGGTTCGAGAACTATGTAGGCATGACCGAGACTCATCTCCGATCAATAACCAATAGCGGAACCTGGATGCTCATATTGGCTCCTACATATTCTACGAAGATCTTTATCGGTCAAACTGCACAACAACATATGTTGTTCCTTTTGTCATCGGTATGTTACTTGCCCGAGATTCGATCGTCGGTATCTCAATACCTAGTACAATCTCGTTACTGGCAAGTCTCTTTACTCATTCCGTAATACATCATCCCGTAACTAACTCATTAGTCATTTGCTTGCAAGCCTTATTATGATGTGTATTACCGAGAGGGCCCAGAGATACCTCTCCGACACTCGGAGTGACAAATCGTATTCTTGATCTATGCCAACACCACGAACACCTTCGGAGATACTTGTAGAGCATCTTTATAATCACCCAGTTACGTTGTGACGTTTGATAGCACACAAGGTGTTCCTCCGGTATTCGGGAGTGTCATAATCTCATAGTCATAGGAACATGTATAAGTCATGAAGAAAGCAATAGTAGTAAAACTAAACGATCATAGTGCTAAGCTAATGGATGGGTCTTGTCCATCACATCATTCTCCTAATGATGTGATCTTGTTGATCAAATGACAACTCATGTCTATGGCTACGAAACATAACCATCTTTGATCAATAAGCTAGTCAAGTAGAGGCATACTAGGGACATACTGTTTTGTCCATGTATTCACACATGTACTAAGTTTCCGGTTAATACAATTCTAGCATGAATAAAAGACATTTATCATGATATAAGGAAATACAAATAACATCTTTTTATTGCCTCTAGGGCATATTTCCTTCATTAAACCCCAGTAAGCCGCACTTCACGGGCGCCCTATGGGGTGTGCCATGTCATCACCAATGTGGCGTCGACTTATTAGACCAAATGGGACACACTCTTTGGTTGATGGGTGAGGACAAAATTCGGAGGAAGCTTTGTAGTTGCCTTGTCCCACACGAAACACACTCGGTTTCCTCCCCACACACGTCACTCCCTCCTATCCCTCTATCGTCTAATATTCTCCCTCGTATCGTCACCATCATAAGGAGCCCAAATGACGGGATCGTGCACATAGTTGCTATTGACTTCAACATCGCTTGGACAACATGGAAGCATGCCCAACTCCTATTGTGCTCACCACCGGACAACACTACCCAGATTTTCCTCATCTCAACCATGTCGAGGCAGCGGTCAAGATTGGCTACAACCTATGAGGAGGATCTCGTCGTCACTTGTGGTTGATTCATGGAAAACATTGCCAAGCCGGTGATGAAGAGTTGTGAGTTCATTTTTTTCATAATTTTTCTCCTCTTGACCACCACTTGTCACTTGGTGTTGATTACATCCATCGCCGATTTGTTCCTTTGCTAGTTCCCTTCAAGTAGTGGTCGAGCCTCGAGATTCAAGGGCAGCATCGAAGGTTAGAGAGGAGGAAGAAGAAGTAAGCAATGAGCGGATCTAGCATGGGGCTGCAAGTGTTGCCTTTTCCAAACCCTTTTGTTACTTGCAAGCAGGGAAGCAATTACAACACTAATGCCTAAAATGTTGGATGCCAATGGTGCTTCAACTCCGATATAACTTCAGCCACTCAATGTCAGGTTTGGTCTTGTTCAACTTCAGCCACTCATGGTGCCTACATTTTGCTCTAATTTAGGTGCTTTTATTTACACATCTCTTGGTGAAATTTTTGATCTAATGAGGTTTAAATTATGGGTGTGGCTAGGTCTCAGTCGACTTAGACTTCGCGAAGTCTCAGTTAAGTGATCTATGCAAGATCAAAGGAACATATCATCGATTGAGACTTCGCTAAGTCTCAGTCGACTGAGATTTAGCAACACCGTTAAATTATACTCCCTCCATTCCTAAATACAGGCCTTTTCATATATTTGAAATGAACTACATATGAATAAATATAGATGTATTTTAGAGTGTAGATTCACTTATTTGCTCTATATGTAGTTCATATTAGAATATCTAAAAAGACTTATATTTAGAAACGTGGTGAGTACTCTTTAATAGGTTCATCTTCATATTAGGGTGTCATTTTCACTAATTCTTCTTAGAAAAAAAAATGGTTGACTGATTGTGAATGAATATGTGTATCTTCCACTTTAATTGTGCAAAGAAGTCCTTATGTGCCCCTTCAAATTTGCCTCCTTTTTTTTGACTAAAAATGTTTTTTCTTCCCTATTTCACATTAGGGGTGAATTTTGTTCCTATATGACTTTGGACACTAACATTGTTAAATGTGATGTGATATGACCATTTTGTACTAGTGCACTATGTGAAAAACTATATACTAATGGCTGGGATCCGCATGTTACTACATCGCGAGTTTTTTTTAGGAAAAATGCCTATGGAAAAATTTTGTACTCGTCGATACAACCTAGAAGCACAAGTTTTTTTTAAAGCACATCGATATCCTTGTTTTATGAACAAACGACCCTAGAGGATCTTCCAC
Source organism: Secale cereale (assembly GCA_902687465.1). Classification (NCBI taxonomy): domain Eukaryota; kingdom Viridiplantae; phylum Streptophyta; class Magnoliopsida; order Poales; family Poaceae; genus Secale; species Secale cereale. The sequence goes on along the minus strand of LR738711.1, from coordinate 97,261,413 downwards.
GTTGCTCGCCGCTTTCGATTCCACGGCGTGCTCTCGGCTTGGCCGCCCGAGGGTTCCATTTCTGGAATTTCTAGTTTTCTTCTTACGAAGTGTAGCAATGCTACTTTTGATTCATAAAGAAGAGGGCAGGGGAATATAAGGATGAGAGGAAATAGATTACACCAGTTAACACAATAAAAGCAAAAAGAAATGGTTGGGTCAAGACGACGAGGCAAGCTCCTAGAAGAAAATAGAAGAGTCGGGATGCCATCATCTTCCATCGTCCTCACGAGAGGTTGCACGAGAATACAACTACCACATACGAAGAACTCCAATCAACTGAGACCATCCATGATGCCTCAAAGCTATTGGTGCTGCGGAAAGGCAATTAGCGACTGAGTCCACACCCGGACGAAGAGTCATACACAGCTGAGGGTTCATACTTCCACTCGTGCAAAATCTCTGAACAATGATAGCATAATTGGATCATATAGCAATCCCTCAATGTGCAATTAAGAATCACTCCAAAGTTCCTATCGTGGAGAACATACGATGAAATTGTTTGTAGGGTACGAAACCACCTCAAAGTTATTCTTTATGATCAATCTATTGGGCTATATGACACGCATCAATCAACCCTAATGTCATCCTAGATACTCCAATGTCACCACAAGTATCTGTGGGTCAATTATACGATGTGCATCACACAATTTTAGATTCATAATATTCAATCCAACATAGAGAACTTCGAAGAGTGCCCCAATATTTCTATCGGAGAAAGGAATATGAAAACGCGTATCAACCCCTATGCATAGATTACCCCAATGTCGCCAAAGGAATCCGCAAGTTGATAACCAAAACATACATCAAGTGAATCAATAGAACATCCCATTGTCACCACATATATCCAATCACAAGACATACATCAAGTGCTCTCACATTCAAAAGATTCAATCCGGCATAAGAAAACCTCAAAGAAAAAGATTCAATTCATCACAAAAAGGTAGAGAGGGCAGAAGACCATAAGATCCAACTATAATACCAAATCTCGCGGTACATCTAGATCGTTGATACGTCCAAAACGTATCTATAATTTCTGCTTGCTCCATGCCACTTTTGGGTGATATTGCTATGATATTCATACACTTCCATACACTTTTGATCATATTTGGACTAACTTACTAATCCAGTGCACCCCAGTGCCAGTTTCTGTTTTCGGCTGTTTTTGTATTTCAGGTTTTCACATTACGAGAACTCCCAGGAAAAATCCAGAAAAAATATATAAAAAATCAGCGTTCCAGGAGCTACCGTGCGGCCAAAGTACAGCCGGGGGGGACCCACAGGGGCTCCAGGCGCCCTGTGGGCGC
>LR738711.1:97249542-97260057 GCA_902687465.1 Secale cereale | reverse complement strand
CCCCCCTGGGCCGCGCCGGGGGGGCGCCTGGGCCCCCCGAGGCACCTCCGATGCCCCCCTTTGGCATATATTTAAAGCGTGTCGAGGAAACCCTGATTCCAGACCCCTTTTCTCCAGACGCGATTCCGATCTCCGCCGCCATCGCCATCAAGCTTCGGGGGACCAGAATTCCTGCGCCGGCACCCTGCCGGGACGGGGAAGTGCCCCCGGATTCATCTCCATCGACGTTGCTTCCTCCTTCCATGATGCGGGAGTAGTTCCTCCTCGGGGCTGAGGTTCTTACCAGTAGCTATGTGGTCAATTCTCTCTCCCATGATGTGATCTTCGTTGTGATCATAGGCTATGTTAATCTAGGGTGATCTCATGATATTTCCCCTTCCTCTATGTATTGGATTGATGTACTCACTTGTCTTTATCTAGTATAATCCCCGAGACCAAGGTGACAGCGGTCTATTGGACATGGATTAGAAAAGTATTTTCATGAGTGATTTCCTCTCTTGTGTGTTGATTGAAGATTGAGAGTCTCTTGGTGCTTGTCTTTGACTATCCTTTAGATATGTTGTGGTGATTGTGGGACTCTCTTTGGATGGCCGCGGTGACATTGGGAAATCCTTAGATAGAGAACTACGAACTTTGAGGTGTGCTTTTGTAGCCCTACATAATTCTCGTCCTCTCTTGACCACGGAGGAATGACCTCCGAGTGTGTCCCCTTTGCATGTTTTATGGGAAATATCATGTGATCCGATTATTTTAATGTTGTTGGGAGTTGCCACTAGTGAAAGTATGAAGCCTAGGCCTTGTTTCCACCATTGCGATACCATTTGTGCTCACGTTTACCACTTGTTTGCTTGCTGCACTTTTTATTACATATTTAAATTACTTTGTTTTGCCATCCATATTACTTGACATTTAACATCTCTTCGCCGAACTAGTGCACCTATACATCTGACAAGTGTATTAGGTGTGTTGGGGACACAAGAGACTTCTTGTATCTTAGTTGCAGGGTTGCTTGAGAGAGACCATCTTCAACCTCTACTTCCCTGAGTTTGATAAACCTTAGGTCATCCACTTGAGGGAAATTGCCGCTGTCCTACAAACCTCTGCGCTTGGAGGCCCAACATAGTCTACAAGAGTAGAAGCGTGTGTAGACATCAAGCTATTTCTGGCGCCGTTGCCGGGGAGGTGAGCGCTTGAAGGTATATCTTTAGATCTTGCAATTAAATCTTTTTGTTTCTTGTTTTTATTTCACTAGTTATGTTTATGGAAAACCTTGCTATTGGATCGTTGCTTGCGGGAGGACGCCCCACACCTGTGGTGGTTGCTCCTCCTCCTACTGAAATTGTGCCCTATAAAATACCGGCTGGTACTATCGATTATGTTTTGGCTAATCGTTATGCAGGAGACAGACATCCCGATGAACACTTGCTATATCTGTCACAACTATGTTCATTATTTAAGCTTGCAGGTGTATCGAGGGAGTTTGTCATGAGGAAATTATTTGCCTTGTCACTGAAAGGAAAAGCATTGGAATGGTATAGGCTACTAAATGACTCTCACCTGCTGGAGTGGGAAGAGATCAAGTCTCTCTTTTACTCCAAATTTTATCCTCTTCATGAAGTCCATAAGAATAGGAATTATGTTTATAATTTTTATCCTCATGACGGAGAGAGCATAGCTCAAGCTTGGGGGAGACTGAAAACATTAATGCTAAAATGTCCTAACCATGGGCTCCCCAAAGATATTATTAATACTAACTTCTATGTGAGGCTCTCTCGACAGGATAAAGATTTGCTCGACGCTTCCTCTATGGGTTCTTTCACAAACAAAAAGATTGATGCTAAATGGGAACTCCTTGAAAGAATTCAACGCAACACTGAAGATTGGGAGATCGACAAAGGTAAAGAGTCAGGTATAATTTATGAGTATGATTGCATTAAGTCCTTTGTTGAAACTTCAAGTTTTAATAAGTTTAGTGCTAAGTTTGGGCTTGATTCTCAACTCCTTGTTGATTTCCTCAAATCTTTTGCTTCACATCTAAATATGCCTAAGGAGGATTGGATCAAGCATCATAAACCTTTTAAAGAGACTTGCAAAAAAATGAAATTGTTCATGATGATTGCAACATGCATGATCCAATTCCTAAAAATGAAGTTTTATATAAGCATGTTAATTTTTGTGGAGTGGATAGACCTTGTGAAAGGCCTATGATTGAAGAAGAGAAGTATTGTAAGCAACATAAGCATGAAAGAACAATCACCTGGGTCAAAGATTTAAATGAAATTGCTAGAGAATTGTGTGACCTTTATCCTTTTACTTGTGAACTTTGCCATAAAGAGGGTCACTTTAATTTTCAATGCATGAACTTTCAAAACATAACTGTTAATCGGTTGTGTGATAACATGATCACCTCTGATCTTTATGATGAGCTTATGTTATTTTTGATGTGTGAAGAGTTATCAGAAAAGACTTCTTGGCTGGATGATAATGCCATAGGAATAAAAAACACTTTGCAAAATTGCCATCTCTATTGTGTTGTTAATTGCCATGAAAATGATTACATAAGTAAGATTAGAAAGGAGGGAACTTTACCAAAGTATAAAAATGTCTCTTATATTTCTGCTAATAAAAAGGAGAGTTTCTCCCAAGTTTCCCCTATTGTTTCTAATGATAAACCAGGATATGTGGAGAAGCTTCATCTCCAACCACCCCCTCCTAAGGTGAAGAAGAAGAAAAAGAAGAGGAGGAGGAGGAGGAGCAAGAAGGAAGAAGAATGGGCATCAACCTGGCCTGAGCATATTCCTCCTATCAACTTTTATCCTAACGGTTGTAAGTTTAAAGAAGAAGGTGAAGTTTATTGCCTTAATTATCATCTTGATGATACGTCCGTAGGTACTATTGAAGATGATTTTGATTATGATATGCATGTTACTTATTGTGATTGGGAAAATGATGATAATGCTGCTTATGATCTTGAACATCTTTTTGGTACCAACTCTGAAAGTGAAGATATGGGAAGCTCTAAGCTTGGGGATGATAGGATTGCAAATCCTATCCCCACTAGTGATGTGATGATTGATAATTCTCTTGCTAGTAAGAATAAAGACAACATGTTTACAAATATAGTTGCTAGCAATGATAATGCTCTTCTCTACCATGATGATGTTATAACTCCAATCTATAGTGTTCAAGTTGTTTATGATAGTCCTACTCCCACTATTACCAATGAGAAAGATTATGCTTATGTGGGGAGTGAGAGTACCTTTTTGCATGTGGATCATGGTAACAATGCTTTATGTGATGCTTATATTGTTGAGTTCATCCATGATGCCACTGAAATTTATAATGAGAGAGGGAGGCTTGGTTCTAAATATCTTAATAATAAGAAGTTTCATCTCTTTATGGTGAATATTTTGAAGTTATGCTTGTTTTGCCTTCCTATGCTAGTTGCTTCGTGCTTCAATGAATTATTCTATTGCAATATTCCTATGCATAGGAAGCATGTTAGGCTTAAATGTATTTGGCATTTGCTTCTTGATGCCCTCTTTTGTTCTTCAGCTCTTATTCTTACGAGAGCATCATTAAAGTCCTATGCCTAGCTTAAAGGCATAAAAGAAAGCGCTTTTGGGAGGCAGCCCACAATGAATAAAATTTTATTTTGCTTTTTGTTGTGTCTTGATGTTTTTACTACAGTAGCATCATCATTGTATCTTTACTTTTCATATTTGTGCCAAGTATAGCCTCTGATTGCTAGAAAGTTCAAAAGTTGTGAGGTGCTGTCCAGGAAACAGATTCTGTCCTTGGATAGAAAAATTCGTATAAAATCACCAGATCATCTTTTTGGTCTGAATTTTCGACAGCGTTCTCTATATAATTGTCTTTCGTGCATCTGTTCTGAGTTTTTTTATTTGAGTTGCAGAAGTATCCCGAACAGATCAATTACTATCTGCTGTTCTGTTTTTCACAGATTCTGTCCTGTTTTGCCTTTCCTTCATTTTGCAAACCTTGAGCTTGCTTTTTCTTTGCAAAAACCTTTTGGCAATCTTGAGAAATAGTAGACCTTCAAGAATATCCTTATTTCCAGCAAGGAACAATTATTTTATTATGGGTACTAACCTCGCTAATCAGATTATGATGAGTTATGTATGAAGGGAGTTTTCAAGTGTGCGAGGGAAGATGATAAAAAGATTCAGGAGTGTCAAGCGCTCAAGCTTGGGGATGCCCCCATGCACCCCCAAGAAATATTCAAGGAGACTCAAGCGTCTAAGCTTGGGGATGCCCCCGTGCATCCCCTTCTCCATCAACATTATCAGTTCGTCTTTCGTTCCACTATATTTTAATCACTTCATGTGTTATGTGCTATGCTTGGAGCGTCTTGCTTTTAGTTCCTTTTTAGTTTTCTTTAGCTTTTCATAACGAGTCGGAACTCAGCTTTCTTTATGTGGGAGAGAAACATGCTCCACTTCTACCTAGAACATAACATAGAATTTTCATGTCTATCTATGATGTGTGTGTTCTTTGTCTTTCAATAGCTACTATCATGTTTAGCTTTTAGTTTTCATGCTTATCTTTTTAAAGAGCTTTTGTTTAGTTGGTTGCTTGAACTCTCTTTAGTTATCATGCTTATCTTATTAAGAGAGTTTGCTTCTGTTGCATTGGTTGATATGTCTATGATGAAAATGCTACGTGCATAATGGTGCTTAGTAGTTCATGTTTTCTTATGGTTAGTCTCAAATAGCTGGGGGGTTCCCAATGTGTCATTGGAGTACCAACATGATTTGTTTGCCTATGATGTGGTATGGTTTAGTAATATCTTCCTTCAAGAATTTATTTTGATTGACTTGGCGTATGCTCACGCATATTTAAGACTGTAAAGAAAGTCTGTCAAGCCTTGATGATCTTTTGTTTCTGAGTAGCGATATAACTTCCATGCCTGATTCAATGTTGCTTTGTCGCTCTGCATGATTATGACCGTCATTGCTCTTTTAGTTGGTCGCTCCCAGTCTTTTGCTAACCTCCACCTGTACTAAGCGGACTGACTGCTTGTGCATCCAAAATCCTTTAAACCAGTTATGCCATATGAGTCCACCATACCTTCCTATACATGGTATTTACCTGCCATTCCTAACGAAGACTTTCATGTACCATCTCGAAATTATTCAAAAAAAGCATTTCTATTTTGTGCCTCTGTTTTAGCTCATGAGGAAGTAGTAGTTAATTCATGATCTTTTTAAGTTGGACAAGCTTCACCCCGGGATTGCATGTCTAATGTGCAAACCCATAATATGAGAAGGAACTGGCATAGAGTGCGCCCGGCTCAAAAATAATATAACAAACAAACCCTCCTTCACGCTTTGTTCATGAGAAATCAGAAAACTTTGGCAGTGATAAACAAAGGAGATTAAGAGGATGTGATCGTCCTCATTCGGGAGCCGTTCCTCGAAACTTGTCCATCTCAAGAAGTAATTGAGTTGTCTGCTAGCATTCGTTGACGAAACATGCATATTCAAAAAAATAATTATTACCTCTGTTTTTGAAACCAAGAGCTCTGGTACATGTTTAGTTTTTGTTTCCGACTACGGGTTTTCAACCTTGCCAACAAAAGCCACGGTTCGAGAGTCTTCACCTTTTTATTAAAGCACCAACTACTGAGAGCATGATTGTCATTCTGAGTGTAATGTGCATTGTCCCAAAGTAGCATTGTCTTTTGCATGATTGTGATATCGTTTATTTTGAAATGATTGTATCTAGTCATCACTTAAACCTTGGAGGTGCCCCTGCATTTATGTTTTGCTTCACTAAAGGGGGCAAGCGAGATATCACTTTACCATATTTGCACATCATGTTCATTGCAAATTTATTTGATGTTTCAGTTTCATGTTGTAAAACTTTCAGTCATTTGTGATTCTCTCATGAGGCAACTTAATTACTATAGATTCATTGTCTCAGTAAGCTTTTGTCATATGACTATGAAAGAGTCCTATATGGTTAATAGCATGTCACCACAGAAATTATTCTTGTTATCATTTACCTACTCGAGGACGAGCAGGAATTAAGCTTGGGGATGTTGATACGTCCAAAACGTATCTATAATTTCTGCTTGCTCCATGCCACTTTTGGGTGATATTGCTATGATATTCATACACTTCCATACACTTTTGATCATATTTGGACTAACTTACTAATCCAGTGCACCCCAGTGCCAGTTTCTGTTTTCGGCTGTTTTTGTATTTCAGGTTTTCACATTACGAGAACTCCCAGGAAAAATCCAGAAAAAATATATAAAAAATCAGCGTTCCAGGAGCTACCGTGCGGCCAAAGTACAGCCGGGGGGGACCCACAGGGGCTCCAGGCGCCCTGTGGGCGCCCCCCCCTGGGCCGCGCCGGGGGGGCGCCTGGGCCCCCCGAGGCACCTCCGATGCCCCCCTTTGGCATATATTTAAAGCGTGTCGAGGAAACCCTGATTCCAGACCCCTTTTCTCCAGACGCGATTCCGATCTCCGCCGCCATCGCCATCAAGCTTCGGGGGACCAGAATTCCTGCGCCGGCACCCTGCCGGGACGGGGAAGTGCCCCCGGATTCATCTCCATCGACGTTGCTTCCTCCCTCCATGATGCGGGAGTAGTTCCTCCTCGGGGCTGAAGTTCTTACCAGTAGCTATGTGGTCAATTCTCTCTCCCATGATGTGATCTTCGTTGTGATCATAGGCTATGTTAATCTAGGGTGATCCCATGATATTTCCCCTTCCTCTATGTATTGGATTGATGTACTCACTTGTCTTTATCTAGTATAATCCCCGAGACCAAGGTGACAGCGGTCTATTGGACATGGATTAGAAAAGTATTTTCATGAGTGATTTCCTCTCTTGTGTGTTGATTGAAGATTGAGAGTCTCTTGGTGCTTGTCTTTGACTATCCTTTAGATATGTTGTGGTGATTGTGGGACTCTCTTTGGATGGCCGCGGTGACATTGGGAAATCCTTAGATAGAGAACTACGAACTTTGAGGTGTGCTTTTGTAGCCCTACATAATTCTCGTCCTCTCTTGACCACGGAGGAATGACCTCCGAGTGTGTCCCCTTTGCATGTTTTATGGGAAATATCATGTGATTCGATTATGTTAATGTTGTTGGGAGTTGCCACTAGTGAAAGTATGAAGCCTAGGCCTTGTTTCCACCATTGCGATACCATTTGTGCTCACGTTTACCACTTGTTTGCTTGCTGCACTTTTTATTACATATTTATATTACTTTGTTTTGCCATCCATATTACTTGCCATTTAACATCTCTTCGCCGAACTAGTGCACCTATACATCTGACAAGTGTATTAGGTGTGTTGGGGACACAAGAGACTTCTTGTATCTTAGTTGCAGGGTTGCTTGAGAGAGACCATCTTCAACCTCTACTTCCCTGAGTTCGATAAACCTTAGGTCATCCACTTGAGGGAAATTGCCGCTGTCCTACAAACCTCTGCGCTTGGAGGCCCAACATAGTCTACAAGAGTAGAAGCGTGTGTAGACATCAATCGTGCCAAATCAAGAACACGAGAGAGAGAGAGAGAGAGAGAGAGAGAGAGAGAGAGATCAAACACATAGCTACCGGTACATACCCTCAGCCCCGAGGGTGGACTACTCCCTCATCATCATGGTGGCCATCGGGATGATGAAGATGGCCTCCGTTCCGTAGGGTGCCGGAACGGGCTCCCGGATGAGTTTTCGCGGATATAGAGGCTTGCAGCGGCGGAACTTCTCATTTAGGGTTCTTTTCAGGGTTTTTGTTATTTATAGGATTTTTTGGCGCCGGTCTCATGTCAGGGGGTCCTCGAGGTAGCGACAAGCTCAAGGGGCGCGTCCTAGGAGGGTGGGCGCGCCCCCCAGGCTTGTCATGCCCTCGTGGCTCTCCCGGCCCGGCTCCGGTGCTCCGCATGTCTCTTTTGGTTCATAAAAATTCACTGTAAATTTGCAACCCATTCCGAGAATTTGTATTTCTCCACAAAAAAGACACCATGGTAGTTCTGCTGAAAACAGCGACCGTCCGAGTTAGTTCTAATCAAATTATACCAAAACCATATAAAATTGTTGTAAACATGGCATGAATACTTAATAAATTATAGATACATTGGAGACGTATCATTGGGCTGCCGTAGCAGTGCACCAGGGTTGCTGAGAGCGGTGTTGGCGCGACACGAAATGATTGAAGTGGAGCTCGCTGCCATCAGATAGTGTCTCATCGATCACCGGAGGTGAGTTGTGGTGGAAGGGGAAGACAGACTCGTCAAAGACGACGTGACGCGAGATGATCACGCGGCCGGTGGCATGGTTGAGGCAGCGATATCCCTTGTGATCGGATGAATACCCGAGAAGAACACAAGGGGTGGAACGTGGGGATAGTTTGTGTAGTGTCGTGGCCGTGAGGTTTGGGTAATAGAGGCACCCGAACACACGAATCGAGGAGTAGTCTGGGTGCCGCCATAGAGAAGGAAGAAGGGTGTGGTTGGGACGCGGATGGCATGGTCTCCGGTTGAGGAGAAATGTAGCTGTCTGTAGGGCTTCAGCCCAATACGTGTATGACATGTGAGCATGAATCAGCAAGGAACGAGCGATGTCGTTGAGTGTACAGAGCGCGCGCTTGGCACGCCCATTCTGTGGCGATGTGTACGGGCACGACAGGCGTAGGACAGTGCCTAGTGAGGAGAAAAGATAAGGAGCAGGAGAGTTGTTGAACTCCCCGTCGTTGTCTGTTTGTATCGTAAGTATAGGCCGGTTAAAGTACGTGCGAGTAAACTGAAGAAAATTGTGAAGGGTGGGAAGAACATCCGACTTGTGGCGCGTGGGGAAAGTCCAGGCAAAGTGACTGTAATCATCAAGAACAAGCAAATAGTATTGACAACCAGAGACACGCAACTCGGGAGAGGTACAAACATCACAATGCACAAGTTGGAATGGGAAATATGAGACATGTTCTAACAAAGCAAACAGGAGCCTAGTGCTCTTTCCTAATTGACAGGCTTGGCAAACGGCTGAGGTTCCACCCGTGTGGTTGATGGCGGATTGACGAAGAGTGCGACGAAGAGCGTCATCGCCAATGTGGCCGAGGCGTTGGTGCCAAACGCCACGGGACATAGCGGTGAAGGCGTGGTGTGCGTGCGGGGAGGGCGAGGAGGACACGGGATAGAGCTTATCATCATTAGAATTACATCGGAGGATCTCCTTCTTTGTTCTTCGAATCTTTACAGAAAAGTCAAGATCATCAAATTCAACATTAAGTGGATTGTCATGAACAAGTTTCTTAACGGAAATTAGGTTGCGAATGAGATGAGCAGAAACTAGGATGTCACGGAGGTGGATGGGTTTGGTGGTGGTGGAGATGTGTTGCTGGCCGGTGTGCGTGACTACAAGCGAGGAGCCATCACCGACCACTATGCGGGATGAAGTATAAGGGGTGGAGGAGGAGAGCATACCAGACGATGACGCCATATGAGAGGTGCCCCCTCGTGTCGAGGTACCAATTGGCGGTGGGGAGCGCCGGCTGCCGCTTCTGCATCGTCATTATGTTCAATGCTTGGATGAGCGCGGTATGGTCCCAGGCAGGAGTGGTGTGACCATGACCACCGCCAGGCACGACACCGTATAAAGGGTGCACATGCACGACCTCGGGCTGCCAAGGGACCAGAGGTGCGTTGGGAGGCATGCCGGGGACAACAGGATGTATGCCCATGCCGGCGAACGGAGCCCCTCCGCTGGGACGGGGACCGAGGATGCCGGCACCGGGTGCATGGGGGTGCCTTGGCATAGGCCAAGCGTGAACCATGCCGGTCCAAGGAGCAGTCGAGAGCGCCCGTCGGTGTTGGAAGGTTGGCCCCTGCCGGAGACATTGCAGCCTCGACGGCCCCTGGAGCAGCCCCCGTCGCCCCCGCCGTGGTTGCCGCGAAGGCCACCCTATCCACTACTGCCCCCACCAGTGTTGGTGTTGTTGGAGATGCGGGCAGCGTGTAGGGCGGTCACAGTATTGGTGTCCGCGATGAGGTGGGTCTCCTCGAGAAGCAGAAACGCCCGACAGCGGAGGAGTGTCGGGAAGGAGTCTGCATCGTAAGGATCGGAACAACATAGCGAAAAGCAAGGATGTTGGCCACAAAACATGTTCAGAACCTGATCCCGATCGGTGACGGTGGCTCCGAGCTCGGCAAGGCGGTGGACGCAATCCTTAAGGCGCGCAAAGTAGGAGAGGATCGACTACGGGTGTTGGTCGATGCGACGGAACTTGATGGAGAGGAACACCACCTGGTGCTCGACACTCTCCAGGAAGAGCGTGCATATGGCCTCCCAGATGGCGGCGGTAGTAGCACCACACTGATGGATGAGCCCGAAGACCTCTGGAGAGACGTGGTTGTAGAGCCACGACACGATGTGGGTGCCGTCCTAGTTCCAGAGTGGATCGCCGGGTCGCGCTGGGCCGGAGATGTGGTCGGTGACAGCGAGCTTCTGGAACGTGACCTGAAAGAGGGTGCGCAAGTGGAAAAA
>LR738711.1:97233004-97246453 GCA_902687465.1 Secale cereale | reverse complement strand
CATGCAGTTGCGGTCGGGTGCGGCATTTGCAGTTGCATTCCTAGTGTCGGATATGCAACTGGCCCGCCCCCTCTCCCGCCGCCCCTTCCGATAAAACCAACGTCCAATTGCAACCATGTTGGGGGACATGCAGTTGCGGTCGGGTGCGGCACTTGCAGTTGCAGGGATGTTGTCGGGCTTGCAACTGGCTCGTCCCCTCTACCCGTGCCCCCTCCGACAAAACAAAGGTCTAGTTGCAATCATGTTAGGGGACATGCAGTTGCGGTCGGGTGCGACACTTGCAGTTGTGGGGATGTTGTCGGGCTTGCAACTAGCCCGCCCCCTCTAGCGGCGCAGCCACCGACAAAACAAAAACTTCCAGTTGCGATCGGGCTAGAAGACATGGAGTTGCGTCGGATGCCACAATTGCAGTTGCATTCCTAGTGTCGAACATGCAACTGGCCCTACTGGTCTCTACTCGAACCACGAACAAAGTTAAAAAGGGACTCAAACCAGAAACAAATTCTAGTTGACCGGTGACAAATATTTTTGAGAAGGAAAAAAATAAGTTAGACGCCAATGACATACATACAATTGTGTGTGCCTATGTGCATGAAACTGTGTGTGCTTGACGGGTGTGTCGGCGATAATATTTTTGGAAAGAAAAAAAAGTTGTATACGTACACTTACAATAAAACATGTAATATCATGTGATTCAGTGTATATGCAATTGAGTGCAATCGATGTATGTTAAACAAGTGACAATATTTTTTAAATAATAATAGCAATATAAAAAAAAATGGAAACAAACCAAAGCGAATAGCCTTATTAATCGCTCCTATCCCAGGCAACACGAGCATTGACAAAAAATTCGGCCTAGAAAAAAGCCCAAATAATAGACAAAGGAAAAGCCACACCACCCCGCATGGCCAGCCCATGGGGCATCTCTGTCCAACACAAAGAAGAGAAGAGAAGGCAAGAACAAGAAAAAAAAAAGAACAAGAAGAAAAATAAAATAAAAAAAGAAACAAGGCAATGGGTCGGGGACACAACTAAAACAGCCCGATACAGCACATGGAAACAGCGATCCTAAAACGATCGAAGGAAGTACATCGACTGAGACTTCCTTAAAAATCAGTTGACTGATTTTTAGCCCAATCGAAAAAATAAAGAAGAAATACTACTTACTTTTTTTGGTGATCGTGAAATACTTATTTTTTGACCATACTGATCATGAAATATTTATATGTCTTGCTGGGCCGAAGTGCGTCAATCAATTGTTATGCAACTTCTACTGAGCCAGGCCCAGGCTGCACCAGTTCTATTTGGGTACAGTGTTCAGCCTCCCCCATTCCCAGTCCCAGGCTACAAACCCCAGCGTCCAAACCCCTACCGCCGGAACCCTGACCTCGCCGCCGCCTGTCCGCCCGCACCACCGACGCCGGCGCTCCCCACGCCGCCCTGGTTCTCACGCTTGCTATGCCCGCGCGGCTTCATTTGAGCTCACCATTTCGTAGTCACATTACTCAGATAAGCTCTCGTGGTACTGTTTGCAGATCTATCATTGGCGACCTCAGCTATGGCATCCTCGTCGTCGGACAAGCGGGCCGAGCTGCCGCCCTCGGAATACACCGCCGGCGAGCTGCCCCGGGACGCGCTCTACGACATCCTGCTGCGTCTCCCGGCGAAGGATGTATGCCGCCTCCGCGCCGTCAGCCCCTCGTGGCGCTCTCTCACCATCGACCCGCTCTTCGTCAAGGCCCACGCGGCCCGCCACACGGGCCCGCTGCTCGCCACCACCTTCGTCGACGGCGAGTCCTGCGGCGTCAGCATCGTGGATCTGCTCTCCGGCGACGTCATCAAGCGGATACGCACCTCCGACCCCAACCTGAGAGTGCAGCGCACGCGCCTCGACCGTGTCGGCCTCGTCGGAGGGCGCCACCCTCTGGGCGTGCCGGTCACCCTGCTCGACCCGGCCACTGACGCGGTCATCAGCTCGCCGCATGACATCTCGATGAAGTATGCGGGTTTGCTGAAGACAAGAAAGGCATACATGGACTCGTGCATTTTTGGGAAAGTCCCCTCCACAGGAGTGTACAAGGCGTTCCGGTTCCTTGAAGTTCACCCTCTGATTAGTCGGCAGCAGCTATGCGAGGTCATGACTCTCCGCGGCAGTACACGGTGGAGGGCAAGACCAGGTCCGCCGGGCCCTGTCTTCTCCGATCACACGATGAAAAGCGCGGTCATCGATGGGGTCGTGTATTTCTTGATGGATTTTTCAAACATGTATGAGGAATATTGGAAGGTGACCTTCAAGCCAGCCAGCATGGCTGCATTCAACCTGGAGACAGAAGAATGGATGCCGCCGATTGATGGTCCGGAACAAGTGAGCAGCTTATATGATGAAGAAGATGTGCTTCCTGTTTTCAAGGACCCCAGAGCTGTGGGGATTCTCTCGATAACCAATTTGAATGGGTCCTTAGTGGTGGCGCAGGTTCATCATAGTTTACCTCAATCTATGGACCTATGGTTTCTGATGGATCTTGAGAAAGGTCTCTGGGTTAAAAAGTACAGCATAGGTTATTACCGACGTGAGGATCTTTTTAGTTATCCTTTGCTGGTGTTAGATGACGAGAGGATTGTCTTTGTGATGCAATTAACCGGGCTGCTACAGGTTTATGATCCAAAAACAGAAACTTACACCGATTTGTGGCAGCTGAAAGATTTCAGGTCTATGTGTATTTACACAGGAAATCTGTTGAGTCAAGAGGCTGCTTTAAACTGCTGAGGTGAGTACTGTATTTGAGTGCACATATTTACCAGGGGTGAGACCATAAAAATGAATTAAGCCTGTTCTAACCGTCATTCTCAATACCCAATCATTTTTTCTGATTTAGTTAAACTTGACTTGGAATGCCGCTTGCAGTTATGTAGCTAGTGGCTCTCCTAGCTGATGATATAACAACTAACAATGACATCTAGTTGAATGTTGGTTTAAGGATCAATAAGTAGACCTTGTAAATAGTAGCTGCTGATCATGCCTCACCGGAGTTTTATGAAGGACCTTTAAAAGTGGATATACTGCCATCTTAGGGGAGAAACTGGCAAACCGTAAGGGCTATTCTGTTATTTTGATTCTTACGGCCTATTTGGCTCTTTTTAGTTTTTATACGCCAAAGTGGATTACAGAAAGTGGAGCCTAGTTTGCATTGATCTTTACTGTACATCAAGCAGGATCTTCTAAGTCATGTCTCACAAACTCCGCTTTCTTTTCATCCCCCCAACGATTAGCATGCACGTTAATGTATTAAATATACCCTAAAGAAGTAACAACAACAATGCATGCATACATTTTTATCAGTTGGATGTTAGTGTGGGTTCTGGTAGTATTTTCTCCGAATCAACCTAAGTAGCACGGCGAATGTTTCTTAAGCCATTCTTTTGTAGCACGGTGAATGTCAACTTATTCTATGCTCTTGTTTATTGACACAAGCTGCCACCAGCCGAGCTGGTCAACAAAGAGCGTTTCAATTATTAGTTTTCTTTTTGCTCATTTAAGCTTGAGGGCCAACATAGTTATTATGGTAAAGATAATTTTGAAGAATAATTTTGTAGGCTAACAGAATGTGACATACTAATAAGAGTGCCAGCAGTTTCACCAGACGCTAAGGATGGTGTGTTTTAGACCCGACGAGTGGTATTCTATTGAAACAGTACCTTATGATTTATACGAGCAAATTTTGCCTTGAATTATCCTTTTTCGTCTAATAATAGTCTAACATAACGCTGTCCTAGTAGTTGATACACTGAGTGCTTTGATTAAGACCGTGTTTGGCATTGCGGTGGATTATGATATCCTATTTGGTTGAACCGATTTTATACGTCTTGTCATTTTTGTGTCAGCTTTGGGTGTCATATTCGGAAAAGGAGCTGAAAATTGCGTTTGGAATTTTAATGTATTGTGATCCTTCGCTGGTCAATGATCCTTTTTATGCTGCTGAATTCTCATCCCCACCATGGCGTAGCACACAAGTATATCGCTGGCTTCACTCTCTGTTTGCTTGATGTCTAATAATGTATCTGCTCTTTGCGCTCACAGGTCACAGGCCAAGCATTCTACAATGTGCATCATCCAAAGAGGCGCCACTCCTTTTTCCTGATGACGAATTGACGATGTCGCGCGCTGCTAATTTGTTGATGAAGCCTGTTTGCTCAGTTGTGCTGTGTGAGCCTTCTCGTGAATCCTTTTACTGTCTGTAGAATCTACTTTGCTATGTATTGTTTGCATGTATGGATGGGGGACTATTAATCATGTATGCATCGAATTGTCATCTATCCTTTTTCTTTTGTGACTCTAATTTGTGACAGTTTGGCTTTGTGACTCTAATTTCAAACACATGACCTGCAAGTCTTTTTCTTTGGGCAGATTATGAATTTGACAAAATTTATAACTTTGTGGACTAGTTCCTACTATCTAGGAGCTGTGGCCGCTCTTGCATATAATACCATGAAAATTGGAGATTGATCCCTTCTCTATTGGAATGCAGTGGAAATTACATGCTGTCGTTTTTACGGAAACCACTGTCATAAGTTCCATTGTTGACACGCACCTAATATGACTTCACAATCATTGGTATATAATCAGATAGGATAGCGCATCAAGGTTGCTTGATGACCTGCATGCTTGCTAGCTGGTCAGGCTGTAGAACTTTGTAAGGCTTCATTTGGTTTCGCGGGATCCCTGCCTATTTCTCGGGCCAGGAAACCATCAACCAATTTATCCCCGGGAGATCCGCCAGCCCATTTGGAGTCTCACCGGACCAGGGCAGACCAAATTGCATAGCCCCAGCACCTCGTGGAAGAAGTGGTAGAAATAAATTCGGAAATTCCCACACCTCCGAGGCCCCCAAATGATGATGTGAATTTTCCACGTGGTTTTAATTTTGTCAAGAATATTTTGACCAGGGCCTCTCTTCCCCCGACTATTCCCTAACAACCAAACATAGCCTAAGAGCATCTAGAGCAAGGCACCCTAAACCCCCTCATACGCCCGGGCGAACGGCCGGTCAATGACCGGTCAAAAAAATCCGACCTAGTTGGGCGCCACAAACCGACATCAAACACCTGGATTGACCGGCACCCCTCGTATCCAGCCTAAATATGGATGGCACGACCCGGGCATGATCGGGAATGTCCGTCACGTCCGATCCGGCCGACATTGGCCCACCCGACACAACGACACCACATATATTCATCCCCATCCGCTCCTCGAACGAAACCCTAGCCACTCCACTCTACCACCCAAGCTCCCGCCCGGCAATCTTCGGCCTTCTCCAGCATGGCGAATATCAGACCTATGTCCTACACCTCTAGATCCGTCGACCCCGAGCTCATCCCACGCGGTCCCGAGGAGATGACCATTCGGTTTGCGCTCCAGTGCTCCTGGGAGGTGGCCGCCCGACGGCAGCGCTTAGACTCTTTCGTCGGGAATCCATTGCATCCGCGCCAAACGGTGCATGGATCCGCCACGAGGTGTGTCGTCGCTGCCTCACCGGAGGCGATGCGGTTCGTCCGGCGTCTGAACGCGGTGGCGGACGCATAACCCCTCCAACAGAAACATCACGCGCCGTGCCCGTCGTGCGAGGGAGCGGGCGCGGGAGACGGGGCAACCCTCGCGGCGAGGGACATTGGGGAGGCGGAGTCGCATTCTTTTGGTGCCCCGTATGGTGCACCAGTCCAGGTGCCGCAACCACGTTGTGGTGGATGTCGCCGGTTCCTCCCAGGATGGAGCCATCATCGATCTTACGTCCACCAGCGCCGTGAAGGTTCGAGGCTCCGACGAGGAAGCATTGGGCATGGGATGCAGCGATGCCTCGAGTCCCGTGAGCCTGCCCGTGTCCCACTCTACCTCATCGGCGACCGGACCAACACTTTGAGAGGCGTAGCTGGTCGCCGGACATGGGCACGACGGATCTGGACGAGCTGCGCTTAAGATTAGATTTATGTTGCATGTAATTATATGAACTTGATGTTGGAATTTTGCTAGTAGGCCTTTGGCCCAAAGCCCAACTAAAATTCTGAAATTCTCTTGGCCCATTCATGCACACATGTGAGTGGAGTGAGTGAGGCTAAAGTTTAGTCCCACCTCATAAGTTGAGAGAGAGTTGCACCTCTTTATAAGGTGAGCTCTTCTACCACTTGTATGAGTATGAGAAGAGGGGACCTACACGCTCGCCTCGCCACGCCACGCCACGCCTCGTCACGACGCGCCGCGGGTTGCGGGATTGAGCCGAGCCGAGGACATAGCTATGCACGTTGTCTATATTTTTGCTGCTCGGAAAAATTAATGAGTCATTAATTAATAATTAACGGACGCATTAATTACTGAACCGTTTCCGATTCTTTTGGATCATGACGACTCGGACGTGGGGTTTATTCCCACGACCTACCCGGCCCGCACTATATAGTTAGGCAGACGTCTACCCTAGCCGCCGCCGCTTCGTATGGTTTCTCACCACCGTTCCAGATCATTGCGCCGCCAAGCAAGTCTTCTCCATCCCTCCTTTCGGCGTGCACCGGGAGAAGGGACAGCAGGCTTCCGGAACCCCGCCTCTCGTGATCCTGTACGGGAGAGGGGCGATCAGGTTTTTGGGGAGCGCACTCGCGCGACTGCTGGTAGGGACGACTTCTTCCCCGACCTCGGCAACCTCATCCTCGATGACATGGGCGACAACGTCAACGCCGGCGGTGCTGCTCCCGTTGCACCGTATGTGATTCTATCCTTCCTGTTCGAGATCGTGGTAGAATTCATGTTTCTAGTATGTGCCCTAGATGTGATCTGTTCATCTGCTATGCTAGTTCACATTATTAGTTTAATCTCTGTTGCTGCAGTCATGACTTATCTTCTGTTTATTCTGATTAAATCTCGTAGTAATTTGCTCATATTTCCAACAATCCAAAAACCTGATTATAGGCAATTTACTCTGAGTGGTTTTGCTGCGCATCTGAAGTCGCGTGCCTTTAAGGGGGCGCAATATAAGAGGTGGCGCACGAGAGCAGTCTACTGGTTTCAGACCATGGGTTGCTATGATGCCACCAAGGGCAAGCCTGAGGGCGATCTTAATCCAGCACAGCTGGAAGCTTTTGAGAAGATCGATACCCTCTTTAAAGGCGCTCTTCTGAGTGTTCTTGATGACTCAATTGTGGATTCGTATATGTCGTTTGACAACGGCAAGGACATGTGGGCTGCGCTCGAGGCCAAGTTTGGTGCCTCGGACGCCGGCAACGAGTTGTACGTCATGGAGCAATTCTATGACTACAAGATGACTGATGAGCGCGCTGTTGTACAGCAGGCTCATGAGACACAGTCGCTCGCAAAAGAAGTTGAGTACTTCAAGTGTGTGTTGCCGGACAAATTTGTTGCCGGGGGCATCATTGCCAAGCTTCCACCTTCGTGGAACAATTTTGCTACTTCCCTGAAACACAAGAGACAGGAGTTTTCTGTTGCGGATCTCATTGGTACTCTTGATGTTGAAGAGAAGGCGAGAGCAAAGGACACACGTGCTCGAGTTGCTGAGGGAGGTTCTAGTGCCCACATGGTACAGAAGAACTTCCATCCCAACAAGTTCAAAAACAACAAGAACAAAACTCAGGGCAAAGGCAAGTTTGATACAAAGAACAAGCCATCACATTCTACCAACTTCAAGAAGAATTCTCATAAGAAGGGGAAGGGACTTTGCCATGTCTGCGGTGATCCTAATCACTGGGCTCCGAAGTGTCCTAACCGTTTTGAGGAGCGCGAACATGAGAAGAGCGGCAAGTCCGCTAATGTTGTCATCGGTGATACTGATATGAAGGCATCAGGGTACGGTATTTTTCTTACCATCCTTTCAGTATTTCAATCCCCTGATTGGTTAATTGACACTGATGCCAATGTACATGTTTGTGCTGATGCCTCCATGTTTTCTTCTTACCAGGCCACTGGGACTTCTCCCGTGCTGATGGGGAACGGGTCACATGCCATCGTTCGAGGTGTTGGTACGGTCGATCTGAGGTTTACTTCGGGGAAGACCGTGCGTCTGAAGAACGTTCATCATGTGTCGTCCATCAATAAAAATCTCGTTAGCGGTTCCCGTTTATGTCGAGATGGTTTTAAGTTGGTTTTTGAATCCAATAAAATTGTAATTTCTAAGTGTGGACAATTTGTTGGAAAAGGCTATGAGTGCGGAGGCTTGTTCCGCCTATCTTTGTCAGATATTTGCACTAAAGTTATTAATAATGTTTGCCACAATAATGAGTCTGATATTTGGCATTCACGACTTTGTCATATTAATTTTGGATGCATGACGCGGCTAGCCAATATGAATTTAATTCCGAAAATCTCTACTATCAAGGGCTCTAAGTGCCAAGTATGTGTGCAAGCTAAGCAACCTCGCAAGTCCCATAAGATTGCAGAGGCAAGAGACTTGGAGTCACTAGAGCTTATACATTCTGATCTTTGTGAGATGAATGGCGTGTTGACAAAAGGTGGAAATAGATACTTCATGACGTTGATTGATGACTCCACTAGATATTGTTATGTGTATCTTCTAAAATCAAAAGATGAGGATTTGACTTTCTTCAAAAACTATAAAGCTAAGGCAGAGAATCAACTTGATCGAAAAATTAAACGGCTTAGGTCCGATCGTGGTGGAGAGTATTTTTCCAATGAATTTGATCTGTTTTGTGCGGAACATGGTATAATCCATGAGAAGACGCCTCCCTACTCACCCCAGTCAAATGGGGTAGCCGAAAGAAAGAACCGAACTCTAACTGATATGGTTAACACCATGTTAGACACTTCGGGTCTATCCAAGGAATGGTGGGGGGAGGCGCTAATGACTGCGTGTCATGTCCTAAATCGGGTTCCCACAAAGCATATGACCATGACTCCTTTTGAGGAATGGGAAAGGAAAATGTTGAAACTCTCTTACCTACATACTTGGGGTTGTTTGGCGAAAGTCAATGTACCAATTCCCAAGAAGCGCAAGTTTGGACCAAAAACCGTGGATTGTGTTCTTCTGGGCTATGCTTTTCATAGCATCGGCTATAGATTTTTGATAATAAAATCTGAGGTGTCCAACATGCATGTTGGTACGATTATGGAGTCAAATGATGCAACTTTCTTTGAGGACATATTTCCTATGAAGGAT
Organism: Secale cereale; assembly: GCA_902687465.1. Lineage (NCBI taxonomy): Eukaryota > Viridiplantae > Streptophyta > Magnoliopsida > Poales > Poaceae > Secale > Secale cereale. The sequence continues at coordinate 97,237,283 of LR738711.1, read as the reverse complement.
ATGTCGAGTTCATCAAATCAGGAGATACCTACTCCATCTAGTGAGGAATTCACTGTAATTCCTGAACCCACCATTGCGATGGAACACGTTGAGAATCCTGTTGAGGGTGACAATGGAACTCCTGTGAGGAGTAAGAGACAGAGGACCGCAAAGTCCTTTGGTGATGATTTCATTGTGTACCTCGTGGATGACACACCCATGACTATTTCAGAAGCCTATGCATCTCCTGATGCTAACTACTGGAAGGAAGCTGTACGTAGCGAGATGGATTCCATCTTAGCTAGTGGTACCTGGGAGATCACTGACCGTCCTTATGGGTGCAAACCTGTAGGATGTAAGTGGGTGTTCAAGAAGAAGCTTAGACCTGATGGTACAATTGAAAAGTACAAGGCACGGCTTGTGGCCAAGGGTTATACCCAGAAAGAAGGTGAAGACTTCTTTGATACTTACTCACCCATGGCTAGACTGACCACAATTCGGGTGCTACTATCACTGGCTGCCTCACATGGTCTTCTCGTTCATCAAATGGACGTTAAGACAGCTTTCCTCAATGGAGAGTTGAAGGAGGAAATTTACATGGATCAGCCAGATGGTTTTGTAGTACCTGGTCAGGAAGGAAATGTGTGCAAGTTATTAAAGTCTTTATATGGCCTTAAACAAGCTCCTAAGGAGTGGCATGAGAAGTTCGAAAGAACATTAACTGCTGCCGGCTTTGTAGTAAACGATGGTGACAAGTGCGTGTACCATCGCTATGGTGGGGGCGAAGGAGTTATTCTTTGTCTGTATGTCGACGACATATTGATCTTTGGAACCAAACTTGATTTAATCAAGGAGGTAAAGGATTTCTTATCTCGCTGTTTTGAGATGAAGGATCTAGGAGTAGCTGATGTTATCTTAAACATCAAGCTGTTGAGAGATGATAATGGTGGGGTCACACTGCTTCAGTCTCACTATGTGGAAAAGGTCTTGAGTCGTTTTGGGTATAGCGACTGCACACCTTCTCCAACTCCATATGATGCTAGTGTGTTGCTTCGAAAGAATCGACGGATTGCTAGAGATCAACTGAGGTATTCTCAGATTATTGGTTCGCTTATGTATTTGACGAGTGCCACGAGGCCTGACATCTCTTTTGCTGTGAGCAAGCTGAGTCAATTTGTGTCAAAACTGGGAGATGATCATTGGCATGCGCTTGAGAGAGTTATGCGCTATTTGAAAGGCACCGCGAGCTATGGGATTCACTACACCGGGTATCCAAGGGTACTGGAGGGTTACAGTGACTCAAACTGGATTTCTGATGCTGATGAGATAAAGGCCACAAGTGGTTATGTTTTTACACTTGGTGGTGGCGCTGTTTCCCGGAAGTCTTGCAAGCAGACCATCTTAACGAGGTCAACTATGGAAGCAGAACTCACATCATTGGACACTGCCACTGTTGAAGCAGAGTGGCTTCGTGAACTCTTGATGGACTTACCTATGGTTGAAAAACCAATACCCCCTATCGTGATGAACTGTGATAATCAAACTGTGATCGTCAAGATAAACAGTTCGAAGGACAATATGAAGTCCTCAAGACATGTGAAGAGGAGACTAAAATCTGTCAGAAAATTGAGGAACTCCGGAGTTATTACGTTGGATTATATCCAAACGTCGAAAAACTTGGCAGATCCCTTCACAAAGGGTCTATCACGTAATGTGATAGATAATGCATCGATGGAGATGGGTTTGAGACCCACCGCATGAGTTGTCCATAGTGGTAACCCACTCTATGTGATCGGAGATCCCGTGAAGTAGAAGTGGGAGACAAGCTGTTGGTCAGCTGGGAGGAGAGTATCCCTATATTAACTATCCCACTCCGTGAAGATGCAATACTCTCCTGATCTGCATGGCAGGTTGATACTTATCTTAATTTGTTCCAAGTGGCTTATTCGGGTAAGCAGAGATGTTGTCCTGCAGAACATATTCTAAGGAACACACCTATATGAATTTGATTGTTAACGTCACAGTCTGTGAGAATTGGGTGTTCTCTAATAAATTCATGAAAAGGCCCTGGAGTATGACGTATACGCTCCACCCGCGGGGAAGCCTTGCGGCAGTCAAGTATCGGTCAAGAATTTGTGTGAAACTAGTCTCGCAGAAAACTTGTAGTTCAAGGCATAGTCCACTATTCAAGTTGTGATCTAGTGTAGCATAAATCTCTAAGTGGAAGTTCAACTTCACAGTCTCCACTAAGCACCGGTATATAAATAATGTTTTGGAACTAAATGATGAGATGTGCCAATGAGACTTTGTGGGGGATTGTTGGAATTTTGCTAGTAGGCCTGTCCTCGGCTCGGCTCAATCCCGCAACCCGCGGCGCGTCGTGACGAGGCGTGGCGTGGCGAGGCGAGCGAGTAGGTCTCCTCTTCTCATGCTCATACAAGTGGTAGAAGAGCTCACCTTATAAATAGGTGCAACCCTCTCTCAACTTATGAGGTGGGACTAAACTTTAGCCTCACTTACTCCACTCACATGTGTGCATGAATGGGTCAAGAGAATTTCAGAATTGTAGTTGGGCTTTGGCCCAAAGGCCTATTAGCAAAATTCCAACAGATTTTCCCCATGCTTATCATGGTACAGCAGAGCAGCCGGACAGGGATGTGACAAGGTTCCCATGTGTGCATAAATTCTACAAGACGATGCTTTCTTTGGTTCATAGGATAGGATTATCATAGAAATATGAAATTTGTAGGAAATGATATGACATGTATCTCAAATTTTATGAGTAAGAATAGGAAAAAAGATGTCACTCGATTCACACCAAAGAAATTTTTCCATTGAGTCTAGCCTTATTTTTACGGATTTGCTAATTTACACTCGGCTGTTTTCCAATTCGTTGACGTTTGAATTTCTGTCCGTTTGATCTCGCGTCGAGATTCGCGCTCGGTCCTGCTGTTTTGTGCTGCTTTTCGGGTCGGGTTTTTTATTGGGCGCGGTTTTCTCCATCCGTCCGTTTTCCTCGACCCGGCCGAACCTCTGGCCACTGTAGGTTTTTGTCCCTTTTGAATTTGGAGCAGGGTGTCGTTCCCCTTTCCCATTTGGATAAGGCAGAGGGAGAGAGAGCTCGAGCGGCGGCGGAGGGCGAGGCCATTCTTCGTGTTCATGGCGATTTGGAGCTCATCCGCCGCAGGATTTTCACTTCATCCTCTTCTTCCTCGTCGCCTGCGGCTGCGCTGGTTGGTTGTCCCTGTCTCTCGCGCTTTTGCCCTTGCTTTTCGTGGCCATGTAGTTCCAGATCTAGGTGTTCTAGTCCGCCATGGGTGCGCGCGTGAATTTCTGGTAGGAGCCTGCAGTGTGCCACGCGTAGTCTCCATGCCGTTATCTGTGTTGTTGTTGTGGTCGCATGTGAAATCCCACCCCCGGTTTTTGGTTCTCGTTGTTGATGTGTAGGTAGGCGTAGAGGCTAGTTCTCCTGCAGATGTTGTGGAGGTAGGCATAGTAGGTGTTAGTTTTCAGCGGCGGATCCCGTAGCTTGTCTCTGAAGATCGAGTTTGTGGTTATAGCCCCTGAATTTTGTCATGTTTGTCTCGTTTTTGTCCCATGTTGTTGTTCATCCTGGTGGTTTACTGAACATTTCTATGTATTTATTCCTTTTGTTGTGCACTTTTCTGAATTACAAGCTTGTTTTTCAGTATTTCCACCATAATAGGAGTGTATGTAAGATCAAGGGTCTGCAGATATATGCAAATGAAGTTCTGCTGTGCATTTTTTCACCCTATTAGTTGACCTATATCTTTACTGCATCTTGTCCTGTAGAGCTTCACTGCTACTTTATGCGCCATATATAATTAATATGTACCCATTTGCAGTATTAGTTAATATTGTACCATTTTATTTGTGTAATTTGCATGCTAGTCACCCTATGATTTATGCATGAGTGGCCTCGCAGTTCATCCCTGTTTGTTGTGCAGCCCTGCAGTCTTTGATGTTTTTGTTGAAATCTGAGTTATCCCATGACTTATGTTCATCTATTTTCTAAACCTTACTAAGCAGTCAATCGATAAGTTTGTGCAGTCTTGATTTTTGTGAAACCTTTGTGGTGCTTTTTGACCACTCATGTGTGGTGGCTGATGCTTGATCTGCGAGTAAGACCCAGTAAACTAGTCATCTGTTTTTGGCAGCAGATGCTCTTGTTCTGTGAATTACTACTTTAGAAGTTCTTTGGGAATTTGTCTGTCAATTTTGCTTCTGCTAATAACTCTTGAGATTTTGTCTTCCTAGTTTGTTCAATATCACCATCACT
>LR738711.1:96821441-96843004 GCA_902687465.1 Secale cereale | reverse complement strand
GGGGGGGGGGGGGCACCAGCCCACCTGGGGCTGTTCCCCTCCCACACTTGGCCCACGCAGCCCTCTGGGGCTGGTGGCCCCACCCGGTGGACCCCCGGGACCCTCCGGGTGGTCCCGGTACGCTACCGATAGCGCCTGAAACTTTTCCGGTGACCAAAACGGGACTTCCCATATATGAATCTTTACCTCCGGACCATTCCGAAACTCCTCATGACGTCCGGGATCTCATCCGGGACTCCGAACAACATTTGGTAACCGCGTACATACTTTCCCTATAACCCTAGCGTCATCGAACCTTAAGTGTGTAGACCCTACGGGCTCGGGAGTCATGCAGACATGGCCGATACAACTCTCCGGCCAATAATCAACAGCGGGATCTGGATACCCATGTTGGGTCCCACATGTTCCACGATGATCTCATCGGATGAACCACGATGTCAAGGATTCAATCAATTCCGTATACGATTCCCTTTGTCTATCGGTATAGCACTTGCTCGAGATTTGATCGTCGATATGCCGATACCTTGCTCAATCTCGTTACGGCAAGTCTCTTTACTCGTTCCGTAACACATCATCCCGTGATCAACTCCTTGATCACATTGTGCATACTATGATGATGTCCTACCGAGTGGGCCCAGAGATACCTCTCCGTCATACGGAGTGACAAATCCCAGTCTCGATTCGTGCCAACCCAACAGACACTTTCGGAGATACCTGTAGTGCACCTTTATAGCCACATAGTTACGTTGTGACGTTTGGTACACCCAAAGCATTCCTACGGTATCCGGGAGTTGCACAATCTCATGGTCTAAGGAAAAGATACTTGACATTTAGAAAAGCTTTAGTATACGAACTACACGATCTTGTGCTAGGCTTAGGATTGGGTCTTGTCCATCACATCATTCTCCTAATGATGTGATCCCGTTATCAACGACATCCAATGTACATGGTCAGGAAACCGTAACCATCTATTGATCAACGAGCTAGTCATCTAGAGGCTCACTAGGGACATGGTGTTTGTCTATGTATCCACACATGTATCTGAGTTTCCTGTCAATACAATTCTAGCATGGATAATAAACAATTATCATGAACAAAGAAATATAATAATTACCAATTTATTATTGCCTCTAGGGCATATTTCCAACATCTGCATCATCATTGTGTTCAATGCTTGGACGAGCGCGGTATGGTCCGAGGAAGGAGTGGGGTGACCATGACCACCACCAGGAACGACGACGTATAAAGGGTGCACATGCTCGACCCCGGGCTGCCAAGGGACCAGAGGCACGTTGGGAGGCACGCCGGGGACAACAAGATGATGTGTGGCCATGCCGGCGAATGGAGCCCCTCCGCTGGGACGGGGACCGAGGGTGCTGGCGCCGGGTGCATGGGGGCGCCATGGCATAGGCCAAGTGTGAACCATGCCGGTCCAAGGAGCAGTCGAGGGCGCGGGAAGACGCGCCTGCTGGCCACCCCCGTCGGTGTTGGAAGGTTGGCCCTTGCCGGAGCCGTTGCCACCTCGGCGGCCCCTGGAGCGGCCCCCGCCGTGGTTGCCGTGAAGGCCACCCTATACACCACTGCCCCCACCAGTGTTAGTGTTGTTGGAGACACGGGCACCGTGTAAGGCGGTCACAGTAGTGGTGTCCGCGATGAGGCGGCTCACCTCGAGAAGCAGAAACGCCCGACAGCGAAGGAATGTCGGGAAGGAGTCTGCATCGTAAGGATTGGAACAACATAGCGAAAGAAAGGATGTTGGCCACAAAACATGTTCAGAACCTGATCCCGATCGATGACGGTGGCTCCGAGCTTGGCAAGGCGGTCGACGCAATCCTTAAGGCACGCAAAGTAGGAGAGGATCGACTACGAGTGTTGGTCGATGCGGCGGAACTTGATGGAGAGGAACACCACCTTGTGCTCGACATTCTCCAGGAAGAGCGTCAGATGGCCTCCCAGATGGCGGCGATAGTAGCGCCGCACTGATGGATGAGCCCGAAGACCTCCGGAGAGACGTGGTTGTAGAGCCACGACACGATGTGGGTGTCGTCTTGGTTCCAGAGTGGATCGTCGGGTCGAGCCGAGCCGGGGATGTGGTTGGTGACAGCGAGCTTCTGGAACGTGACCTGAAAGAGGGTGCGCTAGTGGGAAAAACTGAGGGGGGAGGGGGTTGAGGGAGAGCACAACGAGAATGTGATGGTTGATGAAAACAACTACGAGGTGAGGGGGACCAAGGGCGGCCGTCGAAGAGGAGGCGTTGAGATCGGGGACGAACAGAGCGCCCTGGTTGAACGCAGCGGGCGTGAGTGGGGTCAGGACCGGAGCGCGGGTGCGTGGTGGTGCCGCAGGAGAGCCGCCGATGCCATGTGTAGAGAAGGAAGGAGGAGGGGGTGGGGGAGGAGGAAGAGGTGGGTGCAGCGTCGCCATGCGTGCGACATGAGAGTAGAGAGGGGAGCGAAGGAGGCTTACATGCGAGGGAGAAACCCAACGTCTGATATCATGTGATTAGGTGGAAGAATGGGCAATGGCACCCTTAAGGTGTTGCCGATCATATGCATTGAATATATATACACAGGTTACAATAGAGGCGCGAGGCGTCGAGGATGGCGACGTGCATGAGATCGTGGGATCATGCAGTCGTGCACACAAGAAAAAGAAAGAGAGTGCATAGAGATTGACTGTCCAATACCAAGTATGAGGCGTGACAGGTCACTCTCCGCGGACGCGTCCGCTCACGTTTGCGGGTGTTTAAGAGGTGAGATTTGCCAAGTCCATAGTATAAATAGGAAGCTTTGTCTTTAGATAAACTTTATTCCTAAACTTTAGAGGTTTATATATACAGGAATGTATAATCCCGTCTTGACCAATAGCTCTTTGAATCGAAAAAAATAAAGAAGAAATACTAGTTATATTTTTATAGTGGTCGTGAAATACTTTTTTTAACCATAATGATCTTGCCGGGCCGAAGTGCGTCAATCAATTGTTATGCAACTTCTACTGAGCCAGGCCCAGGCTACACCAGTTCTATCTGGGTAGGTACAGTGTTCAGCCTCCCCCCATTCCCAGTCCCAGGCTACAGCCCCAACGCCCAAACCCCTACCGCTGGAACCCTAACCTCGCCGCCGCCCGTCCGCTCGGGCCACCGACGCCGGCGATCCGCACGGCGCCCTGGTTCTCACTCTTGCTCCGCCCGCGCGGCTTCATTTGAGCTCACCATTTCGTAGTCACATTACTTAGATAAGCTCTCGTGGTACTGTTTGCAGATCTAGCATTGGCGACCTCAGCTATGGCATCCTCGTCGTCGGACAAGCGGGGCGAGCTGCCGCCCTCGGAATACACCGCCGGCGAACTGCCCCGGGACGCGCTCTACGACATCCTGCTGCGTCTCCCGGCGAAGGATGTATGCCGCCTCCGCGCCGTCAGCCCCTCGTGGCGCTCTCTCACCTCCGACCCGCTCTTCGTCAAGGCCCACGCGGCCCGCCACACGGGCCCGCTGCTCGCCACCACCTTCGTCGACGGCGAGTCCTGCGGCGTCAGCATCGTGGATCTGCTCTCCGGCGACGTCATCAAGCGGATACGCACCTCCGACCCCAACCTGAGAGTGCAGCGCACGCGCCTCGACCGTGTCTGCCTCGTCGGAGGGCGCCACCCTCTGGGCGTGCCTGTCACCCTGCTCAACCCGGCCACGGGTGCTGTCATCAGCTCACCGCATGACATCTCGATGAAGTATGCTGGTCTGCTGAAGACAAGAAAGGCATACATGGACTCGTGCATTTTTGGGAAAGTCCCCTCCACAGGAGTGTACAAGGCGTTCCGGTTCCTTGAAGTTCACCCTCTGATTAGCCAGCAGCAGCTATGCGAGGTCATGACTCTCCGCGGCAGTACACGGTGGAGGGCAAGACCAGGACCGCCGGGCCCTGTCTTCTCCGATCACACGATGAAAAGCGCGGTCATCGATGGGGTCGTGTATTTCTTGATGGATTTTTCAAACATGTATGAGGAATATTGGAAGGTGACCTTCAAGCCAGCCAGCATGGCTGCATTCAACCTGGAGACAGAAGAATGGATGCCGCCGATTGATGGTCCGGAACAAGTGAGCAGCTTATATGATGAAGAAGATGTGCTTCCTGTTTTCAAGGACCCCAGAGCTGTGGGGATTCTCTCGATAACCAATTTGAATGGGTCCTTAGTGGTGGCGCAGGTTCATCATAGTTTACCTCAATCTATGGACCTATGGTTTCTGATGGATCTTGAGAAAGGTCTCTGGGTTAAAAAGTACAGCATAGGTTATTACCGACGTGAGGATCTTTCTAGTTATCCTTTGCTGGTGTTAGATGACGAGAGGATTGTCTTTGTGATGCAATTAACGGGGCTGCTACAGGTTTATGATCCAAAAACAGAAACTTACACCGATTTGTGGCAGCTGGAAGATTTCAAGTCTATGTGTATCTACACAGGAAATCTGCTGAGTCAAGAGGCTGCTTTAAACTGCTGAGGTGAGTACTGTATTTGAGTGCACATATTTACCAAGGGTAAGACCATAAAAATGAATTAAGCCTGTTCTAAGCGTCATTCTCAATACCCAATCATTTTTTCTGATTTAGTTAAACTTGACTTGGTAATGCCGCTTGCAGTTATGTAGCTAGTGGCTCTCCCGGCTGATGATATAACAACTAACAATGACATCTAGTTGAATGTTGGTTTAAGGATCAATAAGTAGACCTTGTAAATACTAAATAGTAGCTGCTGATCGTGCCTCACTGGAGTTTTGTGAAGGACCTTTAAAAGAGGATATATTGCCATCTTAGGGAAGAAACTGGCAAATATGTGTTTGTAGGTTTATATTGATGTGATTTTACTAAATTAATGTAAGGCCTCCTTTGGTTCATGGGATAGGAATATCATGGGAATAGGAAAATCATAGGAAGTGAGATGACATGTATCTCAATTCCTATAGGGAAAAAATCTCAGTCATAGGACAAGAAATTTTCCATTGGGGCAAGGCTAATGATTTTTTTCCCTTTAAAATGTGAAGGATTGGTCATATCCTACTTAGAAATAGGACCATTCCTACAAACCAAAGGGCCATAAAGGAATCTTTCCTAAATTTCCTGTAAATCAAAGGAAGCAAACCGTAAGGGCTATTCCGTTATTTTGATTCTTATAAGGCCTATTTGGCTCTTTTTGTACGCCAAAGTGGATTACAGATTTACCGGAGCCTAGTTTGCATTGATCTTTACTGTACATCAAGCAGGATCTTCTAAGTCATATCTCATGATTTCCACTTTCTTTTCATTCCCCCAACAATTAGCATGCGCATTAATGTATTAAATATACCCTAAAGAAGTCTAACAACAACAATGTATGCATACATTTTTACCGGTTGGTAGTATTTTCTCCCAATCAACCTAAGTTGCACGGCGAACGTTTCTTCAGCCATTCTTTTGTATTGCTGTATTGTCAACTTATTATATGCTCTTGTTTATTGACACAAGCTGCCAACAGCCAAGCTGGTCAAAAAAGAGTTTTCAATTATTAATTTCCTTTTTGCTCATTTAAGCTTGAGGGGCAACATAGTTATTGTGGTAAAGATAATTTTGAAGAATATTCATGTAGGCTAACAGAATGAGACATACTAATAAGAGTGCCAGCAGTTTCACCAGGCGCTAAGGATGGTGTGTTTTAGACCTGACGAGTGGTATTCTATTGAAACAAGTACCTTACGATTATACAAGCAAATTTTGCCTTGAATTCCTTTTTCGTCTAATAATAGTACTCCCTCCGTCCCAAAATTCTTGTCTTGAATTTATCTAAATATGAATGTATCTAGTCACATTTTAGTGTAAGATACTTCCCTATCTAGACAAATGTAAGACAAGAATTTTGGGACGGAGGGAGTATAACATAACGCTGTCTTAATAGTTGATACACTGAGTGCTTTGATTAAGACCGTGTTTGGCATTGTGGTGAATTATGATATCCTATTTGGTTGAACCGATTTTACATGTCTTGTCATTTGGTGTCAGCTTTGGGTGTCATCTTCAGAAAAGGAGCTGAAAATTGCGTTTGGAATTTAATGTATTGTAGTCCTTCACTGGTCAATGATCTTTTTTATGCTGCTGAATTCTCATCCCCACCATGGCGTAGCACACAAGTATATCGCTGGCTTCACTCTCTGTTTGCTCGATGTCTAATAATGTACGTATCTGCTCTTTGCGCTCACAGGCCAAGCATTCTACAATGTGCATCATCCAAAGAGGCGCCACTCCTTTTTCCTGATGACGATGTCGCGCGCTGCTAATTTGTTGATGAAGCCTGTTTGCTCAGTTGTGCTGTGTGAGCCTTCTCGTGAATCCTTTTACTGTCCGTAGAATCGACTTTGCTATGTATTGCTTGCATGTATGGATGGGGGACTATTAATCATGTATGCATCGAATTGTCATCTATCCTTTTTCTTTTGTGACTCTAATTTGTGACAGTTTGGCTTTGTGACTCAAATTTCAAACACATGACCTGCAAGTCTTTTTCTTTGGGCAGATTATGAATTTGACAAAATTTATAACTTTGTGGACTAGTTCCTACTATCTAGGAGCTGTGGCCGCTCTTGCATATAATACCATGAAAATTGGAGATTGATCCCTTCTCTATTGGAATGCAGTGGAAATTACATGCTGTCGTTTTTACGGAAACCACTGTCATAAGTTCCATTGGTGTATAATCAGATAGGATAGCGCATCAAGGTTGCTTGATGACCTGCATGCTTGCTAGCTGGTCAGGCTGTAGAACTTTGTAAGGCTTCCAATTTATCCCCGGGAGATCCGCCAGCCCATTTGGAGTCTCACCGGACCAGGGCAGACCAAATTGCATAGCCCCAGCACCTCGTGGAAGAAGTGGTAGAAATAAATTCGGAAATTCCCACACCTCCGAGGCCCCCAAATGATGATGTGAATCTTCCACGTGGTTTTAATTTTGTCAAGAATATTTCGACCAGGGACTCTTCCCCGGGCTATTCCCTAACAACCAAATATAGCCTAAGAGCATCTAAAGCAAGGCACCCTAAACCCCCTCGTACGGCCGGGCGAACGGCCCGATCAGTGACCGGTCAAAAAAATCTGACCTAGTTGGGCGCCACAAACCGGCATCAAACATCTAGATTGACCGGCACCCCATATATTCAGCCCAAATATGGATGGCACGACCCGGGTGTGATCGGGAGTGTCCGTCACGTCGGATCCGGCCGACATTGGCCCACCCGACACAACGACACCACATATATTCGTCCCCATCCGCTCCTCGGGCGAAACCCTAGCCACTCCACTCTGCCACCCAAGCTCCTGCACGACAATCTTCGGCCTTCTCCGGCATGGCGAACATCAGACCTGTGTCCTACACCTCTAGATCCGTCGACCCCGAGCTCATCCCACGCGGCCTCGAGAAGGAGATGACCATCCGGTTTGCGCTCCAGTGCTCCCGGGAGGTGGCCGCCCGACGGCAGCGCTCAAACTCTTTCCGTCAGGAATCCATTGCATCCGCGCCAAACGGCGCATGGATCCGCCGCGAGGTGTGTCGTCGCTGCCTCCGTCCGGCGTCTGAACGCGGTGGCGGACGCATAACCCCTCCAACACAAATATGGCGCGCCGTGCCCACCGTGTGAGGGAGCGGACGCGGGAGACGGGGGCAACCCTCGCATCGAGGGACATTGGGGAGGCGGAGTCGCATCCTTGGGTGCCCCGTATGGTGCACCAGTTCGGGCGCCGCAACCGCGTTGTGGTGGATGTCGCCGGCTCCTCCCAGGATGGAGCCATCATCGATCTTACGTCCACCGGCACCGTGAAGGTTCGAGGCTCTGACAAGGAAGCACTGGGCATGGGATGCAGCGATGCCTTGAGTCCCGTGAGCCTGCCTGTGTCCCACTCTACCTCATCGGCGATCGGACCAACACTTTGAGAGGCGTAGCCGGTCGCCGGACATGGGCACGACGGATCTGGACGAGCTCCTTTTAAGATTAGGTTTACGTTGCATTTAATTATATGAATTTGAGGTTTCTAATTTAAGATACTTGGTTATGGAATCGATCATTCAAGACGTGATCGGGCACAGCGTGGCCATTCGAGGAGTTAAATTTGCTGTACCTCGCTGTAGATGCAAGCATTAGTTTCCATCGCGAAAGCCACTTGAAGTGGATATATCTCAAGGAGGTGTGGGCTAATAAAATCAGCACGAGGGACAAGAGATCGTCACCCAACCCACGCGATCGCCACTTCACATGGCCGGGTGGACTCTCCACGGAATCTGAGGCAGACAGGCAAGCCGGCGGGCCCCACCATACCGCACGCATTCTCCGTCCCTCTCTATAAGCTCGTGTCATGAGCATCTGGATCTCGGACCGGTAGTTGGTAGTCTCCAGGTCGCAGAAGGAGAGCGAGCATGGCAGGGCAGAGCAGCTACATCCGGCTCGCCGCCGACGACGAGGCCGCCGCCGCGATATCCGCCGACGACCACGATGCGAAAAAGCTCCGGCTGCTGGGCTACGAGCCGCAGCTCAAGCGCAATCTCTCGTACGTGCCACTCCTACTGCTACTCCTATGCATCAAATTTTCACCATCTCTATTTGCTAAGCTGGCTGAGAATGAATGCAGGCTGCTGTCCAACTTCTCGGTGACCTTCTCGATCGTGTCGGTGCTGACGGGCATCACGACGCTGTACGGGACGGGGCTCGAGTTCGGGGGCCCGGTGACCATGGTGTACGGCTGGCCCATCGCCGGCGCCTTCACCGTCGTCGTCGGCCTGGCCATGGCCGAGATCTGCTCCGCCTACCCTACCTCCGGCGGCCTCTACTTCTGGAGCGCCAGGCTCTGCGCCGAGCGTCGCTGGGGCCCCTTCGCCTCCTGGCTCACCGGCTGGTAAGCTATAGCTAGCTACCACGATCACTTCGCTTTCACTTGCTGTGCGTGTGTGATAGTACTACGTCTTTTTTTTCTTTCTTTTGCGTGAATGAATTAAATTGTTGGACGTGGTTCCTTCCTGCCCGTGCAATACTACAATATCCATTTGTCGAACAAAAAAACCCTAGAATTTCTGGGAGGGTTGTAAGTCTGACATGACGAATTTTGAGGCGGGTGCACGTGCTTCTCCTTGAAACTAGAGTGCAAAAATGAGCGGTTGAGTTTTTTTTTTTACATCAGTACAGACGCAAGCGCTCATATACACGCGCATACACTCACCCCTATAAGCGCACACCCTATCTCTATGAGCACCTCCGAGAGAATAAGCCGGCATATCATCTTGAGATTTACGAAGTTACCGTAGGCGCCTCATCGTCGACGGGAACGTCTCCTGCCACTGAATGCGCATCGCCAGAAATCCTGAAATAATGCGAGCATCAGGATTTGAACCCTGGTGGATTGGGGATACCACTGTCCACCTAACCATCTCAACCACAGGTTGGTTCGCAATGAGCGGTTGAGTTGAATGGTCGTAATCTTGACTTAAGTTGGAAAGAGGCGCGCAAATATCTTCTGATTCATTGATTTGCATGAACTCGATTGGTTGAAACTACCTCTGTAACTTAATATTAGATGCTTTTTTTGACACTATAATAATGTCAGAAAACATCTCATATTTTGATACGGATGGGGTATATATGTTATCTAATCCGACACAAAGAGTCCATGCTGCGCTGCACGTGCGCCAGCTAACCATGAATCCTTTACAACACGAGACGAGACGTGCAGATTCTGTGACACACCGTTGTCGGGATAGAAAATGGAGTGATCTTTTTTTTTCGCCATCCAAACAGATGAAATCAAAGTTGCCAGTCTGTACTAAGCACAAATGGATCTGCATTTGACGTTGTTTATAACCATACGATCCAGTTGCGTGCTTTGACCATGTGTGCCCGGAGATCTGATTTTGATTTGATGGTGAATAATATATTGTACTAGTACTACTGTATACCACTCCATTTCTTCCGCTTTAAAGGACTTAATTTAAAAATCTCTCCGACCAAGACGGATGGAGTATCTGGTTGAGACAGGAAATATACCAAATATAGTATTATTTGTTTTCAGACAGCCTCTAACTATGTGACGTTTCTTGTCTACTCCCTCCACCGCGTTTCATGCATGCAGGTTCAACATCGTTGGACAGGTAAAAACTCTCTGAACCTTTGTCTGTCTGTCTGTCTGAACATTTGTTTTTCTCACAGAGCCATGAAGTGACAGGGAGAAAGAATTTTTGTTGCAGTGGGCAGTGACAACGAGCGTGGACTACTCGCTGGCGCAGCTGATCCAGGTGATCATCCTGCTGAGCACCGGCGGCAACAAGGGAGGCGGGTACCTGGCGTCCAAGTACGAGGTCATCGCCATCCACGCCGCCATCCTGCTCAGCCACGCCCTCATCAACAGCCTCCCCATTGCGTGGCTCTCCTTCTTCGGCCAGTTCGCGGCGGCTTGGAACATGCTAGGTAGGTCTCTCTCTTTTCGCCATCAGATTCAATTCGATACGATTCAATTTGATTCGATACGATTCAATTTGATTCGATACGATTCAATTTGATTCCCATTGAAGGTAGCGAATAATTGGATCGTTTGTACTAGGTGTCTTTGTCCTTATGATTGCTGTGCCGGCTGTTGCTACGGAGAGAGCCAGTGCCAAGTTCGTCTTCACCAATTTCAACACCGACAACAGCGCTGGAATACACAGCCATGTCTACATCTTCCTCCTGGGGCTCCTCATGAGCCAGTACACGCTCTTAGGATACGACGCGTCAGCGCATATGGTAATTAAGGAGAGCCTTTGTAGGTCTTAGGACACTGACAACATATGTACTACTAGGTCTCTTAGTAACGCTTTTTTGGTCATGCATGCATGGCACTGGCATGCACGCAGACGGAGGAGACCACGAACGCAGACACGAACGGCCCCATCGGGATCATCAGCGCCATCGGCATATCCATAGTGGTCGGCTGGGGATACATACTCGGCGTCACCTTCGCCGTCAAGGACATACCCTCCCTGCTGAGCCCCGACAATGAAGCTGGAGGGTACGCCATCGCCCAGGTCTTCTACCAGGCCTTCAAAAGCCGGTATGGCAGCGGCGTCGGCGGGATCGTCTGCTTGGGGATCGTCGCCGTCGCCATTTACTTCTGCGGCATGAGCTCCGTCACAAGTAACTCGAGGTGATCATCATCATCCTTCCTCCCCCCTGGTGGCTTATATTCTTGGTTTATCTGCACTTATTTCTAGGCATGCACATATATCTGAAATCACACTCTGTCCATGTGTTTGATGGCTAGGATGGCGTATGCTTTCTCGAGAGACGGGGCGATGCCGCTTTCATCCGTGTGGCACAAAGTGAACAAGCACGATGTGCCCATCAACGCCGTCTGGCTCTCGGCTTTCGTCTCCCTCTGCATGGCGTTGCCGGTAATTATACACCAACCTCTCGTCTTGATAGACACGTAGTCAGTGTAATTAATCCTACTCTGATAAACCCTGGCCGGTCTCCGGTTGAAAATTGCAGTCGCTGGGTAGCCTGGTGGCGTTCCAGGCCATGGTGTCCATCGCCACGATCGGGCTCTACATCGCGTACGCGCTGCCCATCTTCTTCCGGGTGACGCTGGCGCGAAAGCACTTCGTGCCGGGGCCCTTCAACCTCGGGCGCTACGGCGTGCTGGTGGGGTGGGTGGCCGTGCTCTGGGTGGTCACCATCACCGTGCTCTTCTCGCTGCCGGTGATGTACCCGGTGACCAGGGACACGCTCAACTACACGCCGGTCGCCGTCGGCGGGCTCTTCATCCTCGTCTTGACGTCGTGGGTCGTCAGTGCCAGGCACTGGTTCAAGGGGCCGGTCACCAATTTGAGCGGCTAGTTTCGAAGTGTGTTGGGTGTTGACGGAAGGCCATGTGATGGGAATTTTGCTGCTGGGAAGATAAGTTGTACTACGTACACTGCAGCTACTGTAGGCTGGTTGTATCTGAGATTCTTAACAGATTCTCATAGAATACAAAGGCCTTCCACAGGAGAGATGTTGTAATTACGTTCTTCAACACGACTGGAATCTGCTAAGAAACAAAAGTTCTCCAGAAGAACGAGAGTAGGCGAAGAGCCACCATAGGAAAACCGACGTTGTCACAACGCTTCGATCTTCAACACCGTGGGGTTCCATCCATGACCTATTTGTTGCAAACACCTCCTAGAGCCACCTTCTTAATAATTTCCACTCCTTGGCTTCTTTCTCGCTCGACGGACACATTACAGGGGGGCGGCGATCGTGGAGGCGACTGCAGGGCCAGCCGCGCTGCGGGCCGCGCCGCGGCGATGCGGCTGGCGGCGGGAGCAGGTTCTGGGCCCTAGTGGCCTCGGACTCCGATGACTCCGACGAGGAGGAGTCCAACGCCGGCGGATCTGGGTTGTCATCTCCGACCCCGAGTGATAAGGTGTGTGAGGTTCTGGGGTTGGGTACTCGGAGGAGGAGGTTGCCGGCTTCGTGGATGGCATCGTGCCGATGGAGGACCAAGCTTGGGACGGGCTGGCCAAGACGGACAAAGTGGAGGTTCTCCGGCGAGTGGTCCATCGCCGGACGGCTCCGACGGCGGTCCGGCCTTGGAAGGGTCCTCTTCCAAAGGTATGTCTTCATTCCCTTACTCTCGGAGATTTTTTTGGATCGTGGAAGGTTGTCAAAGACCGCCGGAGGAGATCGCGGCCGCCGGCGGCGGCGTTGCCGGCGCGGCCTCGGGGCGAGATCCAAGAGGCGAGGCAGGCTCGTTTGAAATTATTGTCGGGCCAAGTTGGGCCTAACTTGGTTTCGGTGGGCTTGGATGCTGCAGAGGTTGGGCAAGTGGCCCACGTAGCGATCCTGGGAGATCGACTACAAGCCTCGAGGGAGTACGTTTGTTCCGAGCGTGAGACTCCTAGGGTTCGCATTCTCAAGCTACCATCGTTTGCCTCGCTCGGCTCGGGAAGAGCGAGGAGGATATCACCGGTGGCCGGTGCACCTGCTGCGTCGTTGCTCGGTGGGATAGGCATGGCGGGCCGAGGCCAGCCGCCGCCGTCCAAATCATCAGTGGCCGCAACCGGGGCGGAGCATTAGGCAGCGCCGCCGGACGGCCAGGTCACCGGGCGGGGAGGGGCTCAGGCGACCGGACGGGAAGGTGCCCAGACCGTCGGGCGTCCGGGTAACCACGCCGGCAGCCGTGGTGGCGCTCCCTTCGCCGGACGTGGAGGTGCCCATGGCGGTGGGCGTGGTGGATATATGTCGCAAGATGGTTATGGTGGGAGTGCTGTTAACGAATACCACAACGGAGGAACACGGTTCAATCGGTATGGTCCATGGGGAGACGATGGTTACAATGCTTACGGTGATGGGCAGCACCGTGGCTCTTCTTCTGGCGATGGTCGTGGCTCAGGATGGAACAATGGCAATGGACCGGGACGTGGCTTCCAAGGGCCTCCTGGAACTTTCGTCGAGGGGGTTGCCGGCCCAACTAACCGGCCTCAATGAGGAGCCCACCGTGCGTTTCACGGCGGGAGAGGAGGGGGGCGCCGCCCACCTCCATCGCGGCCTCCTACGACACCGGTGGACAATGCATGGAATACTCATGACGTGCCTATCGAGACTAGGCAGGCTCCTCCTCCCGTGCTTCCCCAGGTGGCCGTAGACACATTCCGGGCCTTGGCTGCGGTTAGCATTCCGGAGGCTAAGGTTGATGAGGGTGGTCCCGACAAGGTTATGAATAAGCGTAATGGTGAAAAGCTATCTAAGTGGGTCATTAAGAAGAAGAAACTGCCATGCTATAGATGTGGAGAGCCTAGTCATTTTGTGGCAGAGTGCACCATGGAACTTTGCGATTATTGCTGCAGATCTCAGCATAAGTCTAGCAATTGTCCTTTGCTTGTTGGCCCAAAACCGGTTTGTACTCTTTATGGTGTGTGCTGCCAGGAACTGATGTTTTTTGAGTCACCAGATGTGGCACCTTCGGCTCAGGTTCACGAGAGTTCTTTTCCTGCAGTCGTCAAGGTTGCTAATGGGAGTTTGACCGAGGCTCAGATTGTGCGCCAATTGCAGGATCTTGTTCCAGGTAATCATCGGTGGGACCTTGTTAAGCTGGAGGATCAGACTTACAAGGTAGACTTTCCCACTAAGGAGGATCAATTATATATGCTCAAGTGGGGCATGTGCAGGATTCCTTGCACGAGTATTGTTCTTACGTTTGATGAGTGGAAGGAGAAGGATCCCGTGGGCACACCGTTGGAGAAGGTATGGGTCCGTTTCTTCAGTGCACCACGGCGATACATTAACAACTTCCTGGTTGCATGGAGTTTGGGCTCTCTCATTGGGAAGACAAAACAAGTGGATATGCCTTTCACACGGTCTCACGGTGCGGCGAGATTGCTTGTTAGTGTTGTCAGCGTGGAGTTTGTCCCGGATGTGGTCAAGTGGACACATGCTGGCGTTACTTATGTGCCGGATCTTGAGATCGAGGATACGCCGATATCTCAGGAGGGCGTGGGAGAGGACCTCGTGGATATGGACACGACTGAGGGAGATGGGGCTTCTGGCGATCAGAGTAAGAAGCCGGAGAGTTCGCAGCGGGAGATGGCTAAGGGACCGCAACCGCAGTCGGACAAGATGACTAGGTCGGCTTCGGGACCGACTAACTCTACGACCCCATCGAACTCTCTTCGGTTTGGGACTTTTGATATGCATTCGGCGCCGAGCCGTCTCTGGAGTACTCGGGTGGAGATGGATGATCCGGTAGAGTCTGAGTTACCACCGATACTTCCTTCTGTTGATGTACTCGAGCGGCCTTCTGTGTTTTCCAGTGTGGCGGACATGAATCTCAGTCCAGAGGGGGACGGTCTGAGCGGGCGTGGGCAGGAGGCCCCCGCCCCAACGTCTCCGATGGTTTGTTCGGGAAGGGGGTGTGGGCAGGTGGCCCATATCTCCATCCCTCTCAGGTCGCCCCTGGAGGGGGCGCCCTCGCTCAGGCTCTGGATGGGGCGGCTTAGGCCCAGGTCCAGGACGGTGCTATCGAGACGGGAGCGCATGTTTCCCCTAGTTCGGTGGCGGTGTTCAGTGGAGGTGTGGTGGCGGATTTGAGGACTCAGGCAACCCCGCCGGTTGGGGCAGCGCCTTTGAGCCCGGTGGGGGGTACGGCAGGTGGCCTTACCCCTAGCGGGATATCTCGTGACGACATCATTGCTTTTGGTGGGATTCCGGACCCAATTTGTGTTGGTCGACGGATGAGCTGTCGCATACAAGACCAGCCGGATATCGACGATATGCAGCTTCGATGCGCCATGCGGGCGGCCAAGCTTCATGATCTTCAGACCACTACTGGTATGTCGGTTACTACAACCAATTCTATTTTGCATTTCTCTACTGAAGATATTGTTAATAAAGCCACACAATTAGGGGTCTCTCTGGGTAAGAATGACAGAGAGGTAGCTAAATCCGTTAACGATATTCTGTATCTTGAGGCAGAACGTGCTTTAGAGATGATTAGAAACCTAGCGGCAATTCAACCTTTGAATGATTCTGAGGTAGCTACTTTGGGAGTTAATGTGCTTGATAGTTTTTGTGCGGACCTTGAACCCGCTCTCCTGGAGACTGAGGAGGAGGATGCTTTGTCTTCTCCGAGGATTTCCAGGGGAGGTACGTCCCAGGAGGACGCGGGTGGCGATTTTGGTAGTGAGGTCAGGGTAGAAGATCAAAAGAAACCGAAACGCAAATGGAAGCGTAAGATTTATCCGACTTCGACAGTGCGCAGAAGTGCTAGAATTCGAACAACTAAAAAATTTCATGATGAAATATGAAAGGCATCTTTTGGAATATGCAAGGAATCTAAGAGGGCAGCAGAGTTAAGACTAAAAGAATTGCTACGTGAGGAGGAATTGAAGTGGGCATTGCGGGCTAAAGTGCGTAAAATCGTCCAAGGGGATGATAACACACAATTCTTTCACATGATTGCGAATGGCAAACATCGAAAGAAGAAAATCTTTTAACTAGAGCAGGATGAAGGTACGATTGTGGGTCAGGAAAGCCTAAAGATATACATTACCAATTACTATAAACAGTTGTTCGGGCCTCCTGAGGCTAATTTTGTTTCCTTGGATGAATCGAGGGTAGAAGATGTGCCTCAGCTTGCAAATGAGGAGAACGAGATATTGACTGCCCCTTTTTCGGAGAAAGAGGTGTTTGACGCCATTTCCCAAATGAAAAATAACAAACCTCCTGGCCCGGATGGTTTTCCGGCGGAGTTTTATAAAAAGTGCTGGCATATTATTAAGGGAGACTTGCTTCCGATGTTCCAGGACTTTTTCTCGGGACAATTGCAGGTGTTCCACTTGAATTTTGGTACGATCACGTTGCTTCCAAAGAAAACAGAGGCTCTTAGAATTGAGCAATTTAGGCCGATCTGTCTTCTTAATATTAGCTTTAAGATTTTCACCAAAGTTGGGACTAACAGGCTTACACAAATTGCACATTCAGTGGTGCATCCTTCCCAAACTACGTTCATGCCAGAAAGAAACATCCTAGAAGGGGTGGTGGTACTACATGAAATGCTGCACGAAATCCATACAAAAAACTTGACGGGGTGGTTATTAAAGTGGATTTTGAGAAAGCGTATGACAAGGTGAAATGGCCTTTCCTACAGCAGGCATTGCGTATGAAAGGATTCGATCAAGCCTGTAGAGACCAGGTGGACTCTTTAACGCAAAAAGGGAGCGTTGGAATAAGGGTCAATGACGACATCGGGCATTACTTTCAAACGCATAAAGGTTTGCGACAAGGAGATCCGATGTCGCCAATCCTATTCAACATTGTCATAGATATGTTGACAATTCTCATAGGGAGGGCGAAGGAGGCTGGGCAGGTAGGGGGGCTGGTTCCTGATACGTCCAAAACATATCTATAATTTCTGCTTGCTCCATGCCTCTTTTGGGTGATATTGCTATGATATTTATACACTTCCATATAATTTTGATCATATTTGGACTAACCTATTAACTCAGTGCACCCCAGTGCCAGTTTCTGTTTTCTGCTGTTTTTGTATTTCAGGTTTTCCCATTACGAGAACTGCCAGAAAAATCCCGGAAAAATTATATAAAAAATCAGCGTTCCAGAAGCTTCCCGGCACCCGAAGTACAGCCGGAGGGGGGCCACCAGGGCTCCAGGCACCCTGGTGGCGCGGCCCCCCTCCTGGCCGCGCCGGGGGGGCGCCTGGGCCCCCCAGGCCTCCGCTGATGCCCCCCTTTGGCATATATTTATATCGTGTCCCGAAACCCTCGAGACGGGAACCATTTTTCGCGACCTCATCTCTGTTCCGCCGCCGCCGTGCTTCCAAGATCGGGAGCACCAGGAGAACTCTTCCCGGCACCCTGCCGGAGGGGAGGATCACCACCGGGAGCTTCTCCACCACCATGGACGCCTCCCGGATGAGTTGTGAGTAGTCTCCCTTGGACCATGGGTCCATGACCAGTAGCTATGTGATGTTCTCCTCCCGTTCTTGTGCTTCACTAATTAGTCCTCGTGAGCTGCCCTACATGATCGAGGCACATATATAATCCTTATGCTGTTGCTATGATGAGTTTGCTGGGATCCGATGGATTGTGAGATTATGTTCAGATTGTGTTTGAGTAATATATTTGATTCACCTCTTTTATATTTATGTTCGTAAGTAATTCTTGCATGTTCTCCGTTGTTATTTATTGCTTTGGCCAAGTAGTAGGTAGTGACTCCAAGAGGGAATGTTATGCTTGATTGTGGGTTCATGCCCCTCGATGACTAGCTTGAGTGACAGAAACATGAGTCTAGGGGATGTGCTATTGCCATAAGGGGGAAAACAACGGTGCTTGTGCCCGCGGGTGCAAGGATTGTTTACTTTACGCAAAGTTCTTTTAATGCAGTTGTCTGTTGCTTTGAGTTTACACTATGGGTGGGACTCGCAACTTAATACCAGCGAGATGTTCTGGATAGATATCTCAAGGTGGATGATTAGTAGTAGATGCAGATGGATTTCAGTCTACTTGCATTGGCGTACTGCCCATGCTTTGAACCTCTACCTTTCTTGCAACATAGTTAGCATTGGTTTGCGCACATAATTCTGTCAATTGCCCAGCTGTAATTCGTTTACCTCACATAGCTGTTTTATCGTCTTTTGGGAGAGAGACATCACTAGTGAACATCATGGGACCCCGGTCCATATTACCATCACTGATCACATCCGCTATTTACTTTCCATTTTTACTTACTATTGCAGCAATACCTATCACTATTATCACTTGTGTTTAATCCTTTGTAAACGACAAGGCCGGAGGGATTGACAACCTCTCTGTACTCGTTGGGAGCAAAGTTATTTGTATCTGTGTGCAGGTCCACGTTGATTGCTAATATCTGGCGCCATTAGCAGTTGACACCTTCTTGTTGAAACTGGGAGTCTCAGGGAAATCGATCCTTGGTATCTTTGCCAAGGGAAAACTTCCGCTACACTGCATCTCAAACCTTCCACTTGGGGTAACCAACGAGGGGCGAGAAGCCATCAGTTCCGCATTTAGTTGACGGGGGTGTATCCATCCTGCAGTACGCTGACGATACTATCATCTTTATGGAGCATGATTTGGCAAAAGCTAGGAACATGAAACTAGTGTTATGCTTGTTTGAACACTTGTCGGGGTTAAAGATTAACTTCCACAAAAGTGAATTGTTCTGCTTTGGAAGAGCTAAAGAAGAACAACAAGCTTACAAAGAATTGTTTGGCTGCAATTTAGGGTCTCTACCCTTCACGTATCTAGGCATACCGATTCACCATCGTAAGCTCACAAACAAAGAGTGGAAGAGCATTGAAGATCGATTTGAGAAAAACTAAGTTGCTGGAAGGGCAAGCTTATGTCATACGGAGGACGATTGATTCTCATTAATTCGGTCCTTACCAGTATGCCTATGTTTTTATTGTTTTTTTTCGAAGTTACGGTTGGAGTAGGGAAAAGGCTAGACTTTTATCGATCATGGTTCTTTTGGCAGAGTGATGAATCCAAAAGAAAGTATAGACTCGCTAAGTGGGACATAATATGCAGACCGAAAGACCAAGGGGGTCTAGGTATTGAAAACTTAGAGGTGAAGAATCGATGCTTACTCAGTAAATGGTTATACAAGTTATCTTGTGAATCGAACGCCACCTGGGCACAGATTCTTCGTAATAAGTACCTTCAGACCAAAACTTTGTCCCAGATGACGGTCAGACCGACTGATTCGCCTTTTTGGAAGGGACTTATGCGAGTGAAATCAACCTTTTTCAATAGGGCGAAATTCATACTTGGAGATGGTACTTCCACTAGATTCTGGGAGGATACATGGCTAGGGGAGACACCTCTGGCACTTCAATGTCCATCTTTTTATAATATTGTTCAACGAAGAGATGCTTATGTTGCAACGGTATTACATTCAACCCCGCTCAATATCCAGTTTAGAAGGACATTAGTGGGAAACCGGTGGGAAGCTTGGCTACATCTTGTGAGATGACTGATGGATGTCCAACTTTCTCAACGTCCAGATCAGCTGAGCTGGAAACTAGCTAAGAATGGGGTGTTCTCAGTGAAATCCATGTATCTGGATGTTATTAACACTAGTGTGGTTCCTAGCTCGAAACATGTGTGAAAAGTAAAAGTTCCTCTAAAAATCAAAGTGTTTATGTGGTTTGTACATAAACGAGTCATTTTAACTAAAGATAATTTGGCAAAAAGGAACTGGACATGGTCTAAAAGATGTAGTTTTTGTGATCGTGATGAATCTATTAGACACATCTTCCTTGATTGCCCTATGGCTAAGATCTTATGGAGGTCGGTACAGACAGCCTTTAATATCAACCTCCCGGTTTCCATTCACACGCTTTTTGGGACGTGTCTGCATGGAATTGATGTAGTAACAACGAAACATATCCGAGTGGGAGTATGCGATTTACTATGGGCTATTTGGAATTGCAGAAATGATTTGGTTTTTAATAGAACAACAAATATTCACTTCTTGCAGGTTATATTCAGGGCCACTACTCTTATCCGTATGTGGTCGCTACTCACTCAGACGGAGGCTAGGGAGCATTTGGTTACTGCGTCTATCCGCTGGGAGGCGGTAGCTCGGGATATCTACAACCGGTTTGGATGGCAGTCATGTAATAGGATAGGTGTTTAGTAGCTTATCTGTCTTTTGCCTGCCGTCTGTGGCGGTCCTGTTCCCCTTTGTATTCGGATTTTGTAAGACTTTTGTTGGATCGTTTTGACTTTTTAATAAGATGACCGTATGCATCATTTTGATGCAGAGGCCGGGGCCCAAGCCCCTTTTCGAAAAAAACGAGTGTCAACAAAATGGAAATGGAAATGTGAGAGAAAAAGTAAATCCAATGATCTGCGACAAACGGTAGTGTTGCAAACAACGGGGTGGTGGTGCCTTTGCAACGTCGTCTATGTTGTGAAGAGGGTTCGGAACATCGTTCATGTAATCATGTTGCAAAGGGGATTCACAACAAGTGGCAGTTGAGGGTTGCAAAGGGGTTTGTTGCGGACACAAGGTAGGCCACACTGTTTATTTTTAGAAATGAAGGAGGACCCCCGGCCTGTGCATCTGGGCGATGCATGCAACCTTTATTAATTATTGACACACAACCTTAAAAAGTCATACAATAGTAAGACTGAAGCCACCGTCTAGGCAACAAAAGTGTCGCTACTCCTATCCAATTGATGAAGGGATGCTGATAGTCTGGGCCTAGTACCAAACAGACCTCGCTGCCAAACCTAACATCTAAGACCTAAGGTCCCAACCAGGACGCCTGCCGGGAATGGGCACCCACCAGTCCAGCGTGCTCCTCAACCAAGACGCGTGCCGGGTATGAGGCCGCCGCAACCACCTGCCCCCAATCCATCTTCAGAGTTGTACTGCTGCATGAACCTTGCCCGGTCTAGCTTCCGCCGACGCCACCATGACGCCAGACAGTGTCGACCTCCTGCGCGAGTCCATCATCGCACATCAGACGCCTAATCTCCAGAGCGCCATGCCATCGAGATCCGACACCATCAATGTGTGTGATGAAGCACCACTCCTCCTCTTGTCACCTCCAGCCATCACTTGCTCCAAAAAGATGCCCCCATGAGGGAAAGCACAACTAAGAACACCATCATCGTTCAATCCGGGAGACCCAGATCTAGGGTTTCCCCCGGAGTATCCCGAGCCTGATGACGCCAACTGCAACAACAAGGCCTCGATAAGGAAACGACATCAAAGATGTCGCCATCGTCCGCCATGACCGTAGCCGGCGCGATTTTCATTACAATTTCGCCACTGGGCATACGCCGCTGGCCTCGCTGGTTCCTTGGGCCGTAGCAAACTCCAAAATGATTCCCTGAAGAGGGACTACGGCGCAAGAGTACCGCCATCGCTCGATCCCATGGAGATCTAGGGTTTCCCCAGGAGTTGCCCGGTTTGTCAAGGACGTGCAGCTGCCGACGTGTCGCACTCGGCATCGCGCCGACTGTGACCCGGAGACCAAGCTCACAAACCGGAGAGAAGGGGG
>LR738711.1:96701001-96821415 GCA_902687465.1 Secale cereale | reverse complement strand
GGGGGGGGGGGCTTTGCGGAGTATGGACTGCTGCCAAGCCCGCTTCTGACCTACGGGCCAACCCAAAACCACTCCTCCCTCCCGAGCGCGCTACCCGCTATAAACGGTATGCGCTGCTCTTGAGCGTCAGTGCAGACGTGACCACACACTGACGCCAACATTCAAGCGGCGCGTGGGCCTGGAGCGCGCTGCCCGCGCCGCTTCCTGATGCAGGCGACTATTGCACGTTAAACGACACGACATGTGCCCGTCCGTCTTTCTGCTGCCCACATTGATGACACACGGTTGCCGAGGCATCCCCTCCGGCACCACCTCTCCGTCCCTCTATCGCCCGCCATTGCGCTGCCCCGGCCATAGCCACAATCATCTGCCTCTGATCCCTCTCCGGTTCCCTCCCATCATGGATTCCTCCCCTGCCAAAGCTCTCTGGGACGGGCTGACGCCGGACCAGAAGAAGGAGATGGCCACCATTGCTGCCGGCTAGCTGGCCGACAGGCAGCCGGAGGACGACGACGTCCCAATGGAGGACGTTGCGGACGACAAGCTGGCACCACCCTCCTCCTCCTCCATGCCACTCTTGCCGGTGCATTGCACCATGACCATATGCAAAGCCCGTGCCCATTAACTAGACATGGAGCGGGAGGAGCAGTTCTGAGAGACGCAGGCCAAAGCCGCCTACAACCACCACCTCCACCAGGTGCAGCTCATTGCCAGAAGGAGGTCACGCCGGATGTGGACTTGGCGGAGTAGGACATTGACTGTACCGCCAGCGGGTGGCAGAGGTGGCGGTCGCCTACAAGGAGTGCGACGAGGTGGGCGAGGCGGTGTTTGGCGAGACCGATGACAAGGAGGATGACATCGCCGAGGCCACGCCCCACAACCACGACCACGAAGGCGGCATGTCCGCGGGCGCCACCGGCAACGAGGACGAGTAGTGCACAGTAGGTCGCGGCCGCTCGTGTCCCAGAAAGGCCACCACTGCTCCCGATCCATCGACATCAAGCTTGGTGGGCTCAACATGGGCGACTGATTAGCCGTTTGGTGGCGACATGGAGGCGAACAACTTCACTTCTCGGGTCTTCAGAGGTAGAGGTTACAAAGGCGGAGCTGGAGAGCGCCGAGGTGGAGCTACAGAGGGAGAAGCTTCAGTGCTCAGAGCTCATGGCTGGACACGGAGAACGGACACTAGTGACCATTTAAATTAGGTATTAATTATACTCTAGAGCCGGACTAGCGCCGTAGTTGATCTAAATGTACTGAAATTTATTATGTTTATATGAAATCCGTTATGTTTATATGAATTTCGGACGTGTTTGAACGCATTTCGTTCGATTGGTTCGAACTGTTATGAAAATATATACGGACAGTGTTGGATAGCGGCCTCCCGCATCCATGTCCGTGGACTGATCCCCCCTGTCTACCTGTCCGTGAACGGATGCAGGAGAAAATTTACGAGTCGACGTTGGAGATGCCCTTACTCATGTGTTGTCGTGCAAGCTAGACCGATGTTTGGACAGCCACTCAAAATACTCCTAAATCAGCATTCTGGTCTTCCATTTTAAAAATGCTTCCTAAGCTCAGAGCTCATTCTTTCTACCAGATCACGCAGGGAAATATCTCTCTCTGGAGCACTCCTTGGTGTTCTCATTGGACATCAATTCATGATCATCTCATTATTCAGCCTTCTGGATATAGATACCCTTCTCTTGTTATAGATCTTTGGCTTTCGGGTCAGAAAGTCTGGAACAACAATCTCATTCACTCTATTTTTCAGCAACCTTTAGCTTCTACTATTGTCTAGACTAAGATTATACATGAAGATTGTCCTGATATGCTATGCTGGGATGTTACTACTAATGGAATTTGTTCTTCTAAATCTGCTTATACATTGTGTTTGCAAGATATTCATGCCAATCCGAGGAATGCCCCTTCTCATGTTTCTTTGCAGGTTAAAAATCTTCTCAAGATGATTTGGAAGCAAAAGCTTATGATTCCCAGGGTCCAAACATTTGCTTGGAGGCTTCTTCGGAAAGCTCTTCCTACAGGTTTGAGGGCTGGTCATTTTTCTATATATATTTTTGAACTATGTTGCAGATGTGGCCAACAGGAGAATGAGATTCACCTCTTTTTTCTTTGTGATTTTGCTAGAGCAGCTTGGTTTGGCCATCCTTGGTATATTAGATCAGATGTTTTAATTCAGAGCTATTCCAATATGCACAACATTATTCTTGCTTTACTTAATATGAACGACCCACATGCTTCTATTTCTAACATTCTCAACTTTATGTGGTGCCTTTGGAAAGCAAGAAATGATTTTCTTTTTGACAGGAAAAAGGCTCTCCCTCACCATGTTAATATCGTTGCAAATGCTTTATCTTCTGATTCTAATGATCTGATCTTCTTAACAACTCTCTACACTTACAGCCGCAGACTCCCATCCGGTCTTCGATTTCCACTAACCAAATTCCTTTGCAGGGTCAAACACTTAAATCTGATCTTCTTATTGTAGGCCCCAAAATTTATTCTGGTGCTGCTTTTAAATGTAAAAAAGTTCCAGGTTTAACACAGGGATCGGCAGCTACTGGATCAAATTGAAGTAAATGTGCAGAGTCAGGCGTCCACATCCATTACAAGCACACCTTTGCAAGCTAAAGCTCTTGCCCTTCTTTTTGCTGCACATGTGGCGAGTTGTTATGGCGCTGCTAGAAGGAGGGCGCGAGAGGGCAGGCCGGGGGCCTTTTTCCCACGACCGGGCAAGAGGGAAGGGATTTCCTTCTTAATTCTTGCTTCATTAGATTGATACAACTCCTCTCTTTATATAGAGAGGTTTACTTGACTCCCAAGCAAGGCTTACTTGACCCCTAAGCAAGCGACCCTTATCTCTAATTAACCCTAAAACTAGCGGGCTATACCGCCAGCCCAGGCCCATGACGTACTCTAACACTACACCCCACCCGGACATGCAGCTTGTCCTCGAGCTGCAGCCTAACCAACTTATAACCATGACTCGATGCAACACAAACCTAACACCTAAAACAAGCCTTTTACATCTCGGCTTGTTTTATTACTCTCAACCTGAAATGGATTGGGACGCTTTATTTTGGAACCCTTAACAAAAAGTGGACACCATCCGCACGTCAGACATGAATGTGTACAGCCACCTGGATCCCATGGAAACCATCTGGACCAAAGGAGTGCATGTGTATGGCCACCTGGAAATGGTTGCAAGAGCGACCAGCAGAGGCGCCCTAGCGGCGGCCGGTGGTGGAATGCAGTGGTGCTACGCGGTGCGCTCCTATCGGTGATACCATGCCTTCTCCCCGCTGGACGGCTGTTGGTCTGCACGGCACAAAGAAGAGTGGACGGCTTTCGATGGAGAATGGCGAGATCAAGGTCCTTTGCGCAGCGAAGCGCAACTGGGAGGAGCGGAAGCTGCAGATCACGCATCTCCCGCACACGCCGACGCGCTAGGAGACTGCGCACACCAGCCTGCAGCCTCACCGCCGTTGACACGTGGCGGGTAGAGATCCAAGCTAGAAGCGATGACGACGACGGCGCAAATTTGATCTGCTGGATGGGGACGCCCTGGGGAAGCGGTGATGGTGACGGCGGGAACTTGATATGATGGATCGGGACTCCCGCCGGCGCGGTCGATGCGGGGCCGGAGCTGACCGGCGGTGGCTGCTACAGCTGCAGCGGCTGCTGCGGTGCCACGCCGGGCGCGGCAGAGGCCGCCAGGAACAGCGGCTGCCACTGCAGCCAGGGCGGGGAGATGGTGGCGGTGGATGGCAGGTCCAGCTGTAGCGGCTGCTGCGACGGAGCGCCGGGCGCGGCGGAGGCCGCCAGGAGCGACGGCTGCCAGGACGGGGCGGTGGTGGCGGTGGATGGCAGCTGCAGCAGCCCGGCGAGCGCGGCGGAGGCCGCCTGGTGCGGCGGCTGCCACGGCTGCCAGGGCGGGGTGGTGATGGCGGTGGATGGCAGCTACAGCAGCCCAGCGAGCGCGGCGGAGGCCGCCTCGTGCGGCGGCTGCCACGGCTGCAAGGACGGGGCGGTGATGGCGGTGGATGGTAGCTGCAGCGGACCAACGAGCGCGGCGGAGGCCCCCTGGTGCGGCGGCTGCCATGGCAGCCAGGGCGGGGCGGTGGATGGCAGCTGCAGCGGCCCGGCGAGTGCGGCGGAGGCCGCCTGGTGCGGCGGCTACCACGGCAGCCACGGCGGCGCGATGTTGGCGATGGGCGGCGCAGCCGGGTGCGGCGGCAGCCGCGGCGGCACGATGACGGCGATGGGCGGCGCAGCCGGGTGCGGCCCATAGGACCCGGCCAAGAACATGTTGATCTCCTGGACCGCCTGGGTTAGGTCCCGCAGCGCCCTGGACACTGATACGTCCAAAACGTATCTATAATTTCTGCTTGCTCCATGCCACTTTTGGGTGATATTGCTATGATATTCATACACTTCCATACACTTTTGATCATATTTGGACTAACTTACTAATCCAGTGCACCCCAGTGCCAGTTTCTGTTTTCGGCTGTTTTTGTATTTCAGGTTTTCACGTTTCGAGAACTGCCCAGAAAAATCCAGAAAAATTATATAAAAAATCAGCGTTCCGGAAACAACACTGCGTCCGAAGGGCAGCCTGGGGGGGCCACCAGGGCTCCAGGCGCCCTGGCGGCGCGCCCCCCTGGGCCGCGCCGGGGGGGGCGCCTGGGCCCCCCGAAGCTCCCCCGATGCCCTCCTTTGGCATATATTTAAAGGGTCCTCCGAAACCCTCAGAACAGGAACTCTTTTCGCGATCCCATCTCTGTTCCGCCGCCGCCACCGCTTCCAAGATCGGGAGCACCAGGAGAACTCTTCCCGGCACCCTGCCGGAGGGGAGGATCACCACCGGGAGCTTCTCCACCACCATGGACGCCTCCCGGATGACTCGTGAGTAGTCTCCCTTGGATCATGAGTCCATGACCAGTAGCTATGTGATGTTCTCCTCCCGTTCTTGTGCTTCACTAATTAGTCCTTGTGAGCTGCCCTACATGATCGAGGCACCTATGTAATCCTTATGCTGTTGCTATGTTGAGTTTGCTGGGATCCGATGGATTATGAGATTATGTTCAGATTGATCTTGAGTAATATATTTGATTCACCTCTTTTATATTTTTGTTCATAAGTAATTCTTGCATGTTCTCCGTTGTTATTTACTGCTTTGGCCGAGTAGTAGGTAGTGACTCCAAGAGGGAACGTTATGCTCGATTGTGGGTTCATGCCCCTCGATGACTAGCTTGAGTGACAGAAACATGAGTCTAGGGGATGTGCTGTTGCCACAAGGGGGAAAACAACGGTGCTTGTGCCCGCGGGTGCAAGGATTGTTTACTTTACGCAAAGTTCTTTTAATGTAGTTGTCTGTTGCATTGAGTTTACACTATGGGTGGGACTCGCAACTTAATACCAGCGAGATGTTCTGGATAGATATCTCAAGGTGGATGATTAGTAGTAGATATTGATGGATTTCGGTCTACTTACTTTGGCGTACCGCCCATGCTTTGAACCTCAACCTTTCTTGCAATGTAGTCAGCATTGGTTTGCGTTCGTGGTCCTGTCAATTGCCCAGCTGTAATTTGTTTACCTCACATAGCTGTTTTATCGTCTTTTGGGAGAGAGACATCACTAGTGAACATCATGAGACTCCGGTCCATATTACCATCATTGATCACATCCGCTATTTACTTTTCGTTATTATTTACTATTGCAAAACACTATCTATCACTACTATCATTGCTTTTAATCCTTTGTGAACTACAAGGCCGGAGGGATTGACAACCTCTCTGTACTCGTTGGGAGCAAAGTTATTTGTATCTGTGTGCAGGTCCACGTTGATTGCTACTAATCTGGCGCCGTAGCAGTTGACACCTACTTGTCGAACCTAGGAGTCTCTGGGGATTCGATCCTTGGCATCTTTGCTAAGGGAAAACACTTCTACTTACTGCATCTTACACCTTCCACTTGGGGTAACCAACGAGGGGTTCGAGGCCCATCAAGGAGTATTTTCTGGCGCCGTTGCCGGGGACTCCACTCTTCAGGATAGGGGAGTTGCACACTATCTTTTACCTTTGCTTTTTAGTCTTGTTAGTTTACCTTTCGTTTTTGCTTTAGTACCTTTTTATCGAAAATCACAAAAATAGTTATCTTGCTTGCTTGCTATTATGGGTTCTACCAAAAACACTAAATGGGAGGAGTACACCCCTTCTTCCATTACCCCAATTACCACTGTCGGGATCTACAAAAGTAATAAACCTTGTGATTACATTAGTCTTGACGGAGGGTTGTGCCCATGGCATGGTCTTCCAGGAAAAGAGTATGAGCCTCAGTTTAAAATTGCTCCTAAGCTTCCCCAAACTTGGGAAGATGTTCAAACTCTTATAATAGAGAGCGATTCAAACAAAGAGGATAACACTACAATTCTGCCCACTAATGATAAAATTGATTTTGACAATTGTAGTATTTCAGAAGTTGTCACCTTTCTACAAGGAATGGCCAAAGATCCCCACACTAGCACGCTTAATCTTGCCTTCACAGAGCATGTCACTAATGCTCTTATCAAAGCTAGGGAGGAGAAACTTAGAGTAGAAGCCTCCATACCTAGAAAGCTAGAAGATGGTTGGGATTCTATGATTAAAATTAAGATAAACAACTTCTCATGCTATGCTTTATGTGATATTGTAGCTAGTACTTCTATTATGCCCAAGAGACTATATGATATGCTTAAATTGAAACCTTATGATTCTTGTTCTTTTGGTGTTCGTCTCGTTGATTCTTCCATAAAGAAACCTTTGGGGAGGATCGACGATGTTCTTATTGTTGTCAATGATAATTATGTGCCCGTTGATTTTACTATTATGGATATTGAATGTGATCCTTCTTGTCCAATTATTTTGGGACGTCCCTTTTTGCGCACCGTTGGTGCTATCATTGACATGAAAGAGGGTAATATAAAATTTCAGTTTTCTCTCAAGAAAGGGATGGAACACTTCCCTCGAAAGAAGATCAAGTTACCTTTTGAGTCCGTTGTACGGGCTAGTTATTCTTTTACTCTTGATAAACTTGATCTATGCATTATGCCTAGCTTAAAGGCATAAAAGAAAGCGCTTTTGGGAGGCAGCCCACATGAATAAATTTTTGCTTTTGTTGTGTCTTGATGTTGTTTACTGCTGTAGCATCATCATTGTATCTTTGCTTTTCATATTTGTGCCAAGTATAGCCTCTGATTGCTAGAAAGTTCAAAAGTTGTGAGGTGCTGTCCAGGAAACAGATTCTGTCATTGGATAGAAAAATTCGTATAAAATCACCAGATCATCTTTTTGGTCTGAATTTTTTCGACAGCGTTCTCTATATAATTGTCTTTCGTGCATCTGTTCTGAGTTTTTTGATTTGAGTTGCAGAAGTATCCCGAACAGATCAATTACTACCTGCTGTTCTGTTTTTCACAGATTCTGTCCTGTTTTGCCTTTCCTTCACTTTGCAAATCAAGAACTTGCTTTTTCTTTGCAAAAACCTTTTGGCAATCTTGAGAAACAGTATAACTTCAAGAATATATTTATTTCCAGCAAGGTATAATTATTTTATTAAGGGTACTAACCTCGCTAATCAGATTATGATGAGTTATGTATGAAGGGAGTTTTCAAGTGTGCGAGGGAAGATGATAAAAAGATTCAGGAGTGTCAAGCGCTCAAGCTTGGGGATGCCCCCGTGCACCCCCAAGAAATATTCAAGGAGACTCAAGCGTCTAAGCTTGGGGATGCCCCCGTGCATCCCCTTCTCCATCAACATTATCAGTTCGTCTTTCGTTCCGCTATATTTTTATCACTTCATGTGTTATGTGCTATGCTTGGAGCGTCTTGCTTTTAGTTTTCTTTTTAGTTTTTCATAACGAGTCGGAACTCAGCATTCCTTTATGTGGGAGAGAAACACGCTCCACTTCTACCTAGAACATAACATATAATTTTCCTGTCTATCTTTGCTGTGTGTGTTCTTTGTCTTTTAATAGCTACTATCATGCTCTGCTCTTAGTATTCATGCTTATCTTTTCAAAGAGCTTTTGTTTAGTTGGTTGCTTGAACTCTCTTTAATTATCATGCTCACCTTATTAAGAGAGTTTGCTTCCGTTGCATGGGTTAATGTGTCTATGATAAAGATGCTACTTGCATAATGGTGCTTAGTAGTTCAGGTTTTCTTATGGTTAATCTCAAATAGCTGGGGGGTTCCCAATGTGTTATTGGAGTACCAACATGGTTTGTTTGCCTATGATGTGGTATGGTTTAGTAATATCTTCCTTCGAGAATTTATTTTGATTGACTTGGCGTATGCTCACGCATATTTAAGACTGTAAAGAAAGTCTGTCAAGCCTTGATGATCTTTTATTTCTGAGTAGCGATATAACTACCATGCCTGATTCAATATTGCTTTGTCGCTCTGCATGATTATGACCGTCATTGCTCTCTTAGTTGGTCGCTCCCAGTCTTTTTACTAACCACCACCTGTACTAAGCAAACTAACTTTGCAATACATAGCTCATGGGAAAGTAGCTTAAAAACTATTGTGGTAAAGAGTATGTTGCTTATGTATCTTATTTCTTATAAGTTGCTTGCTGAGCGGTAACCATGTTTCTGGGGACGCCATCAACTGTCACACTTTTGTTGAATATCATGTGAGTTTCTATGCATGTTCGTCTTGTCTGAAGTAAGGGTGATTTACCGTGGGTTGAATGAATATGCATATTGTTAGAGAAGAACATTGGGCCGCCAACCAAAGCCATGAATCATGGTGGAAGTTTTAGCTTGGACGTTGATCCTCAATCTCTTATGAGAATATGCTTATGCATTGAAGAGGAGTCCATCATCTATTTTCTATGTTGTCCCGGTATGGATGTCCTCAAGTTGAGATCTATCAAAAACGAGAAATCAAATGCGATTTATCTCCTTGGACCTTTGTACAGGTGTCATAGAGGTACCCCTTTGTGACACTTGGTTGAAACATATGTAATGCAATGATAACCCATGGGAATCCGAGCTAATTAGGACAAGGAGCGAGCACTATTAGTATACGATTCATGAGGCTTGCAACTTATAGGATGTCTTATGCATGACACATATGAAGTACTACTACCGTTGACACAATTGCTTCCATGTTTTCAAAATAAAAAGCTCTAGCACTTAACCTTTCTTTTACCTTTATGTTAAAGCACCAACTACTGAGAGCATGATTGTCATTCTAAGTGTAATGTGCATTGTCCCAAAGTAGCATTGTCTTTTGCATGATTGTGATATCGTTTATTCTGAAATAATTGTATCTAGTCATCACTTAAACCTTGAAGGTGCCCCTGCATTTATGTTTTGCATCACTAAAGGGGGCAAGCTAGATATCACTTTATCATATTTGCACATCATGTTCATTGCAAATCTATTTGATGTTTCAGTTTCATATTGTAAAACTTTCAGTCATTTGTGATTTTCTCATGAGGCAACTTAACTACTATAGAATCATTGTCTCAGTAAGCTTTTGTCATATGACTATGAAAAAGTCCTATATGGTTAATAGCATGTCACCACAGAAATTATTCTTGTTATCATTTACCTACTCGAGGACGAGCAGGAATTAAGCTTGGGGATGTTGATACGTCCAAAACGTATCTATAATTTCTGCTTGCTCCATGCCACTTTTGGGTGATATTGCTATGATATTCATACACTTCCATACACTTTTGATCATATTTGGACTAACTTACTAATCCAGTGCACCCCAGTGCCAGTTTCTGTTTTCGGCTGTTTTTGTATTTCAGGTTTTCACGTTTCGAGAACTGCCCAGAAAAATCCTGAAAAATTATATAAAAAATCAGCGTTCCGGAAACAACACTTCGTCCGAAGGGCAGCCTAGGGGGGGGGGGGCACCAGGGCTCCAGGCGCCCTGGCGGCGCCCCCCCGGGCCGCGCCGGGGGGGCGCCTGGGCCCCCCGAAGCTCCCCCGATGCCCTCCTTTGGCATATATTTAAAGGGTCCTCCGAAACCCTCAGAACAGGAACTCTTTTCGCGATCCCATCTCTGTTCCGCCGCCGCCGCCGCTTCCAAGATCGGGAGCACCAGGAGAACTCTTTCCGGCACCCTGCCGGAGGGGAGGATCACCACCGGGAGCTTCTCCACCACCATGGACGCCTCCCAGATGACTCGTGAGTAGTCTCCCTTGGACCATGAGTCCATGACCATTAGCTATGTGATGTTCTCCTCCCGTTCTTGTGCTACACTAATTAGTCCTCGTGAGCTGCCCTACATGATCGAGGCACCTATGTAATCCTTATGCTGTTGCTATGTTGAGTTTGCTGGGATCCGATGGATTATGAGATTATGTTCAGATTGATCTTGAGTAATATATTTGATTCACCTCTTTTATATTTTTGTTCATAAGTAATTCTTGCATGTTCTCCGTTGTTATTTACTGCTTTGGCCGAGTAGTAGGTAGTGACTCCAAGAGGGAACGTTATGCTCGATTGTGGGTTCATGCCCCTCGATGACTAGCTTGAGTGACAGAAACATGAGTCTAGGGGATGTGCTGTTGCCACAAGGGGGAAAACAACGGTGCTTGTGCCCGCGGGTGCAAGGATTGTTTACTTTACGCAAAGTTCTTTTAATGCAGTTGTCTGTTGCATTGAGTTTACACTATGGGTGGGACTCGCAACTTAATACCAGCGAGATGTTCTGGAGAGATATCTCAAGGTGGATGATTAGTAGTAGATATTGATGGATTTCGGTCTACTTACTTTGGCGTACCGCCCATGCTTTGAACCTCAACCTTTCTTGCAATGTAGTCAGCATTGGTTTGCGTTCGTGGTCCTGTCAATTGCCCAGCTGTAATTTGTTTACCTCACATAGCTGTTTTATCGTCTTTTGGGAGAGAGACATCACTAGTGAACATCATGAGACTCCGGTCCATATTACCATCATTGATCACATCCGCTATTTACTTTTCGTTATTATTTACTATTGCAAAACACTATCTATCACTACTATCATTGCTTTTAATCCTTTGTGAACTACAAGGCCGGAGGGATTGACAACCTCTCTGTACTCGTTGGGAGCAAAGTTATTTGTATCTGTGTGCAGGTCCACGTTGATTGCTACTAATCTGGCGCCGTAGCAGTTGACACCTACTTGTTGAACCTAGGAGTCTCTGGGGATTCGATCCTTGGCATCTTTGCTAAGGGAAAACACTTCTACTTACTACATCTTATACCTTCCACTTGGGGTAACCAACGAGGGGTTCGAGGCCCATCAGACACCTCCTCCGGGGTGAGGACGGCGGGGGTGGGCGCGACGGAGGATCCTGACGCGGGCAGGAGCGGGGTGACGGTCGTGGTGGCCGGCAGCGGAAGAGATGGGTTGGACGGGAGTGAAGACATGATCGAACCGAAGCTAGCTGATACCAAATTGTTATGGCGCTGCTAGAAGGAGGGCGCGAGAGGGCCGGCCGGGGGCCTTTTGCCCATGGCCGGGCAAGAGGGAAGGGATTTCCTTCTTAATTCTTGCTTCATTAGATTGATACAACTCCTCTCTTTATATAGAGAGGTTTACTTGACTCCCAAGCAAGGCTTACTTGACCCCTAAGCAAGCGACCCTTATCTCTAATTAACCCTAAAACTAGCGGGCTATACCGCCAGCCCAGGCCCATGACGTACTCTAACACGAGCCGTCTGCACATTACCAGACCTACTTTTCTCACAGATTGTCTTTCCTTGGCTTCGGTTGCGGCAAATAAAAGGATTCCTGAGGCTTCGACTCCTTGGCCTATCAGGAAAACTTTGGCTGATTTCTTCCACTATTCTTCAGATCTTCAATCGCAGGTATTTCACATTTCTAGACAGATAAATGGTATTGCTCATAATGTAGCTCATCAGGTTCTTAGATCAGTTTTTGAACCTGACATATGTTGCTTCGCTGCAGCTCATAGGAGTATGATTTGCCCTGTTGTTTCTCTTCTATCTAATTTTCAGTTTCAGGGCTTTGCAATCCATGTTGTTCGTTGCTACTGAGCTGAATGATAAGTTTGGCGTTTTGTGCGCCTTGTGTTGTTCAATAAACTTAAGGATGAAGGGAAAACATAGACCGTCCAGAGGCCAGCTCTAGGGAACACAATCGCGTCTGATCTTCACATCGCAGGGCCGAAAAGATTCTCTGAAGCTTCCTGGAAGTGCTAAATAATTCCTGGACGCTCGAATCTTCCAATTACCGGACAAGCTTCTACTTTCCAATCAAATTTCCCTCTGTTGGCTGGAACTGCAGCTGTGTTTTTGCTTCTATATTGGTCAGGGCTCCTTATTTGCAGAAAGATCAGAAGTCAGTTAGCTCAGATATTTGGTTGCTCCTCACAGCTTCAGTCCACTTTTTCTGTCTCTAGGAAGCTGAATGAAATAGCTCACAATTGTGCTCATCAGGTACTCACCTTTAGTGTAGAACCTGTCTTCTCATGTGTCAAACTAGCTCATGGACAAGCAGGATGTCCCTTCTTAGCTTCTCTCTGTAATTCAGCTTGTCATATCTCTGTAATTCATGTTGTTCTCTGTACCTGAGCTGAGTTTGAATGAAAGTTCGGCGCTCTAGGCGCCTTTTCTTGTTCAAAAAAAAACCGAGCCAGTTAAGCAAATTGGACTCCCGTGTGGCTGCGTCCCCGTGCGTGCACAGCTGAGCGATGCTCTGCTAGGAACACGAGTTGGTGCAGGTTGTTAGAGGGTAAAAGGATAGACAAGAGAAAGAGATGTAAAAGTGAATCCTTGTTCTCATTGATGATGGGATTACACATATATATAGCCCCAGAAGGGGTGCGTCCGAAGGGACACGAGACAACCACCTCGATTAGGAAAAAGCAGGGATTAATAGGATTAATTAAATCCTAACACTCCCCCTAATCCATGCTTGTTAGTGTATGCATCATCATCTTGAAAAAGCTCCTCCAAAAACCCTGTGGGGAAAAATATGAGGAGATAGGTGTTTGATATGTTGCTAAAACTCCTTCAAACCCATTGGGAAAAATAAGGAGAAAATGGTACAACATATAATGGTTATTGTCTCTTTTAACTCAATACGAGAAACCTCATAGAGTTTAGAGCACAATAAATATGTCATATATACTTTCCCAAAAACCCCGGTGGGGAAAACAGAAAGTATGACATATGATCTCATGTTGATATTACCTCATTAAAAACCTTTATGAGAACCTGTAAAGTAAACTCATGAAGGGAAAAAGAGTATAATATGATGCATTAAACATGAACAATTCAGGAAGATACTCCCCCCTGATTCTTGCAAAAATTCGAAGTCGTCACATACCAAAACATAGAAGTTGGTAGAGGCCCGCTGAACAAATCAGTCGCATGATTTGACTTGCAAGATATGCAATATAGTGATATTGCTTATTATGTAACCTGTTTGCATCTGGGCAACACAAGAAACATTATCGTTGAGATAATGGTTGGTGAATGTAGCCACGAGGTCTGTTTCGAAGACTCTTCATGAGAGGTCTACCACACCTAGTAGGAACACTAAGGTTCTCTACGATCTGACATAGTAGGGATCTGATCGATGTATCCAATGATATCGGTGTTCACATTTCTGTCAAACTGGAAAACCAGGACAAGATATTTGATGCCTTGGAGATATCAAAAGATATTTTTGAGTACCAACCAATTGTGTTTGGTGGATCCAATGGCATTATGGAACGTTGAGTCCCAATATCTCATTTCCATCATCTCTTGGTCTATATAGATTCTTCTCTACGTCTAGAGAATGAACTATCATGAGAGTTATGGATGGATAAGATTTGTCCACAGTGAATTTCTCCAATATATTATGGATATAGACAACATAGTATACCATAATGCATGAATGAAGGTGCTCAATTTGTAGTAACAAGCGGTATTTTGGTTTACCAAATCCTTCATTTTAAACTCTGTCATTTAGATGATTACATGTGTCGTCATTGCAGACACACAAACATGGATAATCATCATTGTAGGAGTAATCCTTGTGAATAAGGAACTCACTACGTCGGTTGTACCATATGTGCCGACAACAATAAGTCGTATGGTGACTTACTGATTTTTACACAATGTATGTTACATTTTGCATTTCGATTCAGAAGTGAGATTCCGTCGGGAATCAATCATATATGTCTAAATCTAGTGATCCATATGGATATGTGATCACTACATCTATCAACTGCAGAGATAGATGACTTTGTACTGCCAATGATATAAGTTATCGGAAAGAGATTCCACCTCTAGAGAATAGTTGGGTATCTGCGTGAACCCTTGTGCTACAATACTTGCTCTTTGTTTCACCATTTCGTTGTTCTCAATTCTGTTACCAGAAGAAAACTGGTCAAGGTATTTCTTATGAATACCTTCCCATTATTGAGCAAAATCATTTCTACCTAGATTATACCCTTTGCTTGAGTTCAGTCCGAGTGTTGTTCACACTTTGCCATGGCCATGGTCTTTGGATCTAGATCATTTGAAAGGTTTTTGCAATCTAGTTGAGAAATGTATGTCGACAATTGTAGACTTCCGGTTATATGATTCTCCAGAATCTATATATGTATATATACAGTTGATGGAAATATCGTTACCCATGGTGACTATCCGCGATTTCCCAATGCGGTTGAGTCGGGTATTCCGATGTCCCGGTCATTGTGTGCACTATGACCTGGGTTGGTGGAGGTTTCCCGTCCACTGGGTGTATACTACCCATTAGGTGTCTGTCAACGTGAAGTTGACTTGCATTTACTGATTCACATGCCTTGATATCCTTGCTTGCGAGAAGCTGAATCCTGATGTAATTCTGCCATACATCTCGCCATGTTGCTTTGAACGGGGAGTGGAGTGGATTTTGCTGGTACCTCCACTCTTTCAGGCATACTTTTGCAGGATTGTAGGATTGTGTGACACCTTTATAGTTAGTAAATGAATCTGACAGGTTATTTGCAATGTGTTGCAAATCTTCTGAACACATAGTTTAGATCTTTGAGTATGTGGAATTGAGGCAGAAATGTGTAGAACATTCCACTAATTTCCTGGCATTCAATATGGTACTTGAATTCTCCCCCTAATGCCTGGAAATGTTCCTCATTGAATCAGCATACTCGCCTTGAATAACTCCCCATGCGAGGGGCTTGAGGTATTGACGGAAATACAGTTATTCCTCACATAGATCCCAACTATATGTTGAGGGGCCAATGACATATGCCGGGTGGTGATATCGGTATGCAACCGAATTACCGCAGATAAGAAATACTTGGTAGATATCCACATATTAAAGATAGGGGGGAATAATATGATGCAGTTATGTCATGAGCGTATAAAACTGCATGACTCCAACGTAAAGTTGGCAAGTTGCAATTCCAAAGTAAAGATAATGCAATGAGCTTAACTCTTTGGATAGGATTCTACCAAACCATTTTGAGTCTAGACCTTCAGACAAATTGCTAAACTCAATCCAGGGGCCATAGAAAAGGCACTCAAGGAGAATTCTGCAATGTTATCCATTCGATTTGCTTGAAATCGATGTCAGGATAACGAGCCAATGGTTTCGTGTGAATAAAGCACACACTTAAGACCATCATGTAGATATGCCTTTTAGAACCATGGAATACCTGAATAGTCTAGTCAATGGATGAGAAGAGCCACTTACCTCAACTTGATGCATTCAAGGAGTCTGAGTGGTTCAGCGTAGACTTTAAGGTGTGCGAGCCTTAAAATTAGCTTCCATGTGTCACTTGTAGTGCACATACAATCCAAATGTTGTTAGAATTTAGCATCATAATAATCATAAACTATTGGAATTGTTGATAGTTTCAGTTTCAACCCAATGTCTCGATGACCAAGGCGAGAGTGCCAAGTTTGTCATGTACAAGACACTCTGGAAAACTATCTCATACGCAACATGTGCTACGGGTTGTGTTGTATGTGTAGTACAATCCAGATGATACACAGAGAATGTGCTTGCCATATCCGTTGCATATGGTTGTGACGCCCCCGGCCCGACCGTGCACTAATCATACACGCAATTGCACACGATCAAGCCTAAGGACTCACGTGAAGGAATCACAACACAACTCTAAAACATAAATAAATACATACAAGTTATATATTACAAGCCAGGGGCCTCGAGGGCTCGAATACATAACAAGTGTCATACACAAGGTTAGCGGAAGCGTTAGGTATCTGGGTACAGATACAACACAGTACTGAAATAGGCCTGTTACACAGGCGGGGCAAAAGAAAAGCTACGA
This sequence comes from Secale cereale, assembly GCA_902687465.1. Classification (NCBI taxonomy): domain Eukaryota; kingdom Viridiplantae; phylum Streptophyta; class Magnoliopsida; order Poales; family Poaceae; genus Secale; species Secale cereale. The sequence goes on along the minus strand of LR738711.1, from coordinate 96,805,096 downwards.
TCGAAAAGGCGCAGGCCTCCTGCCTGGGACCTCCGATCCTACTCCTGGTCGTCGTCCGCCGGCTCCTCGTAGTAGTACTCGCCGACAGGGTAGTAGTAGTAGCCAGCCTCGGGCTGGTAGTAGACGTCCTCTGCGGGGGCTGCGGGCACCATGGCTCCGTCGTCTGGTTTGTCATGCGGGTAGGACAAAAGAGGAAGCAAAGCAACCGTGAGTACTCATCCAAAGTACTCAGCAAGACTTACATCAGATCTATACTAAGCAATGCATCATTTTCAAAGGAGGCTTTATGTGGGTGGACTAGACTGCAGAATGCCAGAGTAGAGAGGGGAAAAGCCTAGTCCTGACGAAGACTAGCATCTTCAGGGTCTTGCAGCAATTAGAAGGGCGCAGATTAGTACATCATAAAGTAAAGTGTTTGTAGTAATATCAACCTCGGCCGGGGATCCTTCCTCGACTCCCTACGAGAAAGCAATCCCAGAGCCCTACCTCATATCTCAAGTCACCAGTTCTAGTTGTACCGAAGTGGATACAACTCCGAGTGTCCGTTACCGTAGGACAGGCTATCGATAGATGTTTTCTTCCCTGCAGGGGTGCACCAACTTACCCACCACGCTCGCTTAACTCCGGTCGGACACACTTGCTGGGTCCTGCCCGGCCTCGGCTAAACAACACGACGCAACCCGACCGGAAACCGCCAGAGAGGATCGAGCACGCCGGACTAAGCCTATGCCCCCGGGGGTCATGGTCCATCGCCCCGGACGCTCCTGCACGTTGTGAGGCCGTTCGGTAGCAGACCTAGCAACCCCTTATACAAGCACGCAGTTGCATTCTGGGTCCAATCCGAACGGGCCGCTCAATCGCTGACGTCGTGACGACTCCGGCTGATGTATACGACGCAGAGCACCCACTCACACCCACGTGGTGGTTAGTTCTATCGGACCCGAAGGCCCCTCGGATCAAATATCCAAATCGCTTAGTGGATTGGGAGCGCGCGGTAACGAGCGTTGCCACCACACCGGTGGCCCCGACGTCCCGTCTCGAAGACTTATGACAAGGACCTTACAGGACCGGCCACGCTTCGTAGTTATCTCGCGGGTACCCTCACTGGTCACCCGACTCCACAGCTCACGCCTCAAAGGCACTCGCGGGTACCCCTCAGGGTCAACCCGTCTCTATCCAACATGTGTAGTAGTAACTGTAAAGTGTCTTCAGACGCACGATACCTCTGGCCGCACGCCTTTGTTCCTGGCGACGTCCGGCCTCGGGGATCGATACGTCTTTAAACACGGTACGGTAAACCAGGGCATCCGTGTGGTTTCCATGCCGATGAGGAATCCGAGGAATCACCCTCGTTGGATTCCTAAACGACAAGTCCCGTTAAGGTGATACCGGAGGAATCACCCTCGGCGGTAATCACCATAGCGGATGCACGACAAAAGCTAAGTCGGAAGTGGGAAGAGGAATCACCCTCGGTAACCCACAACGAGCTAGCTATACTACAGGGACAACATCGGAAGTGAGTTCGGAGGTATCACCCTCGTCACCCGATGTTAACTCTGCGGAGTCGAGCATACTAGGGGGTGTGTGGTGATGTGAAGAAGGTCAGGGGAAGGGGCTCGATCACTTGATCGAGGCAAGGGTACTAAGCGAGGCAACTACGAGAAAGCGGGACCACAGCAGTGCTACCCAACCTATACTAAGCAGTTTAGGAATAAAGACAGGTATCAACAGTATTGCAAAAACAGGCTATGCAGCAGTAATAGGAGCAGCAGCAGTAGCAGCAATTCTAATGCAAGAATAAGAGAGAATAGACATAGGCGATATCGGAATGATCAAAGGGGGGGTTGCTTGCCTGGTTGCTCGGTGGCAAAAACAAGGTCGTCGGAGGGGGAACCAATCACCGGGACGGCGTCGGTCTCTGGAGCGGCGTCAGCGTCGGACTCTACCGAGAGAGAAGAGGGGGGGAAGAAACAGATAAATACACAGAATACAAGCATCACAAAGCGTGCTAGGCTAATGTGCAGTGCAGGGTTGCCTAAAAACATGTCTAAGTCATATTAGTTATTTTTAGGAATTAACTGGAATTATTTACCGGTGTATGTGCACTATTCATCTACCGGAAACGGGCTAAAAGTTGCGGGTTCACCTCCGTAGAGGGTCCCGACACGGAAACAGATAGCACGGTTGGCTTCGTCTCGTCGTTCTGAGCAACTTTCATGTAGAAAGTTTTTCCATCCGAGCTACGGATAAAAAGATATGAATTTCTAAAGATTTTAGCTTTTTTTGAAATTATTTTTATTAACAGAAAAGACTTTATTGCGTCATGCTGGCGTCAGCACTGCATCAGCAGCAGCTGACCAGGTCAAACTGACCAGTGGGGCCCACCTGTCATAGACAGTGACTCTAACCGTGTTTAAATTAACTAAACAGAGACTAATTAACTATTGGGCCCCACATGTCAGTGACTGATTAGTATTACTAATTAAGTTTATTTATAAAAATGTTTTATTTAACTAACTATGCGGTGGGGCCCGCGTGTCAGTGACACTGGGCTGCCCAGTCAGCAGTTCACTAGGTCAACCCAGTCAACTGGAGCCCGTGGGTGCCACTGGCAGTGACCCAGGGGGTGGGAGCCACCCGGGCCACGTCGGACGGCCGGCGGCTAGCCGCCGGCGGGCACGAAACACGGCGGAGGGCTCGGGCGCGCGTCGGGTTTTGGCTACAGGCCACCAAATCGAGCGGGGCCGGTGGCGTTCGATCGGGGAGACGACGGGGAGCTCAACGGTGGTGGTGGCGCGGGCAACGGCGGCCGGGATCGCCGGCGGCGAGCTCCGCGGCGGACGGCCGGAGTCGGGCTTCTTCGAAACTGCGCTCCGGTACTCGGGGAGGTGCGCGCGTGCGCTCATTGTGCTCCTGGGAACCCCAGGAGTACGACGGTGGGCTCTGGCTAGCGTGAAGATGGCCGTGGTCATGGTGACGAGGTGCACGGCGGCGACCGGAGCACGGTGGCGCGGAGAGGCGGCTATGTCGTACTAGCGAGCGAGAGAAGAGGGCTGGGAGGAGGGAAGTGCCTCACAGAGGGAGTAGCCGTTCAAAGTCTGCTCGGAGAAGGCTCGACGGGGCCGGATTCGTCGCCGGAGCGCGTCGGGACCGAGGAGGAAGAAGACGGTATCGACGCGGGCGTTGCAGTGGCTCCGAGCTCCCTCTGCGCCCACCGGAGGACGGGGAGGTCGACGACGAGGCTCTACGACACCGTGGCGAGTCGATTCGACGGTGGTGGCCGCGGCAACGACTGGAACGCGGCGACGTCGGCGCTCGGTGCTCGGATCTGAGAGGGGAGGAGGCGAGGCGAGCGAGGGGAGAGGGGAGAAGTGGACGAGGGGGCCAGAGGGGAAGCACTGGGGCTTGCCCTTATCCCCTCCGCGTCCCTGTGGCGGCAGGTGTCGGCGGGGGCGCGGTGGCGAGCGCGGCGACCACGGCGGCGGCGACACGAGGAGGGAGCAGGTAGGGGAGCTGGGCCGGGCCGGCTGGCCGTGCCCTGGGCGCCAGGTAAGTATCTCCTTCTTTTTCCTTTTATTCTAGCAGCAGAATAGAAAAGGAAAAGAGGGGTCCACCTAACACTTTTATAAAATGTGTTACCTGGTCCAAAAAATGTCCTAGCAATATTCCCTAACAGCAAAAATTGATTTGGGCTTATTTGGATCATTTTTGGAATTTACCAGAAATGAAATGGCATATTTAAGCGCTGATATTGCACTGTTTAATGCCCTAGCCCACTTTGAAGTTGCTGGTGATGTTGTTTTCCTCAACATCAACTGTTTTGGAATATTTGCTAATTAATGAACATTTTTCCATAATTTTTGGAACAACTTTATTTTGCACTTGAATTTGAATTTGAATTTTTAGGGGCAAATTTGAGTTGACTTGTTTTACCACTGTGATTAGCATTGCAAATTAGCATGACATGGCATGATTAACCAAATGTCACAGTGCTTAGTACAAGGGGGTGTTACAAATTCTCCTCCTCTAAAAGAAATTCTCGTCCCGAGAATTTAGAAGGTAGAAGCAAAGAGATCGGGGTACTCCGCTCGAAGGTTTTCCTCGCGTTCCCAAGTGGCTTCATCTTTAGTGTGATTCGACCACTGCACTTTCAGGAACTTGGTTGTCTTCTGACGGGTCCGACGTTCGGCTTGATCCAGGATGCGGATCGGATGCTCCTTATAAGAAAGATCATCTTGAAGCTCGAGCATCTCGTGATCCACAGCACGATGCGGGGACTCCTTGAAGGATCGACGAAGTTGCGACACATGGAACACATCGTGGATATGCGAGAATTGCGGCGGCAATTGCAATTTGTAAGCCACGAATCCACGCCTAGCAACCACGGGGAAGGGACCAATGTAGCGTGGAGCTAACTTGCCCTTGATGCCGAAACGGTGCGTGCCCTTCATAGGGGTGACACGAAGATAAACTTGATCACCTGATTGATAAGTCAATCCCCATCTCTTGCGATCAAAGTTGCTCTTCTGGCGATCTTGAGCCGCCTTGAGATTCTCACGCACAATACGGACTTGCTCTTCGGCGTGTTGAATAATGTCCGGACCAATAACTTGTCGTTCCCCAGTTTCTGACCAGTTCAGAGGGGTTCGACACTTACGTCCGTACAGAACTTCAAAGGGAGCCATCTTCAAGCTTGCTTGATAGCTGTTGTTATACGAGAACTCGGCATATGGAAGGGATTCTTCCCATTTCTTACCGAATGATATAACACAAGCTCGCAGCATATCTTCAAGCACTTGATTGACTCGTTCAACTTGACCTTGGGACTGGGGGTGATAAGCTGAACTCCAGTTGATATGAGTTCCCAAAGCTTCTTGAAAACTTTCCCAGAACTTGGAAGTGAACAGGGTGCCACGGTCCGTACTGATCTCCTTCGGAATTCCGTGGAGGGATACAATTCGGGAGATATACAGTTCTGCTAACTGGCTAGCAGTGATAGTCTCCTTGATTGGCAGGAAGTGTGCAACCTTTGAGAGTTGGTCGACGACGACAAGAATGGCATCGTTACCCTTCTGGGACTTAGGAAAGCCAGTAATGAAATCCATTTGCACCTTATCCCATTTCCACAGCGGAATAGGAAGAGGTTGCAGAAGTCCAGCAGGCTTCTGATGTTCTGCCTTCACGCGACGACAGACATCGCATTCAGCAACAAGACGAGCAATATCCCGCTTCATATTAGGCCACCAGTACCTTTGACGGAGATCACGATACATCTTAGTACTACCAGGATGAATAGACAGCGGTGTATCATGTGCCTCCTTCATGACCTTGTCAGTCATAAGCTCGAAACGCGTTACCACGATGCGGCCTCGGAAATACAAGGTTCCATCTTCGGATATTGAGAAATCCCTGTATTTCGGAAGATGCAGTTCCTGTTTTATAACATCAACGTAAGCATCTTTGGTTTGCGCTACCTTGACAGCCTTCTCAAGATCCGGCTGTATCACAAGGTCATTAAGCGAACCATGTGGAACGATATGCAGATTCAGCTTGCGTAATTCCTCATAAAGACGAGGCTGAGCTCGCTTAACCTTGAGGTTGGTGCTGTATGACTTGCGACTCAAGGCATCGGCCATCACATTAGCCTTGCCAGGGGTATAAGAAATACCGTAGTCGTATTCAGAAATAGTTTCCAACCATCGCTGTTGGCGGAGATTAAGATCCGGCTGAGTGAATAAATATTTCAAGCTTTGATGATCAGTATAAATCTCACACCGGTTACCGAGAAGGTAATGTCGCCATAGCTTCAATGCAAAGATCACTGCAGCAAGTTCAAGATCATGCACTGGATAATTCTCTTCATGCGGACGTAATTGGCGCGATGCATAAGCAACTACTCTTCGTTCTTGCATTAGGACACAGCCTAATCCTTGACGAGAGGCGTCGCAATATATCACGAAGTCCTTGCGAGAGTCTGGAGGAGCAAGCACTGGAGCAGAAACGAGCTTGTCCTTAAGAGCTTGAAAGCTTTCCTGGCATTTATCTGTCCACTCAAACTTAACGCCTTTGTGAAGCAGATTAGTCAGGGGCTTGGCAATCTTGGAAAAGTTCTCGACGAAGCGACGACAATAGCTTGCAAGGCCGAGAAAACTTCTCACTTGCTTGACATTCTTCGGAGGAGTCCAGTCAAGAATAGCCTGAACCCGTTCCGGATTAACGGCAATGCCATCCTTGGAAATCACATGTCCAAGGTAGGTTACTTCAGAAAGCCAGAACTCGCATTTGGAAAACTTAGCATAAAGCCGATGCTCTCGCAGCTTCTCCAGAACAAGCCGAAGATGTTCGACGTGTTCTTCCTTGTTCTTCGAGAATACCAGAATATCATCCAGATATACCACGACGAACTTGTCGAGGTAATCCATGAATATATAATTCATCAGGCGGGAGAAGGTAGCTGGTGCATTAGTCAGTCCAAAAGACATGACAGTGTACTCATACGAGCCATAGCGAGTAACAAATGCAGTCTTTGGAATATCCTCTTCGCGAACACGGATCTGGTGATAACCCAACCTCAAGTCGAGTTTAGAAAACACCGATGATCCAGCCAGTTGATCATATAAGTCATTGATCCGAGGAAGCGGATATTTATTCTGGATGGTTGCCTGGTTGATAGGTCGGTAATCTTGTACCAGCCTATTCGTACCATCTTTCTTCTTGACGAAAAGAGACGGTGCTCCCCAGGCAGAGGAACTAGGTCGGATGAAGCCCTTCTTGAGTGACTTGTCGATTTCCTCCTTAAGCTCAAGGAGCTCATGCGGTGGCATCTTGTAAGGACGCTTCGCAATAGGAGTAGTACCCGGCTTCAAGTCAATAACAAATTCGACGGCTCGAGCAGGGGGTATTCCTGGAAGTTCTTCTGGGAAGACATCCGGGAAATCACATACAACTGGTATGCTTTCGAGCTCTTCAAGTGGTGAAGCATTCAATGCATTTGAGGCATAGATTTGAGCCTCGGCATTACGGGATATACGAGCGCGGCAATTCACGAGTTGATTCGAGGGGTGCCGAAGACGTACAGTCTTGGTGGCACAATCAATTTGGGCCTCGTGAGCCTCCAACCAATCCATTCCTAGGATAAGGTCGATGCCGCAGGATTTCAGGACAATGGGGTGTGCCTGAAACTTCCTTTCTTCTATCTCCACTACCACTTCCGGACAGAATAAGATAGATTTGCACTGACCCGCGGAGGTTTGTACGGATACCGTGTGATATAGTTTATCTTGTTTAAAGCCATGTTTAAATGCAAATGGTTCTGATATGAAAGAATCAGATGCACCAGTATCAAATAAAACATTAGCAGTCACGGAATTAACAAGAAGTGTACCCATCACGGTTGCTGGCTGCTCTGGGTCTTCACTCAGATTGACGTGGTGAAGCTGACCACCACGAGCATACGAAGGCCTGGCATTATTGTTGCGCTGCGGAGGAACTCCACGTCCACTGCCACGGCCAGCAGATGGAAGAGCCAGCTGACCCTGAACCTGCGGACAGTCTCTGACACGGTGACCCGGACGGCCACACTTGAAGCAGAGTCCACTCTCTGGACGAATCGCAGGTGCTCGAGGTGCTGGGACTGCAGGCCTGTACTGCATTGGCGGTGGAGGAGGCAGACGAGGTGCAGCATAAGAAGGCCTGTACACTGGAGCGTTTGGACGATACATGCTCTGAGGAATCCATATGCGGCGCTTCTGAGAAGACGAGCCCGAAGATGAGCCCGACTCGCGAGAGCGCTTAAGAGCGTCCTTGTGTAGCTTGAGTCCAGTTTCAACCTGAATGGCCTTGTTCACTAAAGTGGCGAAGTCCGGAAAGTCCAGTGCCACTAGAGCAAGCAGAATATCATGATGAAGTCCGCGCCTGAACTTCTCCTGGCGTCTTGCGTCAGTAGCGATATCCTCCTCAGCATAGCGGGACAGTTCCAGGAACTCCCGCTGATAAGCATCAACTGACTTGTTGCCCTGAACCAAGTTGCGAAACTCCGTACGCTTGCGGTCGATAACCCCTTCCGGGATGTACCGAGCACGGAAGGCAGTCTTGAAGTCTGCCCAGGTAATGATAGTTCCAGCAGGCACTGTGTTCCGGTGAGTGTCCCACCATTGGGCCGCCGGACCCTTCAGGAAATACGTCGCGAATTTGACATAGTTGTCAGGGGACACGGCGGCAGAATCCAGCTCAAAGAATATGTCTCGCAGCCAATCATCGGCATCCAAGGGGTTGGCGGCACTGCGAAATATCGTTGGACTGAGCCGCAGAAATTCTTGCAGAGTGATAGCGGCTGGCTGATGCTGAGCATTGGCGTTGATCTGGGGTATCTGGTTGAGCATACCCTGCAGCACCTGACGCTGCATGTCAATGGTCTGCATTACGGCAGCCATATAGTCTGGCGGCGGAGGCGGAGGCGGAGGTGCAGGGGGATCATTGTTATTAGCCATCCTGATAATTCCATCAGGGGTGGTTTAGCGACAAGAATACACATTGCATGAATTCAACAATGAAGTAAATATGCACGACATAAGGGAAGTGCAATAATACAACATCATACACATCATGACATACGGGTTCGTACATAGCGTCGGTTACAAACGGGCAGCATAACGGCGCAAAATCAAAAACTAGACATAGTAGGCGGCGCGCAGACCGCGGTAAGGAAGTACACAACGAGACATAGCAAAGGCTACATCAACGTCGGAGAAAGGAACTGAAACGGGGTAGCTGCAAGTGCGGACGGCGGATCTCGATCGCAGAAGGATCCTGAGCTCCATGTGCACTCTGATGCAGAACCCGGTCTCGGACGGGAATCAGAGGTCCACGAACTGGCGTGTAACCTCCAACCGCAGGCCACTCGACACCTGGAGGTGTGTTGATCCTGCGCGGGCAAAGGATAGACTGAGGAAGTGTCCCTGCTTGGACAGCCGGTACTAACTGCGTCAACGTCTGGTAGAGAGTTGTCCGAGTGATGGACAACTCAACCGCCAGGGCCCGAGCAGTTCGATCCAGCGCCTGAGTGTGCTGAATCAGAACCTGCGGGTCATAACGTCGACTCTCGTACGGGGCACAGATAACTGAGTAGTATCCAGTCTCATCTCCAGCAGGTGCATACGGAATGTACCGAAACTCAGAGGCATCCAAGCTATCTCTGTGCTCTCCTCGGAGGCGTACGACAGCAGCGTAGGCAGCATCATGGACTGCCATTGCAACCGTCACGCCGCTACCGCGGAAGCGGTACAGCTCAGTGCCTGAGTCATCCTGCCGGTCGTAGATACGAACATCAGCATAATACTGCTCCTGGTTGAACTCGCGATACTCCTCGTAGACCATGTACTCGGGGTACCAGCGGTAGCCCAGCCTGGTCAGGAGAGCGACTAGAATGGCCGGAAACCCAGGGGCATCTCGAGCCCAGGTGCGAAGCACAAGCTGAGTCTCCGGGCGAGGTGGAAACAGAAGATCCATCTGAAAGAAGAAGAATCTGACTTGTCAGGTCCTGATGATAATTAAACAGAACTTGGTAAGAAAGGTTAAACAAACAAATGGAAAGGAATGATTATCAGACTAATCAGGTCAATGATAAGAAACCGCACTGATATCCAGCTCTCCGGGTAGATGTGAAAACGAGAACCTAATGGAGTTAGTAAAACTTAACCCGAATAGACGAGAGAGAAGAGTCCCAGAGTATAGACGAGGAATAAAAGAAGCTACACCACCCAAGTGGCGACGTGGGGCCATAAGCCACACAGCCAAGTTAGTAAAACAGTTTTTGACCTCTAGACTCAACTTCGACCAAGGAGTTGGAAAGGGGTTCCTACAGGCAGTCGGCTCTGATACCAACCTGTGACGCCCCCGGCCCGACCGTGCACTAATCATACACGCAATTGCACACGATCAAGCCTAAGGACTCACGTGAAGGAATCACAACACAACTCTAAAACATAAATAAATACATACAAGTTATATATTACAAGCCAGGGGCCTCGAGGGCTCGAATACATAACAAGTGTCATACACAAGGTTAGCGGAAGCGTTAGGTATCTGGGTACAGATACAACACAGTACTGAAATAGGCCTGTTACACAGGCGGGGCAAAAGAAAAGCTACGATCGAAAAGGCGCAGGCCTCCTGCCTGGGACCTCCGATCCTACTCCTGGTCGTCGTCCGCCGGCTCCTCGTAGTAGTACTCGCCGACAGGGTAGTAGTAGTAGCCAGCCTCGGGCTGGTAGTAGACGTCCTCTGCGGGGGCTGCGGGCACCATGGCTCCGTCGTCTGGTTTGTCATGCGGGTAGGACAAAAGAGGAACCAAAGCAACCGTGAGTACTCATCCAAAGTACTCAGCAAGACTTACATCAGATCTATACTAAGCAATGCATCATTTTCAAAGGAGGCTTTATGTGGGTGGACTAGACTGCAGAATGCCAGAGTAGAGAGGGGAAAAGCCTAGTCCTGACGAAGACTAGCATCTTCAGGGTCTTGCAGCAATTAGAAGGGCGCAGATTAGTACATCATAAAGTAAAGTGTTTGTAGTAATATCAACCTCGGCCGGGGATCCTTCCTCGACTCCCTACGAGAAAGCAATCCCAGAGCCCTACCTCATATCTCAAGTCACCAGTTCTAGTTGTACCGAAGTGGATACAACTCCGAGTGTCCGTTACCGTAGGACAGGCTATCGATAGATGTTTTCTTCCCTGCAGGGGTGCACCAACTTACCCACCACGCTCGCTTAACTCCGGCCGGACACACTTGCTGGGTCCTGCCCGGCCTCGGCTAAACAACACGACGCAACCCGACCGGAAACCGCCAGAGAGGATCGAGCACGCCGGACTAAGCCTATGCCCCCGGGGGTCATGGTCCATCGCCCCGGACGCTCCTGCACGTTGCGAGGCCGTTCGGTAGCAGACCTAGCAACCCCTTATACAAGCACGCAGTTGCATTCTGGGTCCAATCCGAACGGGCCGCTCAATCGCTGACGTCGTGACGACTCCGGCTGATGTATACGACGCAGAGCACCCACTCACACCCACGTGGTGGTTAGTGCTATCGGACCCGAAGGCCCCTCGGATCAAATATCCAAATCGCTTAGTGGATTGGGAGCGCGCGGTAACGAGCGTTGCCACCACACCGGTGGCCCCGACGTCCCGTCTCGAAGACTTATGACAAGGACCTTACAGGACCGGCCACGCTTCATAGTTATCTCGCGGGTACCCTCACTGGTCACCCGACTCCACAGCTCACGCCTCAAAGGCACTCGCGGGTACCCCTCAGGGTCAACCCGTCTCTATCCAACATGTGTAGTAGTAACTGTAAAGTGTCTTCAGACGCACGATACCTCTGGCCGCACGCCTTTGTTCCTGGCGACGTCCGGCCTCGGGGATCGATACGTCTTTAAACACGGTACGGTAAACCAGGGCATCCGTGTGGTTTCCATGCCGATGAGGAATCCGAGGAATCACCCTCGTTGGATTCCTAAACGACAAGTCCCGTTAAGGTGATACCGGAGGAATCACCCTCGGCGGTAATCACCATAGCGGATGCACGACAAAAGCTAAGTCGGAAGTGGGAAGAGGAATCACCCTCGGTAACCCACAACGAGCTAGCTATACTACAGGGACAACATCGGAAGTGAGTTCGGAGGTATCACCCTCGTCACCCGATGTTAACTCTGCGGAGTCGAGCATACTAGGGGGTGTGTGGTGATGTGAAGAAGGTCAGGGGAAGGGGCTCGATCACTTGATCGAGGCAAGGGTACTAAGCGAGGCAACTACGAGAAAGCGGGACCACAGCAGTGCTACCCAACCTATACTAAGCAGTTTAGGAATAAAGACAGGTATCAACAGTATTGCAAAAACAGGCTATGCAGCAGTAATAGGAGCAGCAGCAGTAGCAGCAATTCTAATGCAAGAATAAGAGAGAATAGACATAGGCGATATCGGAATGATCAAAGGGGGGGTTGCTTGCCTGGTTGCTCGGTGGCAAAAACAAGGTCGTCGGAGGGGGAACCAATCACCGGGACGGCGTCGGTCTCTGGAGCGGCGTCAGCGTCGGACTCTACCGAGAGAGAAGAGGGGGGGAAGAAACAGATAAATACACAGAATACAAGCATCACAAAGCGTGCTAGGCTAATGTGCAGTGCAGGGTTGCCTAAAAACATGTCTAAGTCATATTAGTTATTTTTAGGAATTAACTGGAATTATTTACCGGTGTATGTGCACTATTCATCTACCGGAAACGGGCTAAAAGTTGCGGGTTCACCTCCGTAGAGGGTCCCGACACGGAAACAGATAGCACGGTTGGCTTCGTCTCGTCGTTCTGAGCAACTTTCATGTAGAAAGTTTTTCCATCCGAGCTACGGATAAAAAGATATGAATTTCTAAAGATTTTAGCTTTTTTTGAAATTATTTTTATTAACAGAAAAGACTTTATTGCGTCATGCTGGCGTCAGCACTGCATCAGCAGCAGCTGACCAGGTCAAACTGACCAGTGGGGCCCACCTGTCATAGACAGTGACTCTAACCGTGTTTAAATTAACTAAACAGAGACTAATTAACTATTGGGCCCCACATGTCAGTGACTGATTAGTATTACTAATTAAGTTTATTTATAAAAATGTTTTATTTAACTAACTATGCGGTGGGGCCCACGTGTCAGTGACACTGGGCTGCCCAGTCAGCAGTTGACTAGGTCAACCCAGTCAACTGGAGCCCGTGGGGGCCACTGGCAGTGACCCAGGGGGTGGGAGCCACCCGGGCCACGTCGGACGGCCGACGGCTAGCCGCCGGCGGGCACGAAACACGGCGGAGGGCTCGGGCGCGCGTCGGGTTTTGGCTACAGGCCACCAAATCGAGCGGGGCCGGTGGCGTTCGATCGGGGAGACGACGGGGAGCTCAACGGTGGTGGTGGCGCGGGCAACGGCGGCCGGGAACGCCGGCGGCGAGCTCCGTGGCGGACGGCCGGAGTCGGGCTTCTTCGAAACTGCGCTCCGGTACTCGGGGAGGTGCGCGCGTGCGCTCATTGTGCTCCTGGGAACCCCAGGAGTACGACGGTGGGCTCTGGCTAGCGTGAAGATGGCCGTGGTCACGGTGACGAGGTGCACGGCGGCGACCGGAGCACGGTGGCGCGGAGAGGCGGCTATGTCGTACTAGCGAGCGAGAGAAGAGGGCTGGGAGGAGGGAAGTGCCTCACAGAGGGAGTAGCCGTTCAAAGTCTGCTCGGAGAAGGCTCGACGGGGCCGGATTCGTCGCCGGAGCGCGTCGGGACCGAGGAGGAAGAAGACGGTATCGACGCGGGCGTTGCAGTGGCTCCGAGCTCCCGCTGCGCCCACCGAAGGACGGGGAGGTCGACGACGAGGCTCTACGGCACCGCGGCGAGTCGATTCGACGGCGGTGGCCGCGGCAACGACTGGAACGCGGCGACGTCGGCGCTCGGTGCTCGGATCTGAGAGGGGAGGAGGCGAGGCGAGCGAGGGGAGAGGGGAGAAGTGGACGAGGGGGCCAGGGGGGAAGCACTGGGGCTTGCCCTTATCCCCTCCGCGTCCCTGTGGCGGCAGGTGTCGGCGGGGGCGCGGTGGCGAGCGCGGCGACCACGGCGGCGGCGACACGAGGAGGGAGCAGGTAGGGGAGCTGGGCCGGGCCGGCTGGCCGTGCCCTGGGCGCCAGGTAAGTATCTCCTTCTTTTTCCTTTTATTCTAGCAGCAGAATAGAAAAGGAAAAGAGGGGTCCACCTAACACTTTTATAAAATGTGTTACCTGGTCCAAAAAATGTCCTAGCAATATTCCCTAACAGCAAAAATTGATTTGGGCTTATTTGGATCATTTTTGGAATTTACCAGAAATGAAATGGCATATTTAAGCGCTGATATTGCACTGTTTAATGCCCTAGCCCACTTTGAAGTTGCTGGTGATGTTGTTTTCCTCAACATCAACTGTTTTGGAATATTTGCTAATTAATGAACATTTTTCCATAATTTTTGGAACAACTTTATTTTGCACTTGAATTTGAATTTGAATTTTCAGGGGCAAATTTGAGTTGACTTGTTTTACCACTGTGATTAGCATTGCAAATTAGCATGACATGGCATGATTAACCAAATGTCACAGTGCTTAGTACAAGGGGGTGTTACAATGGTAAAGAGAAGTTATTTCTCTTTGTTGTCATCATAAGCTTCAATATGGAAACTATTTTGACGGATACCTCCATAGTCTAGTAGGGTACGAGTTAAACCTGAGAAGCAATGAAGCATCCCGACGTTACTCGAGTACCCACAAGGATAGTAAATATGACTCGAGTTGAGCCAACAAATACCTCATCACGTCTAGCGATTTTAAAATATCTCATTTCTCTCAATGAGAGTGGAAACATTTCACATCCCTGAGTATAGAGTTTGTGGTGCATATGTCCACATGGCACAAATCATCTTTCATCAGATCGACCCCGGTAGAAATCTATATATAGACATGAACATTCTCAAGAAAATCACTGTCAGATATATAGAATACATACAAATGAATTTGTACCAAAGTGCTGATACAATATATTGTGATATACAATATATATGATGACAACAATAATCATGTTCTTATTAGAACATCATAAATGGACATAAATAAATAGATCACTAAGGAGACTAAGGGACTAAAAGTATAGTCTCCAAACATGTCGGTTGATGCATATTCAACCATCATGCTCTCCATGCTCATAGGGTCTCGTGACAGCTTGATAGTGTCAGGTTGAGGGTTTGAAGTGAGTTTCAAACCATTACCCTTGAGGTCCTTTGCGTCCCGGTGGCGTGGCTTGGATTGCACGCGCTATCCCATGGGATGCAAGACTGATCTTGATTTCCATGACCCACTTAAATAAATTGTGGCCATTGAGGGCAAGTGCCTCAAATTGTTAGCCATCATTTAATTATAGGGGCAAGCCAGAGATAATTAAGTTACGAGAAGTAAATTAAGAACCATCATGATTTTGTAATAAGAATGCAAAATTTTGACTCAAGTGTATAACTTAAAAAAAAAATCTCAACCTCAATTATGGGAACATAACACATTGAAGATCATACAGATCTCATAGTAATGGAGATAGTCTGCACATGTGCAGTAGATCCAACTCATTACCTTGTGTTTTCCTAATATAATGAGGGAGATGCTATTGTCAAAAATTTACAAGTTTGTTGTGCGGAAAAAATCAATCTCGACCATTGTGACATGTTCATGAAGAATGTCAATGTGGTAAACACATAAAACATACCATCCCGGTGAAAAAATGGTAATTTATTTATATTACGGATTACGTAATATAAATGCATCTTAATGTTGCAAAATTAATAGACTTCAAGAAGGTAGCTCGAAATCATTAGTGTGTATCTCAAATTGCTAAGGATGACACTTTGAATTTTGCATATGTATTTGCAAGAAATTGAAAATCTCAATTGCAAATAGATGTATTAATCACGACATTTGGTTAACATGGAAATAAATACATCATAGAAATACTCCGGAATACCTCATACTCAATGGAGAAACAATACTGCAGAGGTACTGAATTTATCTTTACAAGAGATTTAAAAAAAAATCTCTATTGCAAATGGATGTAATTAATCTCAACACGTAATAAACATGGAAATGTATTACATCAACTTAAGATCTGGAATACATCTTGGTACTCAACAGAAAACAGTACTGAAATATATGTACTGGATTTAACAGGTCTAAAACAGGAATGAAATCACTGCTAGAACTGTTGTTAATTGAAACAGAAAAGGAAAAAAAACGAACGCCCATGGCCATCCGGCCCACAGCCGAGCGGAGGGGAAAATGGCAGCCGCAGGTCGCCCCAGGCGCCTGGGCCTGGGCCTCCACAGCCTTTGGCCGACCCAACTGCTGCTGCACCGAAACAAGGACGCGGTTAGGGTTGGGGATCGGTCGATCCCAACCCAACCCGATCCATTCGGAGCCGCCTGGAGGTGGAGTGGCCACCGCATCCCGTCGCGTCTCCGGCGATCACCAGTGCCGCAAGAGCCTCCGCGGGGTCACAGCGGTGGAGTACTTACGAGGCTGGGGCGGCGATGGCGCGATCGAAGAGGCGGCAGCGTCCGAGCGGACGGACGCTGCCGACGTGCGGGGCGGCCGGCGCGGTCAGACGGCGATGGCGCGAGGCGCGGTGTGGCCGGGCGGAGCCGGCCACGGCCTGGCTCGGTCGGGCGCGGCCGCGGAGGCCGGGGAGCGGCGCCGATGCGGCCAGGGACGGCCACGACGACGAGGGCGCGAGGCGCGGCCGTGCGGCAAGGCCTGGTGCTCTCGGTTGCGTGCGTCCCAGGGTCCGCGCCTGGCGCTTCCGAAGACGGCGTTGACAGTGCAAGCCGTTCCTCCGACGGAGGAGGGGTGGAGGTAGAGACCAGGAGCCGACCATAAGCCAGGGATCGAACCCCACGCATCCTGGCGGTGCGTGTCCAGCGGTGCCAAGGTCGTTACCGGGGGCGCAGCGAGCACCGCGGGGTCGCTCTCAGTGGCGCAGCGGCCGCCCTCTAGGAGCGTGGTGACTGCCACGCATGCTTCTCCAAGCGGCACGGTGACCGTCATGTCCAGCGGTGCGACGGCCGGAGTAGCGGCTGTCGTGCATATCTGACGACGGAGGCGCCGGTGTCCACCAACTCCATGGCAGTGACGAGCAAGTAGACGGCACCAGCGGCCGTCTTCGCGGATCCGGCAGAGGAAGAAGGAGATGAGGCCGGAAATCTCACCCTTTTATTGGTAACCGCTCAGGTGAAATCCATCCTGCACATGCATGGCAGTTGCCGATCTAATCTCCATGGCTTTGTGCCCGCTGGCCGCCGGTTTCTGATGTCAAGCCGCCGAAGGCAGAAACAAGGGCGAGGGAACGCCGCTCGACCGAAAGCAGCCGTTGGTGGAGGCGGAAAAGGGCAGAGGCGGCGAGCGGCGTTGTGGCCGCGTCCAACGACGCGGCGGCCGTGTCCCGCGGGCGGAGCGCGGCGCACGGACGGGTGCGGGGCGCGAGCCGGCACGGCGTCCGCAGTTGACGAATCGGTTGGCCACCGCGTCGTAAATGGCTATGGTTATTTCAGAGGCTGCGCTGCAGCCTGCACGGATGGCGAGATGGCGGATGGCACTGCCGCTAGTTCCAGTGCAAGGGAAAATAGGAAATAACATGGTACTTACTTCCCTGGAGCAGTCGATGCATGCTGATGGCAAAAATGCTACACTTACAGGAACACCATTACGGACCCAAGTTACGGGATTGCATGGCCTAATCTCATTGATTTTCTCCTCATAAAATTAGCTGTGGGACCGAAATTATGATGAATCCCAAGTCTCCAGCACATCTCCGTGAGCACTTTCCGTAGGAACTGCCCGTAGCTGTAGCAAAGTTCTGCTGATGGCGAGAACAAAAGGTACTAATTCCTGGTTGAAATTGTTAAATTGGAAAGTAAACACCTTGTTCTCGTAGCAGTTTAGATCAGTACTTTGCCTTTGCTTGATCCTGATGTTGTGGACGGACGCTCTCGCTGAGGACGGCTCCAACGTCACACCCAGCCACCGATGCAGAACTACGCGCCGCTGCTGGGTACCACGGACACGAGACCCGCTCGTGGGAGCAGCCTTACCGTGGCTAGCGACGGGGCCGACGGCATCGCTGCGGAGGGCTGGCCTAGGGCGTGGCCTCGGGCGGGAGCGCCGTCGATCTCTGCGGATCCAGGCGAGCCAAGGGCCACGACCACTCTTCGGGACGGCGTCGCTTTGGTCTTTCTGCGTCTCGTTGTGAGGCCGATGGGATCGCTCACCCGGGAGCGTGCTGATAACGTGTTAGAGGGTAAAAGGAAAGACAAGAGAAAGAGATGTAAAAGTAAATCCTTGTTCTCATTGATGATGGGATTACATATATATACAGCCCCCGAAGGGGTGCGTCCGAAGGGACATGAGACAACCGCCTCGATTAGGAAAAAGCAGGAATTAATAGGATTAATCTATACCTAATAATAATAATAATAATAAGAACGAGCGAGGCACTCGCTGGCCAGCCGCTTCTTCGTGCGCATGGGCCTGCCCCAGGCGCCCTGGCCCAGCTCCGTCCGCGTGAACGCCCAGAGCCACGGCCTTTTGGCCCAATGTGAGCACTGCACGCTAATCCTCGCCCAGTGCACGTTTTTCTATCCCTTGCATGTTCCCTGTGTAGCCCAGTTCTATAGGATTCGGCCCGACTATGTTTTTTCTCTATCCGCTGCGATTTCTGCCGGTGTTTGTTAAACTTGTGACAAGGGAGAAGGTTCTGGTTAATAGATAGTCCCACATCGTCTTCTTGTACTCAATCTCACCAGTTTAAATATATTTATGAGTTGACAGCAACAAGCAGCGTTGAAAGAGTTGGTCAAAGGAATCAATGGGCATCCTGAAAGGGTGAGGAAAGATAGGAGGGAAGAGAGGAGACAAGAGCAGGGGTGAGCTTGCTGCACGTCTGGTTGATGGGAATTAGCCGGCCCATACTACGCTAGCCTTCTTTTCCTACAAAAGCTCAGGTTTTATGCACCGATACTAAATGTTTTAATCACCGAATAAAATACTGAATAAAATGGGATTGGTTGCAAATCATCCACGAGAACAGACCAAGATAGTCCATCGAACGCGGTGCATTGGGTATTATGGCCCTTGTGAAACTGTAGTACATACATGCTGAATGTCAAAACGTTTAATACAAACTATACGTTGCTTGCTCTTGAGAAGATAAAACCAACATAAAATTGATTATTATTTTGCCATAATTAAAATCTAGACTCCGAAGTCCCAAGAAATTACCATGCCCGACAGGGGTTGTAGTTGTGGTCGTCGGTGTCGACGAGCTGGGTGCGGCGACGAGGCGCATGAGGATAAATGTGAAACAACAAGTGTGTAAAGTGGATAGCGATTAACAGCTACAGGGAGACTGATCAGAATGCGGACCCTGTTTTTCTGTTTTTTCTTCCTACATCCGGATGGCGCCTAGCACATGCCAAATAGATATCATTGTGGTGTCAACTATAATTAAAATGGGTTTACAGGATGTGCATAATAGTATATTTGTAGCGTCCTTGGGATTATTATGCACTATTTTTACCTAATAATAAAGCACGGAACGAGTCTGTCGGATTCACCGTCACAATACGCTTTCTTCCTACGAATTTATGCTTTCAGTTTGAATTTAAAACATATACACGAGGTGGTACTAAAGCGTTGATCGATTTCGCTCGGATCGTTCAGCACCGAGAAAGCGAACGAAACAACCCATTGAGAAAAGGCGCGTGGCAGACTAAGAACTCCGGTGACACTCAAAGCAGAGAACACAAGGGGCGCGGCGAGGAACTCCGGCGATGCTTGACACAGTGGAGGCAGCGGTCGTGGCGAGGAACTCCAGCGGCGCTCGACGTAGAGGAGGCAGCAGGCGCAGCGAGGAACTCCAGTGATGGAAGAAGGCGACGGAGATGTGGGGTGGTGCAGCGGGTGGATCCGAGCGCGAGGGATCTCCGGAGCGAGCAGGTGCTTCGGCCGGGTCAAGGTGCTCCGGCGATGAGGGCGCCTTGGTGGAGCTCCTCTCCCGTGGAGCTCGGGAACCGGGCGAGGTAAGAGGTAGTGGAGGCGTGGGCTTCGGGACCTGTCCAATCCGGGGTGTGGGCGTTGGCAGAGCTTCCTTGGTGGCGACTTGAGGAGGTGGCCGGCGTAGGGCGGTGCAGCAAGCTCTTGCGGCGGGTCGCTGGTGCGCGGTGCGGCTGGACGCAAGACAGGAGCGCTTGCTCTGTAGTTTCGGCCGATGGCGATGTGGGTGGGTCATTGACTCATGGCCTCATGGGGTGCTGCGGTTACTAGCGACGGCTACATGGGCGCCCGGATAAGAACATGGTTTGATGCGTGGTGCTCGGCTAGCCACGTTATCGATCCATGTGACTAGCTGGCCAGCCAATAGGATTGCAACATTTTTTTGTGTTTTTGCATATTGTTTTAATAAATCTTCTATGTAAAAATTCCGTAAATATTATTAAAAACCACGTCCGCTAGGAATCATAAACCATTACCGCATCAAATTATACATTTTGTAGAACTTGTTCGCATTTAAAAAAATTTAAAAGCCAATACAGTGATTGTGGGTACAGTTGTTTCAAAAACTTTGCCTGCCAGTCACATACCACACTTTGTTGTCCGTCAAATAAAAACAGACATCAAAGTATGTGTTTGTCGTTTGTAAAAAAACATACGGCAAAATGTGTTTTTGCCAACAGTAATTCTTCACCGTCTGTTCTTCTCTACCTTGTCATCAGCCCTGATGAAAGGCTGACGGCAAAGAGACCACAGACGGCAAATTTCCTGATTCCTGTAGTGGGAGCTGGGTCAACGCGGCGTGGTAAAAATGTTCACCGTCGCGACGCTTTTACAGAAAAGTCCTTCTGTTTTTTCTATATTGAACCCGCAGTCCTATAAATTCAGGAAAAAATTGGATCGTGGCACACCATCATGGGCCGGCCTTTTGAGGCTTTGATGTTGTGCTGCTACGATCAATGAACGAAAAATAATATGTACCCCAACTTTACAGTCGAAGGGAAGGAACCAGCCGGGCTGGGTTTGGCTTCTGTCAAAAGAATAGGGTCGCATGTAATAAAAGGTAGCATGTATTCATGTAAAAAAAAGGGGTCACGTGAATTAATACCACCTCGCCGATTTACACGAAATTACACCAATTTATATATGTGAGCAAGTAGACAAAAGACAAGCCTTCTTGGAAGTTGAACAAAACAGAAGAGCTGTCGGTCCCATATCTAATCTAAGAAGGAAAGAAGACCCAACAAATAAGAACATGCATGGCAAGGAATAAAGAGAGCCTATGCAAAGGAAAAAAAAAAGAGGCCAAGATGGGATGTGCTGCGCTACAATAAAGATGGGATATGCGGATATGCGCGGTATAGAAGAATATATACAAGATGCCAGATATACATGATGTGATGTGGGATGTGCTACGCTATATAAAAGAAATAAAAGTAAGAAACATGGCAAAAAAAAAACCCGAGGAGATCCGATAAATAAATGGGATGCGCGCCATAGGGGAAATATATATATATATGTATGTAAGATGGGATGTGGGCAATATAATGCATGCGTACACAAACATTAAAAACAAATGTTGTATATGTATTTTAAAAAGCACTTCATGTATTTTCTTTGATAAATATGTATGTGAAAATATATTTAAAGTTGCAACAGAAATAATTGCAGACACCAATATTTTTTTCAGACAGGTTGTAAATAACAAGCCAAGTGACCCGTTAGCAGAGGTTTGGGAATTGTAAGGCAGACAATGTTGACGAACAAAACTGGACGAGCATAGAGGAGGCATGAGAAGTTCTCGAGCGATATTTCACGTCATACTGAAGCAAGGACAAGATCGGGACCACAGCGCGAGGATGAACTTGAGGTCATGGAGCGGAGCTAACAATAGGAATGTTGTTGAACACACCATAAGTTGGTGATGCTTGAACTGAAAACCGTCTATGGTGCATGCATGTCTCCGTAGTGCGCTAATGTATCATCGCATGTTCTTGTTGTTCTCCTTTACCCATAATAACACCTCACTCCGCGCATGTCATGAATTCATCGCATGTTCTTGTCGTTTTCCTTTACCCATAATAACACCTCATTCCACGCATGTCATGAATAAATGGATTATCGCTACCCGTTTGTATGTACTTTCTAAATCTACATGCAAGCCGTGTTGAAATAGAAGATCTGGACTTGTGGAACAAATTTCTAGATTATGTAACACCTTTTCTAGATTATAAGAGAATGTGGTATATTTTTCTACCGTTGCAACGCACGGGCTCTTTTGCTAGTAATAATAATAATAATAATAATCATCTTTACCTAATAATAAAGCACGGAACGAGTTTGTCGGGTTCACCGTGCTTTCTTCTCATGTCATAATACGCTTTTACAATTCATATAGACAAAATCGTAATATAAACGAGGTGGTACTAATTTGGGATAGTCTCTACACCCGTTGCAACACACTTGTCGTTATGGTTTTTATTTATTAAACCCGCAGTCCATATCATATAATAAGTCAACCAGCGAGATAAAAGAAAAAAATAACCCCGTCGATCCCATCTTGACGCTTGAGCGCACCTCCACCTCCTGCCGATCGTCGCCCCCCTGCGCCGCGCGCCGCCACCGACGCCTCAGCTGTTGGCGGCTCCCGCCCCTCCCCTACTATCATGGTGCCATCGGGACTCTTCCCCGCTGCTTCCACCTCCACAATTATTCCCCAAACACCGCCGGATTCATCACCAGCCACTCCTTCCCGGCGCACTCTGCCCGCCGTCGGGCCCATCCGCCTGGATCCCGCTGCGAACACCGCTGCTGAGTGCATTGAAATCCATCGCATGGGAGCTCGCCGCCCGCCGCCCCGATCAAGGTTTGGCAGCTCCTACCCTACTACAACATGAACTCTGCTCGAGTACACACCCACGAGGTGTCAGGGATTACTTTGCCCGTTCTGCAAGCCGATGTAGGTACGTATAAGAACGCCTCGACCCTTCAACGGAAACGCCTGCTCAATTGCTTCCCATGCTCGACATTGCTGCATCGCCGTTTTGCTGACGTTGCCAGAATCTTGCCGTTTTGCAACTTCACCGGAATTCCGTCTGCCTGTTCTCCACCCATGGTACGAGGTTCAGTGCCTTTTGGCAGACTATGTAGTAGAATCATATTGCTGATTTCTTATAATTTCGTCATCAGGAAGATGTGTTCTATATGTTTGGTTAACAGCTGTTTTGATGCACGCCTTAGTTTTGTCTTCTGTGGCTGCAGGTTCATAATCTGGGTTGCACCAACTGCTTTTGGTTGGCGATGACTGCCATGCAGTTCTTGCCATGTTTGAACCACACTTCACAGGGACATCATTATGCTCCTTAAGTCCTTATCTAGGTCACCATTATTGTTGATTATTTCTCCTTCTGTTATTTTCTGTCCAATAGGTATTCTCTTACTACATATAGTTTTGGAGAACTAAGGAGCATGCCATCCATGATTAAACATTGGTTGTGTTGATAGATTAAACTCCAATGTTTTCTATCTGAAATTCTGAATGTTCTTTCATCCAATTAATCATCTATTTAATTTCATAGATTAAACCAAAATTTGTTTATGCATTCGACTAGAAATAGCACAACTGCAATTATATTATTTTTCTATTAAATTTCACTGTAAAGATTTTGCAGCCAATGACCCACTGTACGCAGATGCCATATACTATGGAGATGTTTGACGAGATGTGCGACAATAGTTTCAGTAAGTTTGTGCTATCGATTTTAACGGGGCAGATATGTAGCTGTGTGCTTCTAAGTACTGCAAATGAGGTACCATGCGGGGTGGTGACCCCGGATATGCTGTCAAGGCCAAAGAGTCGGCTCGCTGCGATCAGTCTGCTGGAGGCTCTTGCGGTCACAGCCGGCATGTCCACTGGAGGTAAGTTTTGTAGCCTCTTCATATTAGTAGATGCTCTTGGTGTCTGAGTTACCATTCAGACTGTATCTTCAATGAAACTTGCAGCTATGTTGCTTGGCTCTACTATTCCTATACCGTCTGATGCATTAGGTTAGTGAAGTTTCAGCTCAGCCCTATGCCATGTTCTTTGTTAGTGTTGAAAAAGTGTATCCAAAAGTGAATATATAGTTTCAGTTTTGTACCAATATTCTTTGCCCGTGCATTAATCTGTACCAATATTTGTTACAGAAAATATCAAGCCAAAGTGAATATGTAGTTTCAGTTTTGTATAAATACACCTCTATGCCTTTTAAAAGTGTATCAAGAAAAAATAGCTGATCATTCTTTTCATTACCTATTGTACTTTCACTAAGCATGTAACTGGTATTTTAAATTTATTGCAGGTATGACAATGCAATTCTGAATATCAAGTGGTATCAGACACTTAATTCTACTGAACCTAAACTGATAACTACTGATAAGCATATAGTGAGAGTTTGGTATCCTAATACTGTGAGTTCTATTCTTCTCTGAACAGTGTTGACCTCATTTTTTCGTGGGCGGCATTGACTAATTTCTTATTTGTTAGATGATGATGACCTCATCTCACTATTTCCTTTGTACGGAAATAGCATGATGAGCATTGAACCTGACTGTGAGTGAATCCCCACCACCCCCTAACTGAAACAAAAGTAATGATATTGACATCTATATTATTGAAAAGTACAGTACACACAAGCTCTATATAGTTTCAGTTTTGCTACTCTATGTTCAGGAAGTAAACATGGGTTCAGGAGATAAACTCGTATTTTCAGAATAGATCCTACTGGGAAAGGTTTGGTACCCTTCAAATATATGTTGAAAACCACATATATGCAATTACAGGGACAGGCCTGTTGAAGGCATTAATCCGAGAAATACATGTTGAACAACCCCTGAAACTAGAGAGACATAAGCTGTTTATAGTACACGCTGAGAAACACACATGTTCCTTTCCTGATCAACGCACATGTTACACTTGAATACACCTCCTAATCCTATTTTGCTAGGTGCACATTCGGCATTCTCCTTTTACAAAACTGGACTATGTGGGACATTGTCGTTTGCTGAAACAATTACGGTAGAGTAGTACATGGTTATCACTTTCGGTAACTTCATTCATGACACCTTTGAACCATTCAAATGAGCCTTGTTCCCTGATAACCCAATAAAAGTATGGTCAGCTTGGCCTGTTACTACTCCTGTTGAATCCAATTCATTTTAGACATTGTGCATTTGTACTCATGAGAAAGAACTTTCAGTGATTGAGTTACTTTATTGGACTTTATGTTGTTCCGGAGTTCCTTCAGTATGGTGATGAAAGAAACACCAATTCCAAGCCCGACTACCAGTCAAATAACAAAGTTCAACCCGTAGCAACGCACGGGCATTTGTGCTAGTCTATACCTAATAATAAAGCACGGAACGAGTCCGTCGGGTTCACCGTCACAATACGCTTTCACCCAGTCGTAATACGCTTTTACGATTTGTATATACAAAATTGTAATATAAACGAGGTGGTACTAATTTTATGTTGCACGATGAACACGCACTCATCCTGCCTCCGTCTCGCACACGACCGCACCCCGACCACCGCTCGGCTCCACTCGCCGCCAGCCCTGGCTGCCTCCGTGCGCCTTGGCTGCCCCTGGCCATGCCTCGCCGCGTCCTTCCGTGCGCCAACCGTTCCTGCCCGTCGTTCACTGCCATCCGCTACTGCCGCCGGCCCCGCTTTCTGTATACGCGCGCGCGTGGCCGTACGCCCGACGGCAGTGGTGCTTGGGGCTCTGACAAACGGAGGCGAATAGCCATAGGAGAAGCTCCGCGCGACGCTATGAATCCCCTGTTTCCAGCCGCGGCGGAGCAGGATAAGGTGAGGGCCGCGCCCTTGCCGACCGACGGCTAGAGCCGGGGCGCCGTAGAAGGAGCGCCCGAGTCCCCACGGCGGTGGTGAGCCGCGGAGGAGTAGAAGGAACGCCGAGGAGAGGGACGCCCGACGGCGGAGGTGCTTGGGGCTCTGACAAACGGAGGCGAGTAGCCATAGGAGAAGCTCCGCGCGACGCTATGAAGGCCATCAGCCGTGGCTGCGGGTGCGCACGCAAGCAGCTCTAGATGAGAATCTGAAAATCTAAAAATAAGAACGAGAGCACACACAGAGGGAGGGGAGGGGAAGAGATCCGGCAGCGGTGCTCGTTCCGGTGGATGGAACGGGGGGCGCCATGGACTTTGGCTGCGACGTTGGGATGAGAAGGAAAGATGGGACGAGAAGGGAGATTGATGCAGTGCATCACCGTGAAGACGAATGGATAAGCTAGCTAGCGGTGGATATGAATGGATAAGCTAGCGCTAAAGACACGTGATGGTCTAATTTTTTTTTTAGGAATTCACGTGATAGTCTAATGTGTGTACGTGCTGGCCGCTCAGCCCCAACATGATGGATGGTTGTACTGCGTTTGGGCCAAGACTTAAACTTTCCATAAATATAAAAGGGCTACATAATAAAATTTATTATAATTCAAATCTTATGATAATTTTATATAATTCTTTAAATGAATTACTAAATCTCGAAGAGTATGTAAGGGTATCTTTAACGCCGACCCTAAAAATGCCCGCAACCATCCGGGCCGCATAGTCCTAACGTGTTTTTGCATGTATCGATCCGTCGACCAGTCTAAACTTACTTTTTTCATCGATCTGAAAAGAACTTGGAGGGCTTTGCTGGCGTATGAATCGTTGGCACGCTCGATTCTATTTGTCATGGTCCATCCAAAAACCCCTCCCTTGCCTATACCCTTCCTGTTCGAAATGGTGAGCGCCGATACAGAGCACCGGTGTCGCATTCATGCCGGCTTAGAGCGACGCGACCTCTCAATAGCACTCTAGCATTGAAGCGGCATTGATCGTGAGCGCCGTCCACGCCATTTTCCGGTGCACGCGACTCCTCCGCGTTCAAATGATAGGTCGTCATTTCAACTCCCCACATTATACATGCACGGTTCCCGAGGAACCTACTCCGACACCACATGTTCATTCGCCTGCCGCCGGCCATTAACCACATCGGTGCTTCTCCTGCCATCCGTCGACTATTTAAACTCTAGCCCTGGCTATAGTCGCATCCATCCTCCTCCCCGCCGCACCACACCCTTCAAGGCCTCCTCGAGCTCCAAATCCATTTGGGACAACCTCTCGTCCGTGTGGAGGACGGATATGTTTCCGGCAGCCAGACGGAGTTGGGTGTTGCAGATATCCCAATGGAGGATGTGACCAATGACGAGTCGGCGCCACCCTTCTAGCCGGTCCATGCTAGCATCACCATGGGCTAGGCACGTGCTCAGTACACCAAAATGGTGTTGGCCGAGAGGGAGGTCTTGTTCTAACTAGCGCAAGCCAAATAGGAGTACAACCTCTGCCTCCTCGACAAGCACTTGCGTGCGGTGGAGCAACTCGCCGCTGGCACGGCGATCGCGCCAAACGTGAACCAGGTAGAGTAGGAGGCGCTGGTCGACTCATATCGCACCGCCTGCGAAATCCGCCGCGGCCGCTAGCGGTATCGCCAGCGTCCGGCGAAGATAGAGGCGGCCTTCAAGGAGATCGACGAGACGGCTGAGGAAGTCTACCGCAAGAGCAAGGACGAGAACTACGTTCCCAGCTCCACCACGCATGCGCCTCGCTGACACGACCATGAAGCCGACACGTCCAAGGGAACCACCGAGAGCGAGGAAGAGTAGAGCATGGGAATTCGCCGGCGCTTGTCCCCCAAGAAGGCCACCACCATTTCGGTTCCGCTGAAGCCAAGCTTGGTGGGCTCAAAATCGTCTGCCGAATAGCCGCTTGCAGGCTGTGGAGGCAGAGACTACGAAGACGGAGCTGGAGCTTCAGTTCCAAGACTCATGGCTGGTCGAAAAAATGGGAGAACCTGCGTTGGCGGTCATTTGGGTTAGGTTTAGATTATGGTTTAGTTCAAATATGAAAAAGGTAATTAGTTTGCTCCAGTATATATGAAAAATATCTGGTTTTAATAGAAATATATTCAATTATGAATTAATACTGTTCGGTTTGTTTAAATATCCATCAAATTTGTTCACTTTCGTTAATTTCTTTCTAAATGCAGCTGGACATATGTGGAAAAGCTTTCGATGATCGTCTCCCGCACGGTGTCCATGGACACCCCCCCCCCGCGCGTTTGCGGATGGATGCGGTGTCCGTTTTGCGGGTCGTCGTTGGAATGCATTGAAAATCACATTTTATGTTTCTCCCCTAAAAATATGTTCCATGCCCCTATAAAGTTTAGATTTTATGTTTATCGTGCTAAAAGACAATTTCATGCATCAGTACTCTTTCATTTGATAGAAGTGCGGAGCTTAAGTATACGACAATAACACTTCATGATCCAAATAAGGACAATTCAACATGTGGTAACCTAATTTCAACATTTGTCAAACTTGAATATAAGTGGAGCATAGTGGCACGTGAAGCAGGTTTTCTCAATTTTTCGCCCGTTGCAACGCACGGGCATATGTACTAGTAATAATAAAGCACGGAACGAGTTCGTCGGGTTCACCGTCACAATACGCTTCCTCCCTGGAATTTTACGCTTTCAGTTTTTATTACCTATATTATTTTCTACATCCGAGGTGGTACTATTCATGTGTCATAATACGCCTCCTGTGCAAGTCCTAATACACAATCTGTCATCGTTCCACCTAGCTTTGTTTCTCCCCGTCCCTCGCGATCGATCCGGTCTCTGCCCGCGAATTGAGTCCCTCACGAGCTGGTCTCTTGCCTGCCTTCGCTAGCCTCTTCTTAAATACGTTGCCCGAGACAATAGACGGAGCCGAGCGTAAACCAAGGCCGATCCCATGGACAACTCATCCAGGTGCATGCCTTGCCGAAGCCGATGGTAGCAACAGCCGAAGCCAACACGGCAACTCCAACAGGCCCACATCTTCGGGAGGATTCTCTTTCTTTGGATTCGCTGCGCCGGCACGGTCATGGATGATGATCGTTGACAACAATGAGGAGATCTCCAGACACGGCACCCGCGCCCACGTGGACGTGGTACGTTAACGACGGCAGGTTCCGTCGGCATGGGCCACCCTATAGGCATGGTCGTTGATCGCGTACAGCACACGGGCTCATTGACGTGATTCTGGTACCCATCACAGAGTGCTGTCGATGGCTAAGAGATGCCGAGCTCGACGGAGTGGAGAGTCGATCATAGGTGCTGGCGGAACCGCGGATGTACGCGTCGCCACCATGTGTCAGTGGCTGCGGGGAGGGTTCTACATACATGGTCGCCCTCACATCGTCACCTGATAGTCGCACCGCCAAAACGATGAAGGCTGAGCAGCCCTCGATGAACAAACGCTAAGTTCATTTGGCCGCTCATCCTGATCCTACTCCACCGATAACTGCCTCAACTTTAATCCCGTGAGTGGCTTCTAATATCTCCCCTTTGCTTGGTCAATGCAAACCGCAACAGAGAGCCGGTGGCTGCTGGCCCAATGGCTAATTAGCTCGGATTTTGATCTGATTGGAACATGGCATGAACGAGCTTGCCTGTGACGACGCCGGGCGGCGGCAGGCCAACAACAACATGCGAGTCTCTGATTCGGTCAAAACAGGTCAAAGCACTGGATGGTGTCACGCAAGAACTAAAAGTATAGCGTTGCATGATTTGCCTCTCCTTGCCTAACGAGGTATGTTTAGCTCTGGCAATGTCTGTGTGATGATACAGTGATCAATCTTTCAAGCAATCCTTCGGTTCATGCCTTTGTTTTTTTAGACTTATTATATGGGGCGTGCTATGCGTCCGCCAAAAGATCGGCTGGGTCGCCAGACGTCAAATCTAACGCCATCAAGAGGCTAACCGACACCCTTCACCATTGCAACAAAGCTAATGTTTCGGAAACTAAGTTTTTAGGCAATGACAGTGACGTCGAAATTTGGCTTCATGGCCCATGTGTAAGCAAGGGCGGTGATGCCTTTTACTACACAAGGGGTTCAGAGGAGGTATGTCTATTTTTGTCGAGAAAAAACTATGAAGAAATATCACTCCGTTAGTTTGCCGTTTTAGTTCACTTTGACCTCTTGAATACATATTCTTAAAGTTTGTCTCGTGAAGTTGTGATTGACCGGAACCTGGGAAAGCTAAGCATTTTTCAGTGGTAGTGAACATATTTTTATGTCTATTGGCAATGACAAACATGATGAAGATCTTTCCAGGTACCAAACATGACGAACATTGTTCTAAACTATGGTTTTGATTAATTATTTATTCTTTGGGAATTGGGCATTCTTCTTTTTCTCTTCAACAGAAGGTGGCTTATGTATACCTGTTTTTGGAAGGTGCTTCAAACAATAGGAAGTTGGCGGTGAAAAGATGAGCAACATCTTGGAGAGGAAGCTTCGACGTGGAGGGAAGGGACACGTTATGAGGAAGCATGGTTTGGTGAGGTCGACCTCTCCCCTCTCTAGCCCTAGCAACATTGTCGCCCATGCTCTCCCCCTATGCCACCACGCCCACTCTTGTCGTCACGACCATCCTGTTGACAACTTCTTCGCAGGTTAACTTTTTCCGTTGCAACGCACGGGCACATGTGCTATCTATATCTATATATATATACCTCTGTATTCTTTTAAGAAAATCCATACCTCTATATACCTACTAATATTTTATAAAAAAAACCCGATGTTTTTGACATTAAACCCGCGGTTCATATCAAATGTTTTTTAAAATAATCATATCTTCTTAACCGTAACTCCAAATTTAAAATGTCATATATGAAATTTGATTAGAAAAATAAATAGAATCTGAATATGACGTTGTTTTACCTGTTATCCATTAAAAAAAATACTATCTAGGGTACAATCTCAATCAACAGTGCATTATTCGATCCGGATTGGGGATGAACATCTCAGCAAAATCAGGAACGGAGATGAAATTGAAGATCGCTTGCCCGTTTCTTTGCACTTATTAATTCTACATGCAAGCCGTGTTTAAATAGAAGACATCTGAAATCTTAAACTTGCCTTTTTGTAGGTAAAGACAATCTTAGTTTGGATCGTTGCTACAAATACTCGCATTATAGACCATTTTTTGTCTAAGAGTGTGTAGTATTCTTTTATTCCGTTGCAACGCACGGGTCTTTTTGCTAGTTAAATCCTAACACAGGCAGAGCCGGGAGGAGGAACTCCGAATAGATTCGAGCAAGAAGAGGAGGAGCCGGCAACTGACTCGGATCGACATGCACGGTCGATCACCTGATATGAACCTTGTCATCTTGTGCACCATGTCCATGTGAAGGTATCACCGTAGGGTCAGGGGTGGTGACGGACGATGAAAATAATTGGGAGACAACATAACATGGGGCTATACGCCCTGAAAACGACCGAAACAAGCGACGTGTTAACTAATCTAACTAATCTATTTATGAGAGCAAAATTGAGCTGATCCAACACATCACCACTGCCACCATAGCGATGGCCACCGCCGGAGCGGCGCCTCACGTCCTCGTCGTCCCGTTCCCGGCGCAGGGCCACATGATCCCACTCCTCGATCTCGCAGGCCTCCTCGCGGCCCGCGGCCTTGGCCTCACCGTTGTCGTTACCCCTGTCACTGCCCCGCTCCTCGCGCCCCTCCTCGGCGGCGCCATCCGCGCCGTCACTCTCCCGTTTCCCACCCACCCGGCCTTCCCCGCAGGCGTCGAGAGCGCCAAGGGATGCCCGCCCGCGCTCATGGGCACGCTCATCGTCGCCTTCGCCGGGCTCCGTGGTCCGCTCGGTTCCTGGGTGCGCGCCCGCTCGGGCACCCCCGACCGCGTCGTCGCCATCCTCTCCGACTTCTTCTGCGGCTGGACGCAGCCTCTCGCCGCCGACCTCGGCCTACCGCGCATCACCTTCTCGTGCTGCGCCGTGTACGGCACCGCCGTGCTCCACTCGCTCCTGCGCCGGCTGCCCAGACGCGAGGATGAGAACGACGACGAGTTCCCGATTCCATTCCCAGATCTCCCGGGCGCCCCGGCGTACCCGTGGCGGCAGCTCTCGCTGATGTACCGGACCTACAAGGAGGGCGACGAGGTGGCAGAGGGGATCAGGAGAAACTTCCTCTGGAACCTGGATTGCTCATCGTTCGTGTGTAGCACGTTCAGGCGGCTCGAGGGACGGTACCTGGAAGCGCCCCTCGCTGACATGGGCTTCCGGCGCGTGCGCGCGGTAGGACCATTGGCGCCAGAGGCCGATGCCGCGGGCAACCGCGGCGGAGAGACGGCGGTGACCGCGGCCGACCTGTGCGCCTGGCTCGACGAGTTCGAGGACGACAAGTCCGTCATGTACATCAGCTTCGGGAGCATGGCGGTGCTGCAGCCAGCTCATGCGGCGGCGCTGGCTGCCGCCCTGGAGCGGACGGGCGCGGCGTTCGTGTGGGCGGTAGGTCCGGCTGTGACGCTCCCGGACGGGTTCGAGGAGCGCGTTGCGTCGGGCGGCAGGGGCACAGTCATCCGCGGATGGGCGCCGCAGGTGGCCGTGCTACGGCACCGGGCGGTGGGTTGGTTTGTGACGCACTGCGGGTGGAACTCGGTGCTGGAGTCAGTGGCGGCCGGGGTGACCATTTTGGCGTGGCCGATGACCGCCGACCAATTTGTGAACGCCCGGCTTCTCGTGGACGAGCTGCGCGCCGCCGTGCCGGTGTGTTGGGGCGGCGTTGCCACGGCGCCGAGCGTTGACGAGCTGCTTCGCGTGCTTGAACCGATAGTCCTGGGGAAGGGGTGGGACGGGGAGTGGGGCGACGTGGCTGCACGGACCAAAGAGCTGGCTGAGGAGGCGGCGGCGGCGGTGTGCGAAGGTGGCAGCTCGTGGCGGGAGGTGGAGGAGCTGGCGCGGGAGCTCCGCGAGCTTGAGAGATGATTTTTTTTTTCTTTTCAAGAGTGATATAGCTGGTGAAGCTAAGCCGCATCTGCTTTGCATCAAAAACTTGGAATAAATGGTAGAAACTTGGGGTGTGTATTAGTTGTGTTCATTCCAGCTTACAATTAATGATTTATGATGATTGCTGGAATGTTTGGTTGGGGGTTTACATATCTTCAAGGTTGGTGATCAAAAAGTTTTGGACTCTGTGGGGATTTGGAATTTGGAAAGCTTTTGCAGATGTGATTGCACAGCTCCCACTCACAGATCATCCTCAACCTTCCATGTTACACCTGTCCGCCACTACGAGCAAATCGATCGCTGCCCCATCGCACAGCTCCGAAAACTCTACATGATTTAATCTCTGCCTTCTTCAACTGTTTTGTCAGTCACCTTAGATGCAAAAAGGAGATTTTGATGTTCTCATTAAACACTTTTATTGATTGATTTATTTATTTATATGGACCATACAATTCCATACTTATATCTAACTTTTACACCATATTTGAACTGAATCCAGCCGCGAGATGACAGCCATTGAACATATAAACCTGGCTAGACTACCCGCCGATCTAGCGCACCTGCGATCGCTAGTGATTCTGGATCGAGCGATCTTTTTACTGTGCTGCTTTTTACGCTGGTGGCCGCTGGTCAACCGTTGGTTTGTTTTACACCTGCGTGATTGCATCAAAGGTGAATGACATGTAGGTTTTGTTGACTGTGGGTCATGAAGCCGGGCGTTGGGTTTATCTGGTTTTACGTATACATGAGTTGTGGGACGTGGGAGATGGGCGGCCGAGGGATCTCGGAGCGGTGAAAACCTAGCCCACCTACGCAGTCAAAATATCCCCTCCTCACCCAGCCGCCGCCTCTCCTCGTCTCTCTCCACCGTCCGCCTCAACTCCGTCGCCACCTCTCCACACCTCTCCCTCCGTCGTCCGCCTTCCCAAGTTTCGGCATGGAAGGAGGCGACCACCAGGCGGCGGCTCCTGTCAGATCCCCATCGAAGAGAGGGAGAGCACATGGCCAGCGATGGAGACCAGTGCCTGTGATGCTGGAGTTTGAGGCGAGGAGGGGCTTGATCCGCGGCGGTGGTCCGGCGTCGCCATAGTCTTCCTTGGCAGGAGCAGCGCGGGCTGCAGTGACGCCCGGCTCCGTCCCGCTCTTTTGTGGTCGTTCGTCCAGCCGACGAACAAGGGAGAGAGAGAGACTTCAACAGGACAAGCATGATGCAGGTACACATACTTTTCTCTTCTTCCTGGTTTTTCTTCTCCACTTCTTCCTGTGCCCTATTCCTAGAGCTTCTCATTTTGTCTGTGCAGATTTTGTTTATCTGTGAACCTACAAGGTGTTTGAAGAAAATCCACCAAGGCTGACATGGTTCTATGTAAGTCATGTGATTTTTTTCCTCCCCCTTCTTCCAGTGCCCTACTCCTAGAGC
Source organism: Secale cereale (assembly GCA_902687465.1). Lineage (NCBI taxonomy): Eukaryota > Viridiplantae > Streptophyta > Magnoliopsida > Poales > Poaceae > Secale > Secale cereale. The sequence continues at coordinate 96,771,154 of LR738711.1, read as the reverse complement.
TTCTCATCTTTCTTTTTGTGCAGATTTTGATTGTCTGTACTTACAAGGTGTTTGAAGAAAATCCAAGAAGGCTGACATGGTTCTGTGCAAGACATGAGATCTCATTTTTCCAAAATTTATTTCAACACAATAGTAACATAACATGTTGAGTAGTTTGACTACCTGTTCACACGAGGACGACGGAGGAGGATGGCGGACAGAGGTTGGTGTCAAGCAAAGGTGAGCCATTGTCGATTTGCTGATGAAATATTTTCGTCTGCTGCCTCGGGTGATATGTTTGTTTGTTCGAACATGATTTTCTTTCATACTCTGAAATAGTATTCCACTATCCCTAAATAGATTTGTACCTAGGTTCAGTTCTCCTTGCCATTCACTATGCCAGTGATTTGTTCCTGATTCTGGAAACTATTACAAGAAATTTTATCTAGGCATGAACACAAGAAAGGAGGCATTTAGATAAGAAATAATCAGTTTTCTTTAATACCAGGTACTTCTATAACGTGCAGTTGAGCCATGAATTTGTGGATATGAGGGAATTTTCAGAGGTGTCTTTGCATTTTCAACATTCTCGCATTATGATTTCATTTCTTTGCCTTATGTCACTTAGGCTGCAGGATATGAAACATTATGCTATCAGTTTGCAGCATCTGAAATAGCTTGGTGAGCTTTCTTCTCACATTATGTCAGAATTCTAGATGGGATCATCCTGGCACAATCATGTTCTTCATCGTAGTAAAGGCTAAAGAGAAATTTCCATGGCTTGGTACAGTTTTATTTTAGGTACCACTACAATATTGCAAATGGTAGATTAGATTCTTACTCAAATCTTCGGGTTTTGATAATAGGAGCTGCCATTAATTAATTTGGCTTTCCAAGTATGCTAAACTTCGGAATTATTATTTGCAATTCTTACACAAGGACATTATCAAAGGAAATTTTCCTTGTGTAGATATTTCTTCAGTTCCAAATGTTACTGTACTACCTATGTCTTTCTGAACTGATAGAAAGTTTATAGGTGGCTCAGGATGGTCCACTTCTTTGATTAAAACTCAGTGTTCAGACCTCGCCTACACCAGCTAGATTTGGTATTTTAGAATCTGGTCATTACAGATTTGTTGTCTTCAAGTAAAGCTACTTGTTAGCCACACCAACATCCTTTAGTTTTTGAGAATTTTCTTGTTGTGGTTTCGATTAACAATCTGCCACAATGCTCATGACCCTTACATTCACTCTTCAAAATGCATGTGTGTGTTTTCTCTATGTTGTCCTCACTGTTAGGAATAAACCACAACTCGCCGTGGTGACCAGCATGTGTGTCTAGGTCTAGGGCGAGTTCGAACGCCGATGCGTGGCCGTGTCCGTGTCCGTGGCCGTGGCCGTGGAGGATGTGCTCAGAGTGCGTGCGTGCGTGCGCATCTGTGTCGCGGTGGTCCGTGAGGTTGTGCTCACGTACGAGTCCACCACGTAGGTGTATCGCTCCAGTCAATGGCCGTTGGAGATGGCAGTGGGATTGATCCTTACGATTGGTTGTAGCTGGCCGCATTGAGCGTGTACGAGCGCATGGTGCACATGAGGCCGGGGAAAGTGGATCGCCTGCGTCATGGTGTGAGTGCACCTGGGCATAAAAATCCCTCCCCTGTACTGCTCGTATGTATGTGGTCTGCGCCACACGGTTTGTGCTAAATGGAGGCCGTTTGAGTGGCCGTGCGTTGGTCGCCGGAAATCCACAACACTCACTATTGGATTATTGTTACTTGTGTCTAAGCAAGACAATGCAAAAAAAAGAAATATCATTTTCTCTATGTTTCTCAAACGTTTCCTGTAAAATACGTATACGCCTTTTAGAATTTTACTCTATAAAATACATGTATCCTCTTCTCTCATTGATTTATACCGAGGTGGGCCTTATGCATGGTTACATGTCAAAGAGGTTCTGCAATTCTGCATCATGTTCCAGATTTCTAATGCATTCATAAGTAGGGCAGGCTTGTAAACTCACAGAGGTTCTGCATCATGGTTACATGTCAAAGAGGTTCTGCAACTCTGCATCATGTTCCAGATTTCTAATGCATTCATAAGTAGGGCAGGCTTGTAAACTCACAGATTAGCCTTCTTGCTTCCTTTCATCTCGAATGCAAGCAAGCATGCATGCTTCTGCCGAGGCTTAAAAGAAACTAAGGGGGTATGGGTCCACGAGCCCTTTTTATATTACTAAGCAAGACTTGTTTTGTTTTCTGTGATAGACGTGAAAGATCTTCAGTTATCTTGCATGGTGCCCTATATATAATTATATATTGGTATGATACTGAAATTCTGATTGTATAGGCTTCTCACATTGCAGCTTCCAGAAAGTACGTTGCAGCTTTGGAAATCCATTGAAAATGATGGTTCTGATGTTAATAATCAGGATGATATGATGGGCTGTTTTAATAACTTATCACAAAAAAGTTGATAAGAAAATGGAGAAGATGTTGAATGAAACCTTTTTTGTTATCTTCTTGATGCTTTATTGGCGTGATACTAATTTTTTTCAATTCTATAAGTTTCTTCTGACCCTACAGCTTCCAGGAAGTATGTATCAACTTTGGAAATCTATTGAAAATCATGGTTCTAATGTTACTGGTACGGATGATGTGATAGGCTCATTTGATAATTTTTCAAAAGAAAGAGCAGAAGAAAATGGAGAGGATACTGAAATGACTAGATTAGAAGAAATTATGTATTCGTATTTTGATTTTGGCCAATGACTGTTCCTGTTCAGCTTGTGTTTGATTATGCTCCATATACATTTCTTTATTCTGTGATGAAGCTGCGTATACATTTTTTTATTCTGTGCATGGATAGGGCGAGGGTCTAGGTCGCAAAATATTAAATCAACAGTCAGCTATCAACCAGGTTGTGTATTTTGTTTTCGTCGGCAATGCTGCATATGCATTTGAGTGGCAATGATGATATAGTTCAGAGAGACGATTTAATCAATTCATTTTCTTTATCAAGTTTATGCTTCCATTGAGCTATGATTATTTAAATCACAAACTTGACACTCTTTGGCAGTAACGTAATGTATATCTTTGAATCTCCAAGTGGCACCGGGGTGTCTGATTGACATAAAGCTCTGGAGATGTGTCATCTCATATGACATGTGGTTTTGAAGTTGCATATCTCATAAATAGATTTGTGGCTTCTCCCATGATATGTATTTCTGTAGTTTTGTCTACATTTAAGCTCTACCGCTGTACTTACTCTTGCAGTTATGTAATCATGATGCCCCCTTTGTAGTTTATGATCATGTATCCTTGATATAGCAAGCACCTGTTATAACGTGTACCCTACATCTATAATGCTGGCAATTGCTGTTTGTTTCTTCATCCTTTTATAGGCCTTATGAAAGGAGTTGAGAATAGGGCTACTATTATTGACGATGTCAGTTATCCATTGTAAATTATTGAGAGTGACTACTTTTGTGCCAGTTGAAGGTTAGGACTATGTAGTGGTTACAATACCCACAGAGCACTTGTTGTATTGGTGCAGCATTGTCTATGCTCTCACACATATATGGAATAAGGGTCGGAGGGTTACCAACTGAGTTCTGTAAGACATCCCGAATCCTTACTGCATACTCGAAAATAACAAGTATCATGTTGGCGACTCCCCTAATGTCTGGTCGTTCAAACGCGCCATTTCTTGTGCTTTTGTGTGCTCCATTGATTTTCCTTTCTCTTGTGTCGTCCTCAGTTTGGCTATTTTGCTCATTTCTCCCATTGTTGTTGCAGGGTCAGTCAGCCGTTCTTCGTCGTTCGGCTTTTTGCTTGGGGAGTTAAGTCCTTTCTTGCTCATCTCCTATTCGATAAAATGCATGTGAGCTGAAACAGCTGCATTTCTTGTTTCGTTGACTGTCCAGATAATGACATATCCAACTTTTCTCCAATCTACATTGTTATTATGGGAAACACTTAGACATACAAAATGCAGACAAGTAATGAATATTCTAAGCTCAATTGATAATTTCCCCTCAAAATAGATCGCATAATGCTCCTTGCTCTGGAACATTTAGATTGAAGGTGATACTCTGTTTGGACATGCAATTATTTCTAAAATGAAAGCATAGTAATCATTTATTGGTTGTAGGTCACACAGTGGCAGATTACAAACTCTCTGCAGTAGTCGATTTAATAAACAAGATGTCTTAAGTTTGAAAGCAACATGCAGATAAGGAGAAAAGTTTGGATATGTCATTATCTTTACTCATATATAATTTCTTAATATACGATGGAGCTGCATCTCTTGATGGTCACTAAGGAAAAGATGACCAAGCTCAGCAGCGCAAGACGATTTCAGTGTCTTTCGCGTACCAAGAACGTTTTTACTATGTATGACCATCAGGTGAAGTAATATTTCCTGTTATCTGTTCATTTTGGCTATATCGTCTCACTTCCGTTTGGTACATCCTGTACACAATGTCATTGTTGTATTAATGCTTTCCATCTATGACATGCGATGTCCACCTATGCATGTTGTAAACCTCGACAAAAGCAAAGAACTTGCCTAAAAAAAAACTTCAGTGAACATAAATGGATCACTTGGCACTGAATGGTCATGGTCTCATGGATTGATGGTAAATTCCTTTTAAGTAACTAAACTCTGGGTTGTCTTAGGTAGCTGCGCCAGTGGCATAATGGAATATTATTAAGCTTATAAAGCGGCTGGATTGAGGTCTATAGGAACCAAACACACCTACCGTGAAGAGCTTCTTAGATGATGAAATCATGCTCGACACTGATGGGACATGCAGGGTTGGTCTACTCACCGCCCTCATGTCTTGGTATTTCCTGGCAGCAGATAAAAGATTCAACCAGAGGTTAAGAGACCAGCGTTTCTATGCTAATATAGTTTGCTTTATAAAGCCAATGTAAGCTATCATTAAGTGATTTCATAACTCTCCTTTGAGCTATCATGCTACCATGTAATGAGATATATAACCTTATGTGTATCTAAGTATCTGTTAAATTGGCTCTAAATCACTCTTAGTTTCATGATTTGAATGCTCGGCTTGCTCTCATTTTTTGCGCCATGGGCGCAACGGGTCATCTAGTGACAAGAAAAGAAGAAGAGGTCACAACAAAGTACCAACAGAGGGATGAACTTAAACCATTTACCTTTTTTTTTCTTCCTTTTATTGTTGTTGAAATACTACCATCCTTTTCCCCATCTGCTTCTAATTCTGAAGGGCTTATCTAGATCTGCTTAATAAACAAGATGGTGGTAAGTAAGGTTGGAACATTCTTTCAATCTGAGAAGCAGGCTTCAACAGGGAAGTGCATTCAGATCTCTCGTCTTAATGCAAACGCCGGTAATCATCGGCAGCCAAAATATCCAAGTGCATGCATATCTCAACATGAAAACAAAACATCAAAACTGTTCGCAAAAAAATCATCAATTTGAGAGAGTTGCCATTTTTTCTGACAAAAGGTAATATATCTACTTGAATTAATTCAGTTGATACCTAGACAGAATCCTAAGATAGTTGCAGAAATAATCAATTGATAAACAAAGTTGCATGTTCACTAACTTACACAAGCTCTGCCAAAATGAGTTCAGAAAATTATAAGCTACCAGGGCTGACAAGTTAAGGTAAATGCATGGACAACACTCAAGATGGCAATGGGGCCCCGAAACCCGCGTTCCCGCGGGTTTTTACCCTATTAGGGGACAGGGATGGGCGTCTTTTTAACCCAGCGGGGCTGCTGTTGGGTAAAGTATAAAACCCGACACGTTTCGCGGGTTCAAACCCGTTTGATAAGTACCCGAACCCGAAACCCGCCATCCCCGTGAAAAATACTACACTAAGCGTAACTGGGCATCTTGTTGAACCATGTATGGCTGAAATACGCTCCGGTTTGTTGCTGAAAAATGCTTATGTAGCTGCTGGTATTGCTCTTTGCAGCTGCTGTTATCGCTCTTTGTGCTCAACTTATGCCGCTGAAATATGCTCATTGTAGTTGTTGAACCATGTACTATTGTATTGTGTTGAAATTTGCTGCTTGTAGTTGTTGTTGTTATATATTGCTCTTTTTTCTTAAGTTATGCTGATGAAATATGCTCCTATTGTAGCTGCTGAACCATGTACTATTGTATTGCTGCTGAAATTTTTGCAAGTTATGCTAGTGAAATATGTTCTTTTTGCTCCTGAAATGCTATTCTTTGTTGCTACTATGTTTGCTTAGATATGCCAATTTCCCCGTGGGTTTAAAAAACCCGATGGGTTTAGGGGACGGGTAAAAAACTAGCCCCGCGCACGGTGACGGAGATGGGGACGGGTTTGTTATTTTCTCGTGGGGATGGGTTTGGGATGGCAAAACCTGATGGGTTTCGTCCCCGTTGCCATATTGAGACAGCACTATGGTGGCTGATACGCAGAAAAGAAATTGCATTTATTCTCTTACTGTGAAATAAGATTACAAGCAGAAATACGGTTGCATTCATTCTCTTGCTGTGAAATAAGATCGCAAACAAAGTTGTTATGCATTGCAGAGAATGAAGGTGAAGTTTCAATGAACTGGCAGAGGGATCAACTCCACAGGCAACAGCCATAACCACGACTTACCACTGGCTGTTTCTAAACTTTCCATCAAAGCTCTACTGAATTCATTAGCCAGAACAAATATAAATAAAAAGAACCTGCTCCAAGGCAGTGTTTTACCAAAATACTGAATGAATAAGGTCAACTAGACATCACACGAGTAACCAGTCTGATTGACATTTTGGTGGAATACCAGGTTCACAATCTGCACTAGCTAGGATTTAGGATAATCATAATAACTGATTAACACATGCATGTCAAGAGCAGCAGCCAGTGCTAGGCAAACATGAACAAGAGTAAACTGTAGGTTTACCAGGGATTTTCTCTAAACTGGAAATCAAGAAGGCAGGAGTGTAAGCACCAGCAAATGGAGCCACATGATTCAAGCAGATTCCAAAGTACACATGCAAATACTTCAGCCGACAAAAGAGCCAAATCTTGAAGGAAGCACAAGGGTGATTTTAAGGTAAAAAAACTACTGTCCATCTGCGTCTGCTAATGACTCTGAGTAGAGACGAGCGTAGGGTAGAAATAGTTGTGTGTTGCTCTTCTCAAGATCAAGGACACATCCAACTTTCTGATGCCGCATATCATATATATGCTACCAAGCTATCACCTAAACATGAGACGAGGAAAATGGTGTTGCAATCTGGATGAATCTCTTCCGCCCTGTACTGCTTCCCAGTCATGCTCATCAGCTTATTGAAGCCCGCAGTATGCTTCAGGACCAATTCTTTACTATCACAATCCTTGAGGCACCAGAGTTCTAACCCACAGATTTTATTCTTATCAGCGTAGTGTAAGCACCCCTTGAGGACCAATTCTTATCATCGCTGTCAACCCAGTCGCCGTTGGGTTAGCTCGATGTGGCACCGCCCGATGTGGCACCTGACGGGTGGGCCGGCCTTGTCAGAAATCGGTTTAGTTGAGGCAAACCGATCATTTGTTTTTATTGAGAAAATTTACAAGAATAGTGGTGGATTTTTGGGACGCGCTAGAAATGTGGTAGCAAATGGATGCTTCAACTTCAAATGTGGTGGTTTTTTGCAATCCACTCAAAGATTTGAGCAATATTCTGAGCGGTGATTGTGTCACAATTGATGGGCACTAAAGTTGACTCTATAGCCCCTGTTATTGCAAGCAAGGCACTGGCCACGGATTTGATGAACATGGTTCCACACACACCCTTTATGAATAGTACTCCCTCCGTCCCATAATGTAGAGCTCTTTTAGGGTACCCTGTAGTGAATAAGGACCGTCCATCCGGCGAAATCAAACGGCCATGACCGACCTGTACTGCTGCAATCAGGCCAACAACATGGCGAGTAGTATTAGTAGCACCGGTCGTTCTCGACCAACCAGTATACCTCACACCGACCCACCCCGCCCGTTGTTCTCATCTACGGACTCTGGTACAGTTCCGGTGGCCACCGTCGTGCCTCCTCTTTCTTCTCCAGCCCGCCTTCCCTCGCTCAGGAAGCCCGAGTCTCGTTCCTTCCCCGTGCATGGATCCGGCGCTCGACTGCGTGGCGTAGACCTCGGCCCAGACCGTGCTCTTCTTCTCGAATAGGTCTGACAGGACGGCCATGAGGTGTGTTGGCTTGCGCCGCTCCCATGGCTGGCTGAGCATACCCCACACCGTGCTCGTTTTGTCTTGGTTCACAACGGCAGCGAGGAAACCACTTGGCGCTGTTGTCCGTCAATGCGGAGGCTTGCCCTGTGCAGAAGTTCGTCGTCCCGTCCATGGCGACCAGGCATGATGGAGGAGGGCGTTGACGTAGCCGTGGTCGCCAAGTGTTGGTTCCATGTATGTATGTGAGGAGTGCATGCCGGCGATGGGAGCGAGCAGGCGACGCCGATTCCAAGCTATTACTACGAAATAGGATGGCATCTTGGCCCATCAACAATCCCGTTTCAACGGTGGGATTTAATTGTACTGGTCCGCTCACGCCAATCAGTATAGGGTACCATAAAAGAGCTCATAATGTAAGACGTTTTTTCACATTAGTGTAGTGTCAAAAAACATGTTATATTATGGGACGGAGGGAGTACATTTTAAAAAATACTAGAAAAATAAAATAAAAACTGAGATAGTTATGCACATTGGACGGCTGTGTCCTGCTCCTGTGTGGCTGTGGCTGTGGCTGCGTCCCGGTGCATGCACAGCTGAGCGATGCTATGCTTCTTTCATGTCCGAGAGGAACACGAGTTGGTGCAGGCAGAGCCGGGAGGAGGAACTCCGAATAGATTCGAACAAGAAGAGGAGGAGTCGGCGACTGACTCGGATCGACATGTACGGTCGATCGCCTGCATAATATAAGCCGTACTCATCGGCTGTCTAGCTGCTACGATTCCATCCGGTGATCGAGATTTCCTTGCTTCTGCTCGATCGACATCGCGACTTAGGGGAGGGAGAGAGAGACAGCGATCGGGCTTGCGCTCTTCGAGTTCTGGACAGGTACTACGAAAACTCGATCGTTATACGATCGCCATTGCTGGCTAATCTTGAGTTATTTCTAACTTGTTTTCTTGTCCTCGTATCGTTTCAGCGTAGTACGTAAAGCTCGTCGGTAGCGCCTGTGGCCGGTAAGAAACCCCAAGACAGAGACACACAGACAGCCATGTCTTGCCTGATGGCCGTCGGCTTTTGGGCGGCCGTAGGAGCAGCGGCGATCGCCGGGAAGCACAGGTCGCTGACAAGACGTCAGCAGGATGAGCTTCTAAACCGGGAACTAGAATCAAAGAAGGAACTGTATGAACTAATCGGTGGGCCAAGGACAGACATGGTGAGACAGTTTTTCATGGTGATATGAGTACAATACTCCTGCGTACTTGTTGTCACGCATTCTACTCCCTCCATACCGAAATACCTGTAGTTGAAGAAACTTGTACTAGTTTTTTTCAACTACAAGTATTTCGGTGGTGAAAAAGTAATTATTTATGGTTGATCGGCGGGTGTCGCCTTTTTGTGGGTGCAGGGGCGGGGACAATCCTCGAGAAGCAGAGGTGGTCAACCCAGTAATCTGGAACGGATTAAGCTGAAGGCAGATTTGAAGATGGAGCAATTCTTTGAACAACTTCGCCAAGCAGAGGCCAACCGGCCCAACCCGGTGCTCAAGGACCCGGCAACTCACTGGCCGTTCGATTAATTGAACCTACATACGGCTAGAGATGAATTGGTGTTTCCGTTCATGTTTTTTTTTCTTACCAATATGTATATGCATGATAGTGTGATATACATATAAAACTAGTAGGATGTCCGTGCGCTGCACGGGCTTTAAAACACATTATGATGCTATTTACGGAGCTAAAATCACCGAGAATATTGTCGTCTCAGCCAGGGGCAGAGCTATAGGGTGGATAGGATGGGCCGTAGATCACTCTGGCATTTTGAATCAACCCATATATATAGGCGATAGAACTGTGAAAACTAAAAAAGCCCAGTTCAACACGCCGACAAGGCTGGCACTCCACTTGTCCTGTTAATTCCTCCCAACTTGCTGATCATGTTGTACTTAGGACTACACATGTCGTAGCTCTTAAGATGTAAAAATATAAATTCCATATAACGACAAGTACTCGAACCATACTGAGCAATTACTTTCTGCGTTCAAAACAATATCAATAGTTCCATGTGAAACACAGTTCTAAAACACGACGCATTTATTATATTACCCCAGAACAATTGGAAAAAATTGATGTGTGTACTGCTATTTTTAAAATTAAGACTAAGCCTCCACAAAACCAAATGAGGTACAAACCGTTTGAGTAACAATATTAACTCACTTTCCCCCAAAAAAATTAACTCACTGGTGTTATTATTCCCGAAAATCCATGTATGAACTGCTTCCGAAAACTACCAAAGAAATAATTGCAAGTGATAGCAGAAACCAGGGCCCAACAGAAACACTAAGCACCTACTCCTCCGTCGCCCCCCAGGGCGACACGGGCGGACAGCAAATCTCGCTGCCGCCTACTGCCTTCTCCTTCGCCCCTTCCCTCGCCGCCACCGATAGGTCCTGCTAGGCATAACCCCGGCATGGGTTGGCGGCGGTGGGGCCACTCTACTTATCCATTTCCCCCCTCTGACTTCCCTCTACTCCTTTCGAACCCTACCTCCACGGTTGCGCTACTGTAGGGGTCCCTGCTCTCCTTCGTCCAGCTCGGGTGGCCCCCGGCCTGGAGTTCTCTTTCTGCGGTGAGGTAGGCTAGCATCTGCTTCGTCCCGCCCGTGGTGCAAAGCCACTATCCCTCGAGCTCGCCTCTGCCCAGATCCCACAGGAGGTCAGGGTCGTTTACCGAGAGAGGCTACAACCAAGGGGTTATGGTCCACTATCTGCTCCAGGGATGAGGCTCCTTCGCCGATGCTGCTCGTCTAGGAGGGTGGGGTTGGTTGTCGGCGCACCTGGTTCTGATCAGATCTGACCGAGACCATGGGTTGGTGTCGTTCATGTTCTCTGATGGTGCCGTTGTGGCTCTCCCTAGGGTCGAACCTCTTTCAAGACCGGTGGTGGTGCAGGAGTTTGGGTTCTTGGATGCCGGGGTAGCGGTCCGCCTTGTTTGATTTTCTTAGCAGGTGCCTAGGCGGCGATGATGGAGGCATCTTCTAGTCGTGTGGGTGGCATAGTATGTAGCGTTGGTTGATCCTAGAGTCGATGGCGCCTCGTTAGTGGCAATTCCCAGATCATTCTCTAGAGGTCTTGTTTGGCGGTGAAATGCCTTCCCTCGGGGTGGACGGGTGCTCAGGACTACTTGGTGTGGCATGGGTGAGAGTAGCCAGCCAAAAGCCTTGTGCTCCAGCACCAGTGATGACGGTGTATGTCAATGTCGCGTCCAACCTGGGGGCATCATCGTGGCCCTCTTATCGAGCGAGGGCTCCGGGTGAAAACCCTTGACTGTCTCCTCGGTCTCGGCGATGGTCACGCATTGCGTTATTCCCCTCTTGAGGGCATAATCGTGGTGCCTCGGTTTGTCTGGCGCGTTGTGTTGTCATCGGCATACGTTTTTATATCTTGGCTAGGAGCTCCCTCGGCTTTGGCATGGGCGGATTCACCTGCCTCCTATTCTTTTACACGGGTCCTCGTTGGTTCTGCTCACGACCCTCGTTTTTTGCACGCAGGCTCGGCTCCATGATACGGAGCGGGAGGGCTAGGGGTCCTCTCCGGTGGCAACTTGGTGTGAGGGGCGAAACAAAGGTGTGGTGATTTCCCTTGGCGTCGAGTCTCCTTCCTTGTCGGTAGTCTAGGTTGCTTTGTGCTAAGGTGTGGTCACTCATGTATTCATGTATTTTTCTTTGGTCAACTTTGTAAGAGGATCTCCTTATCACCATGCATCAGTTTGGTTGTGGTGCTTTATATATAAAGCGGGGTGAAAGCCTTTTTTTGGAATATATGAGAAATGATTTGTAAATTACGACAAATCACCATACATGAATAAAATTACTCTGATCACCATACATAAAAAAATGATCTGTACATTAAAAAAGTGATTCCCATCATATTTTCCTTGTGCTCTATGTAGATAATAGGTTTAGCTCAGGTGCGCGATGTGAAATTTAATTGCTTCTGAGAACAGAAAGATAATAAATGAAAAAGGCAGATGCTACCTGCACGACCCAGGTTTGCAGCATACACCTTATAAGATACAAATCAGAAGAATATACATTAATATTTCATATTGCAGGGGTAACAAATCTGAGGCACAAAATAGCTAGAGAGAAACATGTACCTGCAACACCCGTGTAGGATATAAGATTACCTGAACGAAAATCTTCCTCATAAGAAACATACTGATGCCGAATGCATAATAGAATATATGTTATCACTATAAGATTGCCCCCTCAGGAAAAAAATGTAGTTCTGTTTGTATTGGAACAAATATTGTTGTAGGCCATAAATGAAGCACTATCAGTTTGAAATAGGAAGCAAAAGTGAAGAGGTTTTGGTTACATTGATGAATATCACAAATTGGACTCTCCACATGGAGAAAAAAGTATCAAATGACTACTAAAGATATACATATATGCATACATTCGATTATTCTCATCTAAGGGATATGAAATGCAAGTAACACTGTACATGGGCATGGTACTCAAGATGTTTCTCTAATTTTGCTATATTACAACATGTACACTTTAAAGAGAGGCACTAAAGACCACATTTTCCAACTATCATAGTAATTGTCTGTGCACGATATAGATTTTGTCACTGTTTGTTACAAATACTATCACATCAGAGCTGCAGAACCCATTTCTCTCTTAGATCAATAACAAAGAGATCAAACTTTAAACCTTTGAGAAGTGGTTAGCAATTCCATGGAATCAACTTAGCAATTCCATTCAGTTCGGTAAGTCACCAACGGATTTAGTTATGCAAAGGAGGGAGCTCGGACATAGATCAAGCAGGAGTGTGGATGCACCTAACAGTTCTCTTGCTTGCTGATAGTCAATTATATGTAGAAAGAAAATCCCTAAGTATTGAATTGAATTACTCCCAGGATTAGGAGGTGAAAGAACTTAGTCATATACTATATGGCCTGGCACTACATTAACACCTAAGGATATCGATATCCAGAGCCATCGTTCCCTACTTGTAGTAGAATAGACAATATAATCAACTCTGCATCGAAGGCACCGACATATGACTTGACGGTTAGACTCCCCAATGAATAATCAAGCTAGGGGTCCCATAGCACATTCATTGGAAGTGAATTAGCAACTCACTCCTCTCTGTTATTGTGCTGCCCAATTATAAGATTTCCTAGCAATAAATTACATCAAGTTTCGATGCCGCAATTGGTTTATTGTCACAAGTTATGGGGCTGTTAATTCCTAGAAATGCATTCCACCCCTAACTTTTTTTTGTGGCATTCTTGACCAATGAGCTTCTAGCAAGATGAAACAACCATGTATATATGTATGTAATAAATGACACAGAAGGGTATGTGAAGTTGCCGAAAAATGAAGATAAGGACATTAGTTTTTGGGGAAGAACTAGAGAGATGTATGTAATAAATCACACAGTGAAATAATTTTCAGCTTAAAGTAAATCAGAGTTCACAATTCATAAACCTAGAGGATCAGAATTTGTTCAGTGAAGTGCCCAATAGATGACAAAATCACAATGTTTAGAAATGTACCTCCAGTACTAGATCAGTCTTCCCTTAAGACTGAATTATAAATAATTTCTCTGCAAATAGACATGTACTAAGAGAGATCAGTCATAAGGTAAGAGTCGAGTTGCCACCGCTACTGATGGGTGGCATGGAGACGACAGCTGCCGCGACCAATGTTGGGGATATCGCTTATCGGGAACTTATCGGTCGACCCATGATACGGGATATATCGGCCAGTTTATCAGCATATCAGCCGATTTATCGCCATATCGGCTGATTTACCGGCCGATTTATCTTATCGGTCAGACAGTGGTAAGCGATAAATCGGTCGATTTATCGGCATATCGGAAGATATCTTGAACAGTGGCCGCGGCACACACTTGTGGTGAAGAGGCCGTCAAGGAAGGTAGCAGCATGTGCGACCATGAGGGGCGTGATCAAAGAGAGCACGACATAGCTCGCGGCATACTCGAGAAAATGGAGGCCCTGAAATGTGTTAGGAGAAAGAGAGTGTCAAAATTCGCTAGGCACACAGTATTCGTGGGTACAAATGTTTTGCTAAAAATAAACCTTAATCACCTTCTGATTATTTTATTGCATTTTTAATATGAATTCATATTTCCTATTTCCCAAAGGCATTGTCTAGAAAAAAGAAAAAGAAAAAGTAAAGGACAAGAGCAAGCTATCTCTTCAAGTATGTTGATTCGGTGACCAAGCACCACACACATATCACTACAATTGAATCGATGCTTCCATAAAAAAAACTTCAACAGGGCCAACATCAGTTAAGAACCAGTCTGAAGAAACTACAAGGTTATGAGACGTTATGACAACAAATGAGAACCGAATAAATGGATCATATGTATAGATCAAGGATGAAACTACAGGCAGAGGCATAGGTAGGAGCAGAGCAGGAAGAGCATGCGGTCGAGCTCCATCTGGTACAGCGAGACCACCAGATCGTCAATGCCGTTATCCGTGAAGTCGTCTAACGTCTCCTCCTAGTTTCACCACACAGGTTGTGAAGAATCAGAAACATTCAGTATTGTGAATAACGATGACAAGACCAATGGCCATAAGGTACGGGAGAAGAGGTCGGGTTTGAAGTGGAGGATCTCCGGCGCGGCCTTCTCAGTATTGTGAAGAACGACGACACGACCAATGGCCAAAACCTCTTCAGCAGCTCCACTTCGGGGTTGCCGCGGCCCGGCGGCGACAGAGTACTTGTCCTCACATGAAGACATTGTCACCACTCCCTTCCTCTCTCGCTAATTGGCTACACATACGCTGGCAGCGCCGCGCCGCTCCTCGATGCCCGCAACGCGACCGCACCCTGCCCTGCCCTGGGGTCTCGCAAGGCGGCGGCGTCTTCCCACGAGTAGGACGCCTCGGAGGTCGGTGGAGGAGGAAGATGGTCCGGTGGCCCTCTCCTCTCGGACCTCGACGTCGGCGTATGTGGTCCGCCCGGAGGCGGTGGCGTATGGAACCCTAGCCCAGGGTCGGAACTCAGGAGGAAGAGATGGAGGGGAAGGGGCACGGGTGGGTGGGGATGCGAGGGGGACTCGCTCCTGGTTCATCCGTTTTTTTGTCCGAGGGACATCGCTACATTTTTCGTTCGCTTTTTTTGTTCGAGGGGCTGATGTCTACTACACAACCTTCTTCTTGTAGACGTTGTTGGGCCTCCAAGTGCAGAGGTTTGGAGGACAGTAGTAAATTTCCCTCAAGTGAATGACCTAAGATTTATCAATCCGTAGGAGGCGCAGGATGAAGATGGTCTCTCTCAAACAACCCTGCAACCAAATAACAAAGAGTCTCTTGTGTCCCCAACACACCCAATACAATGGTAAATTGTATAGGTGCACTAGTTCGGCGAAGAGATGGTGATACAAGTGCAATATGAATGGTAGATATAGGTTTTTGTAATAAGAAAATATAAAAAGAGCAAGGTAACTAAAGATAAAAGTGAGCATAAACGGCGTTGCAATGATAGGAGACAAGGCCTAGGGTTCATACTTTCACTAGTGCAAGTTCTCTCAACAAGGATAACATAATTGGATCATATTACTAGCCCTCAACATGCAACAAAGAGTCACTCCAAAGTCAGTAATAGCGGAGAACAAACGAAGATATTATGGTAGGGTACGAAACCACCTCAAAGCTATTCTTTCTGATCGATCTATTCAAGAGTCCGTAGTAACGTTCAATCTATCATAGAGTTCGTACTAGAATAACACCTTAAGACACAAATCAACCAAAACCCTAATGTCACCTAGATACTCCATTGTCACCTCAAGTATCCGTGGGTATGATTATACGATATGCATCACACAATCTCAGAATCATCTATTCAACCAACACATAGAACTTCAAAGAGTGCCCCAAAGTTTCTACCGGAAAGTCAAGACGAAAACGTGTGCCAACCCCTATGCATAGATTCCCAAGGTCACGGAACCCGCAAGTTGATCACCAAAACATACATCAAGTAGATCACATGATAGCCCATTGTCACCACAAATAAGCACGTGCAAGACATACATCAAGTGTTCTCAAATCCATAAAGACTCAATCCAATAAGATAACTTCAAAGGGAAAACTCAATCCATTACAAGAGAGTAGAGGGGGAGAAGCATTATAAGATCCAACTAAAATAGCAAAGCTCGTGATACATCAAGATCGTTCCATCTCAAGAACATGAGAGAGAGAGATCAAACACATAGCTACTGATACATACCCTCAGCCCCGAGGGTGGACTACTCCCTCCTCGTCATGGAGAGCGCCGGGATGATGAAGATGGCCACCGAAGAGGGATTCCCCCCCCCCTCCGGCAGGGTGCCAGAACGGGTCTAGATTGGATTTTGGTGGCACCAGAGGCTTTCGACGGCGGAACTCCCGATCTAGGTTATTTTCCGAAGATTTCAATACTTATAGGATTTTTTGCGTAGGGCACAAGTCAGGGGGCCCTCCGGGCCGTCCACGAGATAGGGCGGCGCCACCACCTGCCTAGGGCGCCCCCAACCTCGTGGGCAGCCCGTGGCTCTCCTGGCCCAACTCTTTTACTTCGGGGGCTGCTTTTGGTCCAGAAAAAATCATCAAAAATTGGCACGTTAATTGGACTCCGTTTGATTTTTCTTTTCTGTAAAACTCCAAAAGAAGGAAAAAACAGAAACTGGGACTGGGCTCTAGGTTAATAGGTTAGTCCAAAGAATAATATAAAAGTGTATATAAAAGCCCATAAAACATCCTAGAAGGATAATATAATAGCATGGAACAATAAAAAATTATAGATACGTTGGAGACGTATCAAGCATCCCCAAGCTTAATTCCTGCTAGACCTCGAGTAGGTAAATGACAAAAACAGAATTTTTGATGTGGAATGCTAACCAACATAACTTTCAATGTAATTCTCTTAATTGTGGCATGAAGGTTCAGATATGAAAGATTCAAGACAAAAGTCTATATTGACATAAGAAATCATAATACTTCAAGCATACTAACAAAGCAATCATGTCTTCTCAAAATACTATGGCTAAAGAAAGTTATCCCTACAAAATCATATAGTTTGGCTATGCTCCCTCGATATCACACAAAATATTCATATCATGCACAACCCCGATTTCAGCCAAGCACTTGTTTTCATACTCTATTCTTTCAAACCTTTCAACTTTCACGCAATACATGAGTGTGAGCCACGGACATAGCACTATGTGGAATAGAGAGGTGGTTGTGGAGAAGACAAAAAGGAGGGAGATAGTTTCACATCAACTAGGCGTATCAACGGGCTATGAAGATGCCCATCAATAGATATCAATGTGAGTGCGTAGGGATTGCCATGCAACGGATGAACTAGAGCTAAAAATGTATGAAAGCTCAACAAAAGAAACTAAGTGGGTGTGCATCCAACTTGCTTGCTCATGAAGACCTAGGGCATTTGAGGAAGCCCATCGTTGGAATATACAAGCCAAGTTCTATAATGAAAATTCCCACTAGTATATGAAAGTGACTAAACATGAGACTCTCTATCATGAAGAACATGGTGCTACTTTGAAGCACAAGTGTGGAAAAAGATAGTAGCAATAGTCCCTTTTTTTCTTTTTTTGGGCCTTTCTTTTTTTCTTTGGCCTTTCCTTTTTTTGGAGGGGCTTTCTTTATTTAGCCTTTCCTCACATGGGACAATGCTCTAATAATGATGATCATCACACTATCATTGAATTACAACTCGATATTACAACTCAATGCTAGAACAAAGTATGACCCTATATGAATGCCTCCGGCGGTGTACCGGGATGTGCAATGAATCAAGAGCGACATGTGTGAAAAATTATGCATGGTGGCTTTGCCACAAATACGATGTCAACTACATGATCATGCGATGCGTGTCATATGAACGGAGCGGTGGAAAGTTGCATGGCAATATATCTCGGAATGGCTATGGAAATGCCATGATAGGTAGGTATGGTGGCTGTTTTAAGGAATAATATGGTGGCTGTTTTGAGGAAGGATATGTGTATGGTACCGGCGAAAGTTGCGCGGTACAAGAGATGCTAGCAATGGTGGAGGGATGAGAGTACGTATAATCCATGGACTCAACATTAGTCATAAGAACTCATATATTTATTGCAAAAATCTACGAGTCATCAAAACAAAGCAATCAACGCATGCTCCTAGGGGGGAGGTTGGTAGGAGTTAACCATCGCGCGCCCCCGACCTCCACACAAAGGTTGACACTTTACAAATACCTCATGCTCTAACTTCGTCACATAGCGGTTCACCATACGTGCAAGCTACGGGAATCACTAACATTAACACAAGTATTTCTCAATTTCATAATAACTCCACTAGCATGACTCTAATATCACTATCCTCATATCTCAAAACATTTATCAAGCATCCAACTTCTCATCATATTCAATACACACTTAGTGTGAAAGTTGTTACTACATTGATATTGGATGTCTATCATGTGAAGACTAGTTTTTTAGCCTAAACACATTACCATGCTGTTTTAATAGACTCTCAAAAGGATATAAGTGAAGCATGAGACTTCAAAAATTTCTTAAAAATAATATCACCACCATGCTCTAAAAGATATAACTGAAGCACTAGAGCAAAAACTATTCAACTCAAAAGATATAAGTGAAGCACATAGAGTGTTCTAACAATTCCTAGGCCATATTTAACTCTCTCAAATAGGTGTGTCCAGCAAGGATAATTGTGGAAAACTAACAAGCAAAGACTCAAATTATACAAGACGCTCCAAGCAAAACACATATCATGTGGTGAATAAAAATATAGCTCCAAGTATAGTTACCGATGGATGAAGACGAAAGAGGGGATGCCTTCCCGGGGCATCCCCAAGCTTAGGATTTCGATTGTCCTTGAATTTTACTTGGGGTGCCATGGGCATCCCCAAGCTTAGGCCCTTGCTACTCTTTGTTCCATAGTCCATCAAAGCAATACTCAAAACTTGAAAACTTCACAACACAAAACTTAGACAAAAATCTCGTGAGCTCCGTTAGTATAAGAAAGCAAACCACTACTCAAAGGTACTGCAATGAATTCATTCTTTGTTTATATTGGTGTTAAACCTACTATATTCCAACTTATCTATGGTTCATACTTCCCAATATTACTCATAGATGCATTGAAATAAGCAAACAACACACGAAAAACAGAATCTGTCAAAAAACAGAACAGTCTGTAGTAATCTGCAGGTTTCGCATACTTCTGTAACTCCAAAAAATTCAAACTAAATTGGAAAACGTGAGGAATTTGTCTATTAATAATCTGCAAAAAGAATCAACTGAATAGCATGCTCCAGTAAAATCTGATGACCATTCTAGCGAGCGCTAACGATTCTGTTTTTCACAGCAAGATCACATAAACTTCACACAAGTCTTCCTAAAGGTTCTACTTGGCTCAAACACTAATTAAAACACAAAACCACATCTAAACAGAATCTAGATGCAATATTTATTCCTAAACAGAAGCAAAAGCAAAGAAAATAAAATAAAGTTTGGTTGCCTCCCAACAAGCGCTATCGTTTAACGCCCCTAGCTAGGCATAATGATGCTCACATAAAAGATAAGAATCGAAACATAACGGGAGCATCATGAAGAATATGACTAGCACATTTAAGTCTAACCCACTTCCTATGCATAGGGATTTTGTGAGCAAACAACTTATGGGAATGATAATCAACTAGCATAGGAAGGGAAAAAGAGCATAACTTCAAGATTTTAAGCACATATAGAGGAAACTTGATATTATTAAAATATGTAGAAGCATATGGTACTCTCTCATAATAATTTTCAGTAGAATCATGAATGAATTCAACAACATAACCAGCACATAAAGCATTCTTTTCATGATTTACTTGCATAGAAATTTTACTACTCTCCACATAAGCAAATTTATTCTCATCAATAATAGTGGGAGCAAACTCAACAAAATAACTATGTGAAGCATAATCCAATTGAAAACTAAAATCATGATGACAAGTTTCATGGTTATCATTATTCTTAATAGCATACAAGTCATCACAATAATCATCATAGATAGCAACTTTGTTCTCATAATCAATTGGAACCTCTTCCGAAATAGTGGATTCATCACTAAATAAAGTCATGACCTCTCCAAATCCACTTTCATAAATATAATAATCATAAATAGGAGACATGCTTTCATCATAATAAATATTATCATCAAAACTTGGGGGACAAAAAATATCATCTTCATCAAACATAGCTTCCCCAAACTTGTGGCTTTGCATATCATTAGCATCATGGATATTCGCAGGATTCACACGAATAACATTGCAATCATGCTCATCATGCACATATTTTATGCCAAGCATTCTATGTAATTCTTCTTCTAGTACTTGAGCACAATTTTCCTTCCCATCATTTTCACGAAAGATATTAAAAAGATGAAGCATACGAGGTAACCTTAATTCCATTTTTTTGTAGTTTTCTTTTATAAAGGAAACTAGTGATAAAACAAGAAACAAAAAGATTCGATTGCAAGATCTAAAGATACACCTTCAAGCACTAACCTCCCTGGCAACGGCGCCAGAAAAGAGCTTGATGTCTACTACACAACCTTCGTCTTGTAGACGTTGTTGGGCCTCCAAGTCCAGAGGTTTGCAGGACAGTATCAAATTTCCCTCAGGTGGATGACCTAAGGTTTATCAATCCGTAGGAGGCGTAGGATGAAGATGGTCTCTCTCAAACAACCCTGCAATCAAATAACAAAGAGTCTCTTGTGTCCCCAACACACCCAATACAATGGTAAATTGTATAGGTGCACTAGTTCGGTGAAGAGATGGTGATACAAGTGCAATATGAATGGTAGCTATAGGTTTTTGTAATAAGAAAATATAAAAACAGCAAGGTAACTAAAGATAAAAGTGAGCATAAACGGCGTTGCAATGATAGGAGACAAGGCCTAGGTTTCATACTTTCACTAGTGCAAGTTCTCTCAACAAGGATAACATAATTGGATCATATTACTAGCCCTCAACATGCAACAAAGAGTCACTCCAAAGTCACTAATAGCGGAGAACAAATAAAGAGATTATGGTAGGGTACGAAACCACCTCAAAGCTATTATTTCTGATCGATCTATTCAAGAGTCCGTAGTAACGTTCAATCTATCATATAGTTCGTGCTAGAATAACACCTTAAGACACAAATCAACCAAAACCCTAATGTCACCTAGATACTCCATTGTTACCTCAAGTATCCGTGGGCATGATTATACGATATGCATCACACAATCTCAGAAACATCTATTCAACCAACACATAGAACTTCAAAGAGTGCCCCAAAGTTTCTACCGGAAAGTCAAGACGAAAACGTGTGCCA
Organism: Secale cereale; assembly: GCA_902687465.1. Lineage (NCBI taxonomy): Eukaryota > Viridiplantae > Streptophyta > Magnoliopsida > Poales > Poaceae > Secale > Secale cereale. Next base: position 96,749,599 of record LR738711.1, on the reverse strand, counting down.
ACCCCTATGCATAGATTCCCAAGGTCACGGAACCCGCAAGTTGATCACCAAAACATACATCAAGTAGATCACATGATATCCCATTGTCACCACAGATAAGCACGTGCAAGACATACATCAAGTGTTCTCAAATCCTTAAAGACTCAATCCGATAAGATAACTTCAAAGGGAAAACTCAATCCATTACAAGAGAGTAGAGGGGGAGAAGCATTATAAGATCCAACTAAAATAGTAAAACTCGCGATACATCAAGATCGTTCCATCTCAAGAACACGAGAGAGAGATCAAACACATAGCTACTGATACATACCCACAGCCCCGAGGGTGGACTACTCCCTCCTCGTCATGGAGAGCGTCGGGATGATGAAGATGGCCACCGGAGAGGGATTCCCCCCCTCCGGCAGGATGCCAGAATGGGTCTAGATTGGTTTTTGGTGGCACCGAGGCTTTCGGCGGTGGAACTCCCGATCTAGGTTATTTTCCGAAGGTTTCAGTACTCATAGGATTTTTTGGTGTAGGGCACAAGTCAGGGGGCCCTCCATGCCGTCCACGAGATAGGGCGGTGCCACCACCCGCGCAGGGCGCGCCCCTACCCTTGTGGGCAGCTCGTGGCTCTCTTGGCCCAACTCTTTTACTTCGGGGGCTTCTTTTGGTCTAGAAAAAATCATCAAAAATTGGCACGTCAATTTGACTACGTTTGATATTCCTTTTCTGTAAAACTCAAAAACAAGGAAAAAATAGAAACTGGCACTGGGCTCTAGGTTAATAGGTTAGTCCCAAGAATAATATAAAAGTGTATATAAAAGCCCATATAACATCCTAGAAGGATAATATAATAGCATGGAACAATCAAAAATTGTAGATACGTTGGAGACGTATCACGGGGCTCGCTATGTGGTCTTGGTCCGTTTTTTTTGCATGCGTTACGTGCAACGGCATTGCTACGTGGGAGGGAGGAGGATGAAAAAAACCGATGAAGGTGGGACGAAAAAAAACTGAAATAGAGACTACCAACTGCTCCATTAGGAGTAGAGATTATTTATTTACTAATTAATGTAATTGAGCGATTTTTCTTAAAATCAATTATTTGTTTTCTAATTAATGTGATTGAGTGATTTAAGGTAAGGTTAATTAATTTAGATTTGATCTTTAGAGATTGTTCGTGATTGATTCTACATTACTAAATAACTTGCGCCAGTATGGAAAGTTCTGATTTGTTCAGATTTCTTTCGTTGTGTGAGAGGGTGACACAAAAATAAACCGATGAAGTGGGGGGAGGGGACGATAAAAAATCCACGAAAAAACCAACGAAGGTGGGAGGAGGGACAAAAAACCATGGTATGTGGGACGAAAATTAACCATGGTAGGTGGGCCTCGCTATGTGGTCTTGGTCCGTTTTTTTGCATGCGTTAGGTGCAACGGCATTGCTACCTGGGAGGTTGATGCGGAGCATCCCACGATCATCCCCATGTTCACTTCGACGAGACCTCAACTACACACAATTGGACACAAGGTTAACTCGCTCCTCTCCGAACCTCCACTTTCTACATGTGAGACATGGCTACTACCTCAAATATATGTGCTATGAATGACCAGGAACCAAGAGGGAGGCCATGGAACAGCTAGGAGCATTGGACAAGATGGCGAGGACACCATGTACAAGGATCAAGAGAAGCTGCTGGAAAAGCTTCAGGCTCCGGACGTCCGGCCTTCACCGGACGACCGGCGCGTCCGAGGCGACCGGACGACCGGCAACCTACGGACGTCCGTAACGGCGATCACAGAAGGAAAATAGCGGAAGTCCGAAGACTTCTGGACGTCCGGACCCTCGCGAGCCACCGGACGTCCGGTAGCCGTCGGACGTCCGCTACATGCTGTGTGCGCACAGTTATCCGGCCAGAGGCCCATGTATCCCTCTGCCACTTACCCCTTCGTGGCCCTAGACTATATATACTCCTCCACCTCCTCCTAGTGAGGGTTAGCTTAGGTTTAGCTCATTTTAGACAGAGCTTTGCTCATCCACTAGTGGTTCATCTCCTTGTGAGTGACTGCGGCCCCTCCACGGAGAAGATCCACACGGATTCAAGACCTCCTTCGCGGAGAAGATCCTGCGGGATACCCCAAGACCTCCTCACGGAGAAGAACCGGTTACCCTTTGTATCATCCCTTGTTGATCATGGATCTTGTATCTCTTTGTGTTTCGAGGATCTAGCATATGTGTGACTTGTTCTTGTTGGTTTAAGTGATTTTCTCGTGTTTCCCCTCGTGTTCCCTCTCGTGTTCTTCGTGTTCTTCGTGGGATCCCCTCCATTTCGTGAAAGATCGGCCATCTAGGGTTCCACCCTACATCATATGGTATCAGAGCCACGGTTTCTCACGAATTTGGAGTCCCCTCCACCGTTTTCTAGCCTTCTTTTGTGTGATTTCGTCCTAAATTTTGAAAATCCCCAACAAAAATAGCCCCAATTTTTTTGTGATTTGTTGGTTTGATGATATTTTGTTGATTTTGATCCATGGATTTGATTGGTTTCAAGTGGATCTAGCATTTCCCCAAGTTTCCCCATCTTTCATCCACGAAATCTCATCAATTTCGAGCCCAAAATCTCCATTTTCCGCCCAAAATCGCGTCCCGAAACTCAAATCTCGCGTTGACCCCGACCCACCGGGCGACCGGCGTTTTACCGGACGTCCGGACCCTCACGAAGCACCGGACGTCCGTCATCTACCGGACGACCGGAACCACCTATACAGAAGAAAATACCGGATTTCCGAGCCCGACCTGTAGATTTTGAATTCGGCTGATTTTTCTTTTGGTCATAATTAATTCATACGAACTCCGATGTGGACGTTCTTTAGCTTGTTTTGAAGCTCTTGACATCCCCCTTTACACAAAAATACTACCACAATCATTTGACTCCATCATATTTTATGGAGTTTGGCATCTTTGCCTAGGGCATCATCCTTATCATCCGCATATCCACCACCGACTTCCGCAACCTAACCCATTTTGTCCCCCATAGCATTTGTGGTTGCTTGAGTAGTGATTTGAGTCTCCTAAGGTGTTTAGGATACTTAGGGACAATCGCTTCTTCATCAACCACCACCACCACTTCCGCTTAGCCTAGCCCACTATACATATCCGCCAACCCAACTTAACCTAGTTTTGTTGAGTTTGTTTGAGTTGTGGCTTGTGTCTCCTAAGGTGTTTCGGCTACTTAGGGACCGTGACTTCAACTCCGACATCGTGTATAGCCCATCATTCCACTTCCACAACCACCACGGCATTGCCGCTACGACCATTTGACATTTGTCCTTGAGATTTTGAGTTGTGGTTTTTCCGTTTCCTAAGGTGTTTCCGCTAATTAGGAACGGGTCTACAACAAGAGCACCACCTCTCATCATCGACACGGACGGTAACTTCGACGACATCATTGTATATTCCCCTGCAATTGCATTGTTAACCCCTAGCCCATTTTTGCGTCACCTACCAATCGAGACTAGCCATTTGAGTATTGCCGGCAACGTGACTTGTGCACATTAGTGATCATACTTCCCATATCATACATACCTTATCACCGTGGTGCATATCTTGGTATCATCTTTTGTGACACAAGGTTGTCATCGCATATACTCAATTGCTATCTTGGTTCGTGAAGTTTTGCATGAGAAAAGAGCTCAAAAGAGAAAGAGCCAAACAAACTTTTAAGCACAAAGAAAGAGATAAGCAAAGAGCTTTTAAGCAAGAAACATAGCATCATACTACATTAAGATTGTCATACTCGATCATTTTGGATCATATCACCGGAATACCATACATATAGCATACTTGGGATAGAAGTCATTGCATTTTGCTTAGTAGGTTGTGCACAAGTTCATATCTGCCTATTGTGCAATCGCGCTAGCGTCTCTCTAGTGTTGTGCAACAAGAGCATTTTCGTGGATTCCACATTTTGGCTCATTCCTTGGTTGCACGACCCCATCTATCTATCCGTGTGTGTGTTTCTGTGTGCCACCCATATTGCTTTTGGTCTACTTGTTTCACTTGCGAATTTGTGAATCTCTTTCAACTTTATTGACTCTTGCTAACATGTTGCATCAAATTTTTGTGCCACTATCCTCACCGAGCTCCACCATAAGCTTTACTTGTGTGGGTATGAGAAACCGACAAGAATTGGTACCAATTGTGCTATTTCCTTGTTCCACATTTGAGTGATCATTGATCCATCTTCAACATCGGTCAAGGTACATTTGGTATAGTTCTTCTCTTTCTCCCACTCATACTTGCAAGCGTCTTGTGATGGATAGGCAAGGCATTTCATCTCCGTTCTTCGACATCGACGGCGCGAACAAGGACATCCACGCAAAAACCATCGGACTACAACGAGCAATGCAAGAGCGCTTGGGCAACATCGCCATCGAACTACGGCACTCCGAGACAAGGACAATGGCTTCCTTCGACGACATGTGCGACTCCTTCAACAAACAAATGGCGGAGCTCCGACACTTGGTGGTCGATTACAAGTCTTCTTCCCCTTCGTCATCCTCTCGGCGGCGATGTTCAAGTCACAAGTGTTCGGAGCGCAAACATGATGCAAGTGCAAGTCTTCCACGTCCACACCGCCATGGCGACCATCGACATCGTCATGAAGGGCAAGTCACCTCCAAGCATCATGCGCACGATGACGACGAACGACATCTACCAAGTGCTCAAGCACTACAATGACACCATCAAGATGAAGATGCTCGACACGCGCAAACATACAAGTCCGAAGACGCTCTACTTCACGCCAAGCCCAAGCTTCAAGAGAACATAAGAAGACCGCGAGACAAGCACACCCAAGATGGAGCTATGGCTACAACCACCACTTCGGCATCTTCGCCAAGTGCTATCAAAGCATCTTCGCTTTGGACGTACGGCATCTTCGCCTACTTCCCATGAGTTCACCTACATCGACGTCTTCATCATCAAGGCGATCATCTACGAGCGACGACGACAAGACGGTCGAGCATGGGCCATTCCCTTCGACCAAGGCGTCGTGCATGAACCTCTTCGACACCATGAAGACGGCGCCCATATTGGACTTCTACTCCGGGTCAAGCTACGTGAGCAAGCACGAGACCTTCTCTTTGACCTTGGAGGAGCGTGATGATTTTCCACATCCCACGACATTCATCTTTGGAGGCATTACAGATGAGGAAGTTGAGCATGGAGACTATTGCACCTACACCTCTTGGACATCCACATATGACGAGCTGCCCCAATTCCTATGTGAGGAGAGCCACCACCACATGAGTGATACGAGTGACTCCACCATATGTGACATTGAGAGCATTTCCTTTGAGAGGATGAGTGTGACCACCACTAGACCCACACATGAGAGTATGCCACTTCTCCTATGTGAGTTTGAGAGCCATTTGAGTGACTCCACCAACCATACGAGTGAGAGCATCCACGAGGGAGTGATTGAGCCACAACACTTAGTGAGTGAGGTAGTTGAGAGGGCATGTGAGGCCACTATGATTTCTAACGACTTAACCTCTACTCCGAGTGTGTTTTCTTTGGTGCTATGTCTCCTACAAGAGGACATGCCTACCCTCGACGAGTCCGTCCCTCCAATGGACAACCCGATGGCCATGGTGGAAGAAGATGCACCACCCACATGGTTCCATCAAGAGGAAGATGAGAACAATCGGACCTTGAAAACCACACCTACACCACATGAGTGGAACTCCAAAGGTAACATAGGTGACGGTGCTTCTCTCGTCCCACTAGTGGACTATCTTGAGAATTATTGCTTGCATGATGTTGACACACCTATTCCCATGCTTCATGCTAGTGCGAACTCATCATGTCTTGACTTACCTATTTATGATGAATATGATGATGAGCATTTGAGTTGCCTAGTTGTGATGCCATGCTCCATAGGATATCATGTGAAAATTATTTTGGTCACATCATGTTTGATAATCCTTTAAACTTGTCATATGCTATGAGTGAGATCTCCCATATTGCATCATTTCAATCTCAACATAGTACCTATGCATGCCCCATTAAAGTAAATCCTATTTGCACTTGTGGCATAGATGACAAGATGATGGTCATTGGCTTTTGTTTTTCGTGCGATGATATTGCCATGCCCCCTTTACATGATTTGCTCAATTCATCTACTATGCCATGCCATGAGCACATTGTTCCAAATATGCATTGTTTTGGATGTTGTCAATATTCTCCATGTGATATTTCCACTAAGGTTCATGAGGAGACCCCCATAGTTTCCTCATACATACTAGGAAATTTTGATGCATTCCATACCTTGCATGATTACCATGATTGTGTGCACCATATGCATTACATGAATAACAATGCTCTACCTACTTGTCATGATGCATTACACCATGTGAGTCTCCATTATGCCATACATAACAACAAACCTCTCATGATGGATGACATGTTTCTATATCACGCATCTCATTTATTTGAGCATTGGATATTATGTGCTAACCAACACACACACGTGCGCATCATGATGGATGATGTGTACATGTCGGGGGAAACTGTCCGCCACGAACACCTATGGGACCGGAGCCCCTTGTCTGTGCGGTACGAGGGCGGAGGGAGCACAAAGAGCAGATCGTAGCGAGCACGCGGGCAGTTTTACCCAGGTTCGGGCCGCGGTAGACGCGTAAAACCCTACTCCTGCTTAGTTGTGTATTGAGTTGGAGAGCTCGGGAGCTTGAAGAAGCAGCTACACCAAGCGTGAGAGTGAACTAGGTTCCGAACCCCCTCCACGTTGTGCATGGGCCTCCTTTTATAGTGCAAGGGGTCACCGACAGGTGTCAACGTAGGAGAAAGGGGTAAAAACGTAAAAGAGGTGGTAGTTGTAACAGTGCGGGAACAGTGGAGCTACAGTGCAGAACAGTGGTCTATACCTACTTTGACAGTGGGGGACAAGGGCATTTAATGCCCGTCGCCGTCGACCCCAAAAGCTCCCGCCATTGCGTCTCCGTTTGCCACGGCGATGGATCCACCACCGTGGAGTGCCACTGTGTCCCCCAGGCTGCACAGCCATCCGCCACGCGTCCCTGGATAGGCCCCAGGGCGACGCGTGGGCCGATGAGCTGGAGCGCGGGCACACAGCGCAACCTTCCCGGCAAGCACCTTGCCGGGGCCTTGATCTTGCCGGGCCCGGGAGCTTGCCGCTCCCCGGGCCCTTGCCGGGGCGCATATAGCGCCGAGGCGTGTCTTCTAGTCTTCCTGGCAAGCTCCTCTTGCCAGGGCCTTGTGCTAATGAGGTAATCTTGAGCATGGTACGGCCTTCCCGGCAAGCTCCTCTTGCCGGGGTCTTGGTCTTCTGTCTTGTATACTTTGTTTTTGAATGGTTTGATAGGGAGCAGGAAGGTCTCCGGCAAGCACGCGGCAAACCCTGCCGCGGGAAGCTGCAACACGGTGCCGAGCGCTGTTGGGCCAGGCCCAAAACAGTGCACGGGCACACCGACAGGAGCCCCCAGGCCTGGGCCACACACGGTGCCGAGCGCTGTTGGGCCAGGCCCAAAACAGTGCACGGGCACACGCGGCCCGCGGCGCGCCGAATCCACTTCCGTATCCGCCGCATCCCCCTGTAACGGCACGCGTCGATTGCGGCGTCGTGGGATGGGACGTGCCCACGATCTCTTAATGGAAAGGGCGAAACGCCCCCCACTCCCCCATAAAAAGCAGAGGAAGCAGGAGCCGTTCCCCCCCTTGCGCTTTCATTGCCTCGTCTTCTTTCTCCAGAGATTCCTCTCGCGCTCCGCCTCCACATCTCCGCCGCCGCCGTCTGCATCTTCGGCGCCGCTGAGTTCTTCGTCCCTCTCCTTCCGCCGCGTCCGCCATGGCCCCGAAGACCGACAAGGCGAAGGCGGAGAAGGCCAAGAGGGAGAAGTCGGAGCAAGCGGCGAAGCTCGCCGCGTACCGGAAGAAGCACCTCGTCTTCCCGTCGAAGCTCGGCATGGAGGAGCTCTGGAACAAGTACTACTTGTTCTGGGCCAAGGAAACTAAGGCGCACCCCCGCACCCTAGCATATCCGTCCGCCGCCAAGGACAGCTACCCCGGCGGGTATTACTTTTTCGCAGCCTTCTTTCACTGCGGTCTTTGCCCTCCTTTCTCAAATTTCTTCTACGACATTATGCACACATACGGCTTCCATCTGCTCGACTTCACCCCCAACGCCGTCCTCACGATGGCGGTTTTCGCACACATGTGCGAAAACTTCATAGGAGTCCACCCCAATGTAGCGCTTTTTAGGCACTTTTTCACCCCCAGAGCAGAGGCCGACGCCCCCCTCTCCGGAGGAATTTCTTGGGTTTTCCGTCTGAATAAGAAGGGATCCTACTTGCCGGGGGAGCTCCGCGGCAAGTGGGAGGAATGGCGTGCGGAGTGGTGCTGGATTGTTGAGGATGCGCCGCAGTCCTTCACCGCGCCGCGCACAACACCCATCGTGCGCGGCAGGGATTGGAGCGAGTTGGACTCGGACGACGTCAAGCTCGACATCGCCCTCGTCCGGATTCATCGTCTTCGGATGGCCAAGCTGTCCGTTGCAGAGGTGGGCGCAGACTTCCTCCGTCGGCGCATCGCCCCTCTCCAAGACAGGAAGAGGCCGGCCTGGGAGTACGGCGGCCCGGCAGACATAATGAGGCTGCGCCCCGGGCTCAACTTCAACTTCACCACGCTGGAGCTGAAGGGGATGGTCCGGGAACTCTTCAAGTACGACCCGACACACACCGAGTGGTTCAGGCCTCCCCGGGAAGTGGTGCCGCTCTGCAACAGCACCGTCCGGGACCGTCTCCTTGCCATGATGCCCATGTGTGATTCGCACGGCGTGGACCGCACGTGGATCGCGCCCAAGCCCATTGACGTCCTCAACTTCTACGACAACCTCGCGGAGGTGGCGAAGAACAAGAACGACCTCAAGGAGCATACGCGGGACACCACCGACCAGGAGATTGCCTACATGGCTTCTCGGGCTGAAGAGGCCGCCGCAGCCGCGGCGGCGGGAATTTTTGGATACACGCCTGAAGAGGCGGAGGTTGCGGATGCGTCCACCCAGGCGGAGGAGGCGGAGATCCGCAGATTGCTGCAGCTCCCTCCCGACGCGCTTGCCGGGGTTCCCTCTCTGAGGCACTCCGGGATCCACGGAATCGTGGCCGAGGCCGCGGCAATGGAGGGTGCCGCCGGAGGGAACAGAGGCGCCGCGAGGGGCGGAGGCGCCAAGGGAAAAGGGGCCGCAGCGCAGGGCGCTGGGACCAGTGAGCCGGCCGGGGCAGAGGAGGAGGAGGAGGCCGAGGACTCCGGCGGATCTACGGAGCTCTACGCCGATGACCTCTCCTCGTCGGAGAGCTCCCCGCCCCCGGCAAGCCCAAGGCAGTCCCCACCGAAGCGTCTCCGCAAGACGGCGACGGGGGAGAGGGCGCAGGCGCCCCGGCAACAGCCAGCTCGCCGGGCAGCTCCCCGGGGGAGCCAAGCCGCGCCAAGGCCGACCGGCGCGACAGCCGCAGCAGAGGCGGCCCGCGCGCAGGCCACGACGGAGGCGCCTCGCAGGCCGGCGCCGAGCCGACAGGGATCTTCTCGGAGCGGAGCAACGGCCCCGCCCGCTCCTCGGGCGCCGGCTACCACTGGGGCTGGGTCTTCACAGCCCCCAGCCCCAGGGACCACCAAGCGCGCGAGGGAATCTTCATCTTCCGCTCCTCGCGCCGACGCGCCGGCGGTGGAATACGACTTCTCCGCCTTGAGCGAGGACGACGAGGAGGACCAGGAGTAAGAGTCTAAAATCTTACACCTTCCCGAGTTTTGTCTTGATTTTTGTTGATGCTGACTCTGTTCGTTGCTTTGATTTCAGGACCTTGGTCGAGCGCGCGGCGAAGAGGGCCAAGGCGCCCGTGGTCGAGGCCGCAGGAGACTCAGCCGCCGCGGCAACAGGAGGTGTGCCGGAGCCGAGCCTGCCGGACCCGAGCGCTGCTCCGAGGAGCAGCCCCCCAGCGCAGCCCCCAGCGTAAGTCTGGGGTTTATTCTTTCACTTGTCGGGGTACGCTTGAGGATTTCGTCTTCTTTCATTATCTTAACGTTTCTTATCTTGATTTGTGCAGAGGTGGAGCCACAGCGGGAAGAGCGCCCGGAGACCGTCGTCGAGGAGCCGCAGGCCCCGCCGTCCCCGCCAAGGCAGAACTCTCCGGCAAGGGAGAGTGCTCCGCCAAGGGCGGGTACTCCGCCAAGGCAGAGTACCCCGCCAAGGGCGAGCAGCCCGGCGAGGGCGGCCACTCCGCCAAGGCCGAGCTCCCCGGCAAGGGAGCCCGCCGTTGAGGACGTCCGCCAAGGTATGTTCTGTAGTTTGTCTTCTTGGCCTTGCCTCTTTTTGGATATTTGCTTGAACTTGAACTTCTTTTTCTTCTTTTTTTCTTTTTAGATCCTCCTCCTCCCGAGCTGATGGAGACTGAGGTCATCAACATCGAGGATGAGGAGGGCGCGCAGGGCAGCGGCGGCAACGTCCCTGTCGCCGAGGAGACGGCGAGAGCCGCCGAGCCGGCTGCGCAGGAGACCGCTCCGGCAGCGGGCGCAGCGGCCGGGGAGGGGGACGGCGACCGCACCGCCGACCCGGAGGCGGCGGGAGCATCGGATGCTGCACCGGCCGTCGACCCCTCCGCCGGCAAGGAGCAAGGCTACTACCTTGAGGCCCCCAACGGCGTCTTCATCCAGATGCCTTGGGGGTCTTCATCGCGAGCTCCCGCGGAGGGCGAGGCGTTTGACGGAGAAGTCCTCGCCTCCGCAGGTCTGAAGATCGTCGAGGCGCCCGGCGGGAGCGAGGGGCCCGAGGAGGAGAAGTTGCTCCACCAGCTCCTGGCCCTTTACCGGGCCAGGCAGGCGAAGCTCGCTTCCCGGGAAGCCCTTGCCGCCAAGGCCGCCGCAGAAATGGAGAAGCGCGTGGCGGAGCTCAGCGCCGCCAACCAGGCGGCCCTCCGCGAGGTGGCGGAGGAGCGCGAGCGTCTCGCCGGCGAGTACCAAGAATGGGTGCTGGAGAAGGCCGAAGCTGAGGAACAGCAGCGGCTCGCCGGGGTGGAGCTGTCCCGGCGAGAAGGAGAGCTCGCGCAGCGGAAGGTCGAGCTCGACTCCCACGAGGAGGACCTCGCCGCTCGCGAGACGGCCCTTGGCGGGGAGTTGAAGGAGGCGAAAGCCACCGCGGTTGCCGCGGAAAACGCCAAGAAGGAGCTTGCCGCCAAGGTCGTACAGCTGGAGAAGGCGCTGAAGGTGAGCGCGGAGAAAGTTGCCGCGCTCATCACGGAGCGCGAGAAGGACGCCCACACAAATTCAGAGCTCCAGGTGAGCCTTTCTAAGAGGGGCGACGAGCTGAAGGCCGCCAAGGACTCCATCGAGGACTTGGAGTTGAAGGTCACTACTTTGAAGGATTCGCTCGACGCTGCCCGGGCTCGGGAGACCAAGTTGAAGGAGGAGCTCCGCAAGGAGCGGACCTTGGTGGACAGCGTCAACAAGGCATCCGAGCTCTTCCGCCAGACCATTGAGGTATGGACCGAAGACTTGGTATCTTCTGCGTCCAACATTGACCAGGAGCTGCTGGCGCTGAAGGTCGAACATCTCATCTACTCGCCGGATCCGGATCTCCCGCACAGCGCCAAGCTCAGCCTCTTCTTCAGAGGGATCGCGCCGGCCCTTGCAGGTCTCCGGAACCAAATCCCCGCGCAGCTGGCCGAGGAGTCGCGCCTGCTCTGCGCGGGAACTCTGGAGCGGGTGCTGACGAAGATCGTGTACCGCAACCCGGGGATCAATCTCACCAACGTTCTTCGCAGCTTGCCGGCTGATGCGGACACGGAGGCCCTGAAGGAGCAGGTCGCCCACATCATCGCCAAGGTGGCTAAGCTCAGCAGGAAGGAGGGCGACCGCGTAGACTAGGCCTCCATTATCTTTATCTTTTTGTTGCTGCACATTATGTCATGAACTCATTAGTCCATCGCGACAAGTTATCCTTTGTAAGATATTTATATTATTTTGATCAATCAGTGCAATGTTATCTTCCTTGTCTTAATCCTTGACTTTGTATGTTTTTCACCCTACGCTCCCGGGGAGCTTGCCGGCAAGGTGCCTTTGCCGCGAGCGCTGAGTGCTGGACTCTAAGCAGCCTGGTGGCCAAGGTCCTCACCGGCAAGCAACCTTGCCGCAGCTAGTCGCAACGCACTTAGCTTGCTGAGCGTACTCGGAAACGAAGCAAGGGCGCGACACTTGTCGCAGCTCACTTAAATCGTTGAGCGAACTCGAAAACAAGATAAGGGTGCGGCAAGCTACGGGTAGGTTCCTCCGCGCACAGGTTTTCCATACAAAGTGTGATTGTTCAAGGAAGACAACTAAAATTTAAAATTTGAACTGGTCAAATTCTAACAACTTAGCTTTCATATGTTGCTTGCTTTCCGGTAAGGCTTCTCTTTCTTGAACAGCACTTGGTTCCTCCTCCACCTCCTTCCCCCCCAGCAAACTTGTGCGCGAGGAACGTTCCTTCTGCTTAAGAGGGAAGAAAAGGGAGAGGGAAGCAAGTATAGGGCCTTTCGGCGTGCCAATGCTTACCGGATACTTGAGTGTTGCACCAAATGCCAAACGAAACATGCAAATAGCGAAGAAAAGCATGCAAAAGGCAAATAGCGCAAAACACGGAAACTTTACTGATGCACGGGGTCTGCGCCCGGCTTTGTACAAAGGGTTACATGCAACAGCGGCAAAGCTTGTACAGAAGGTGGTTGCCGGAGCGGATCACGGCAACCGCGCCTTAGGGGTGAAACTTGCGAAGATGCTCTATGTTCCAGGAGTTGCTCACCGGTAAGCCTTCTTCGGTCTCGAGGCGGACAGCGCCGGGCCTCGTGACTTGTCTCACCCGATAAGGGCCTTCCCACTTCGGCGTCAACTTGTTGGAATTCTTGGCGGACTGAACACGCCGAAGAACAAGGTCGCCTTCCTCGAGACTCCTGGCCTTGACCTTGCGGCTATGGTAGCGACGCAAGGCTTGCTGGTATCGAGCAGCTCGTACAGCAGCCTGGAGACGTCCCTCCTCGAGGAGCAACGCGTCATCTTGCCGCAGTTGCTCTTGCTCGAGCTCATCATAAGCGAGCACTCGAGGAGATCCGTATACGAGTTCCGTGGGGAGAACTGCCTCTGCCCCATAGACTAGGGCAAAGGGTGTCTGTCCGGTGGCTCGACTTGGTGTCGTTCTGATTGACCAAAGAGCCGCCGGTAGCTCCTCTATCCAATTTCTTCCGCACTTGCGCAGCCTGTCAAAGGTCCTTGTCTTGAGTCCGCGCAGCACTTCAGCATTGGCCCTCTCCGCTTGACCGTTGCTCCTCGGGTGAGCAACAGAAGCGAAACAGACCTTGGCGCCAAGGTCTTGGACGTACTGCATGAAGGTGCGGCTAGTGAATTGTGTACCGTTGTCGGTGATGATCCTGTTAGGGATCCCGAAACGGCAAACAATCGACCTGAAGAACCTGACTGCTGACTGTGCTGTCACCTTTCTCACTGGCTCCACTTCTGGCCACTTTGTGAACTTGTCGATTGCAACGTACAAGTACTCAAAGCCCCCGACGGCTCGGGGGAAGGGGCCGAGGATATCGAGCCCCCAGACCGAGAAGGGCCAGGACAAAGGGATTGTTTGGAGAGCTTGAGCTGGCTGATGAATCTGTTTTGCATGGAACTGGCACGCTTCACACTTGGTTACTAGTGCAGTTGCATCTTGGAGGGCTTCTTGCCAAAAGAACCCTTGCCGGAAAGCTTTCCCGGCAAGCGCCCTTGCGCCAATGTGGTGGCCGCATATGCCTCCGTGTATTTCCGCCAACAGCTTCTGTCCATCTTCCCTGGGGATGCACTTCAACCTGACACCATTGAGTCTTCTTCTGTACAGCTCGTTATCCACGAACTGGTACATACTTGACTGCCTGGTTATCTTCTCTATCTCTTGAGGGTCGTCGGGAAGTTCCCCAGTTTGCAGGAATCAGACTATCTGATGTGCCCATGCCGGAGCCTGAGGCTCAACGGCAAGGACTAAAGGTTCGAGGGCCGCTGCGGGAACCTCAGCTTCTACGGCGAGGACCTCTGGTCCTGCCGGAGCTGATGGTTCCCCGGCAAGCTCGCCGGGGCGAGGCTTGTCGGGAACACTTGCTTCAACTGTACATGCCCGAGGGCTTGCAGGAGCAAACTGTTCCTCAGCGTTCTGGTTGTTGATCTTGGGGACCTTGGCGGCGGTTTCTGGAAGATCCGCCGGCAAGTAGTCGCCGGAGACCAACTTTCTCTTCTTGGACTGCCCAATTGATGGTGTAACGGATGGTTGAGTCAGCTTGAGCAAGAAAGTTCCTGGTTCCACAGGTAACTTCATCGCGGCGCACTTTGAAAGGCCATCTGCTATTTCATTCTGAGCTCTCGGGACGTGCTCCATTTGCAAACCTTCAAAGTGTTCTTCAAGCTTTCTCACTTCATCTACATAAGCTTCCATCAAAGGGCTCTGATAGCTCTTGTTAACTTGCCGGACCACCAACTGAGAATCTCCTCGTACAATCAGCTTCCTGATCCCAAGTTCGGCCGCAATCCTGAGGCCGGCGAGCAAGCCTTCATATTCAGCAGTGTTGTTTGTCGCTTGCTCCCTGGGAAAGTGCATCTGGATAACATATTTGAGGTGTTCTCCGGTGGGCGCGATAAGTACCACGCCAGCACCGGCGCCTTGCAGCGAGAAGGCACCATCAAAATACATTACCCATTCACTTGTCGCTTCTTGTACGGGTGCACTTGTTTCTTGGACTTCTTCGTCGGGCGTTGGGGTCCATTCAGCTATGAATTCTGCCAAAGCTCGGCTCTGTATGGTTGAAGTACTTTCAAACTTGAGTCCAAAGCTCGACAGCTCCAGTGCCCACTCAACGATCCTGCCTGTTGCTTCCGGATTGTGCAATATCCTCTTCAGCGGAAAGCGAGTGACCACTGTTATCTCATGGGCTTGGAAGTAATGGCGCAACTTTCTCGAGGCCATGAGGAGGCCGAAAAGCAATTTTTGCACACCAGAGTACCTTGATCTAGCCCCCTGGAGAAGGGAACTTACAAAATACACTGGGCGCTGCACCATCTTCTTCCGCACCTCATCTTGTTCCTGCGCAGAGTTGTCCTTGTCGGGGCCAGAGCTTGTCGGAGCAGCCCCCTGCTTGTCGCTGGATTCGCTTGCCGGAGGTGCCGACTCCTCGTCGGACTCCCTCTCCGCTACTAACGCAGCACTAACCACCTGGTTGGTTGCCGCTAGGTATAGCAACAACTTTTCCTGTGGTCTAGGTGCGACAAGTATCGGAGTGGAGGACAGGTACCGTTTCAAATCCTGCAGCGCAGTCTCCGCTTCCGGAGTCCACTTCATGGGACCTGCCTTCTTCAAGATTTTGAAGAAAGGTAGGGCGCGTTCTGCAGATTTCGAAATGAACCTACTGAGGGCAGCCACACAACCTGCAAGCCTTCTGACATCCTTGACGCGCTTCGGGGCCTCTATCTGCTCGATGGCTTTAATCTTGTCGGGGTTGGCTTCAATCCCCCTTTGTGACACAAAGAACCCGAGAAGCTTGCCGGAGGGGACTCCAAAGACGCACTTCTCGGGGTTCAACTTGAGCTGTATCTTGCGCAGGTTCTGAAATGTTCCTTCCAAATCTTGGACCAAGGTTTCCTTGCTCTTGCTCTTTACCACGATGTCATCCATGTAAGCCTCTACATTTCTGTGGATCTGTGGCTCTAAAGCAGTGTATACTACCCTTGCAAAGGTTGAGCCTGCATTCTTCAGTCCAAATGGCATGCGAATGAAGCAATAAGTGCCACATGGAGTGATAAATGCAGTCTTCTCTTCATCTTCCTTGGCCATGAAAATCTGATGATAGCCTGAGTATGCATCAAGAAAACAGAGTAGCTCACATCCGGCAGTGGAGTCAACAATTTGGTCAATGCGCGGCAAAGGGAAGGGATCCTTGGGACATGCTTTATTCACATCGGTGAAGTCTATACACAGTCTCCACTTCCCGTTGGCCTTGCGCACGACGACTGGGTTTGCCAACCACGTCGGATGGATCACACCTCTAACTAGACCTGCTGCCTATAGCTTCTTGATTTCTTCGTTGATGAATTCTTGGCGCTCCACGGCTTGCTTCCTCACTTTCTGCTTGATGGGCCGCGCATGAGGACATACAGCAAGCTTGTGCTCAATTACCTTCCTGGGAACACCGGGGATGTCAGATGGTTGCCAGGCAAACACATCGACATTTGCCCGCAGGAAGGCAACGAGCGCGCTTTCCTATTTGCTGTCGAGCGTGGCACTGATGGTGAAGGTACCACCAGTGCCGTCCTCCTTGGCGGACACTTTCTTGGTTGCCGGAGGAGCGGCCATTCCTTTCTTACTCTTGCCGGTGGAGCTCGATGGAACGTCCTCGACGGCAGCGCAGCACTCCGAAGAGGTGCGGTTGCCGGAGTGGGTCCCAGAGCACTTGCCGGACTTGATCTTCATCTTCTTCCCCCCGAGAGCTTCAGCGGCAAGAGTATCCTTCTCGGCCGCAGCTGTCGCATCCTGGTAGATCTTGTCGGTGCAGACAAGCGCATCCTTCTTGTCGCCGTGGACAGTGATGACGCTTATCGGCCCCGGCATCTTCAGTACGTTGTAAGCATAATGGGAAGCTGCCATGAACTTGGCGAGGGCAGGACGGCCAAGTATTCCATTGTAGGGCAATGGAATATCGGCAACATCGAAAGTGATGCGCTCAGTCCTGAAGTTGAGCTCCCCGCCAAAGGTTACCGGCAGAGTGATCTTTCCCTTGGGCTTGCTCCTTCCCGGGTTGATTCCTTGGAATGAACCGGTTTCTTCGAGCTCGCCATCTGGAATCTGGAGTTTCTTGATCACAGCAGAGGAGATCAAGTTCAGCCCGGCCCCGCCGTCAACCAACATTTTGGTGACCTTGAGGTTGCGGATGGTGGGAGAAACCAGCATCGACAAGCACCCGACCGCAGTGGTGCGGTCAGGGTGATCCTCAAGATAAAAAATGATGGGCGTGCTGGACCATTTGAGGAGCCTGCGCGACTGCACGGGCGGCTCTGCTGCGTTCACCTCGCGCACCCACTGCTTGAGCTGGCGGTGGGAGGTGTGCAGAGAGGCGCCACCGTCGACGCACAGGACCTCCGTGGCCTTCTGGAACTCCTGCTCGCTGTTATCCTCATCCTCCATGTCTTCATCGTCGTCTTCGTCCTTGTCGCGGCCCCGGGGAGGTCGATCTCCTTGCCGCTGCTTGGCCTTGCCGCGGCGTCCTCCCCGGCCGTTGAACGGCCGCTTCTTGCTTGTCTCCTCCCCGCCTCCTTGGGCCTTCTCCTTGTCGCGCCTCTCGTACTCAGCCTTCTGCTGCTCGACGAGGTACTCCACGCGCTTGCAATTAGAGAGATCGTGACCCTTGGTGCGGTGGATCTTACAGTATTGCTTGTCGGAGGCGTCCTGCTTGTCGGCCGCCGCTACAGGGGCAGGCTCCTTGCCGGAGCCGCCAGCCTGCGTTTGCTTGGCGGGGGCCTCCTTGCCGGACTTCTCGACGGCAAGCACCTCTTTCTTGCCCTTCCTTCTGTTGTTCCGCCGCCGGCTCTTCTTTGCCGGGGCGGCGTCGTCGCTGTCGCTTCCTCCTGCGCCAGCATCCTCCCCGGGGAGTCTCCTCCCCTCTTCTGCGCGTGCGCACTTGTCAGCAAGAGCATATAGCTCGCTGACATCCCGAATCTTGGTCATCGCCATTTCTTCACGCATGCGGCGGTTACGCACGTTCTGATGAAACGCGCTGATAACCGCGGCAGGGTGAACGTCAGGGATGTTGTGCTGCACCCGGCTGAAGCGTTGGATATACTTGCGCAGGGTTTCGCCTTCCTTCTGGGCCAGAATGTGGAGATCGCTCTCCTGGCCGTGGGGTTTGTGGCCGCCGGTGAAGGCGCCAACAAACTGGTGGCAAAGGTCGGCCCAAGAAGAGATGGAACCTTCCGGCAAGTGCATAAGCCACGAACGGACGTTCGGCTTTAGCACAAGCGGGAAGTAGTTCGCCAAGATCTTCTCGTCGCGCCCCCCGGCAGCTTGTACTGCGATGGTGTAGACGCTTAGGAACTCCGAGGGGTGCGTCTTGCCGTCGTACTTCTCCGGTACGTCGGGCTTAAAATTCTTCATGCTGGGCCACTGGACGCGCCGCAGCTCGCGAGTGAACGCAGGGCAACCTGCCGCGTACGGCAAGTCTCCTGGTTCACCGGGCGCGCGCGCGTCGACAGCGTCCTCAGCCCTCCGGTCTGATTGTCGCCGAGCTTCTCGACGGCGCTCGATTCTTGTCCGAGCGTCTTCCTGTTGCCGGTCGTCGAGGACCTGGCGCTGGTCCCGACGGGCCCGCGGGTCCGACGAGGCTGTGGAGCCGTCGTCGGCGTTGTTCCGGCGGGGCGGTGTCTTCTGCTTTCGCTGCAGGGAGTGCGCGCTTGCCGCACCCCCGGCAGTCTTGTCGCCGTCGGCCTTCGTCTTCTCAGCTTGCCGCGGCCGCGAGGCCGATGGCTGCTATGGAGAATCGTTGTTGGCGAAGGCTATCAGGCTCTGGATGGTGGCCCTCCAGCCTTCGGCCTTGTCAGCCGCTGGAGGGAAGTCGAGGAGCAGTTGCGCCCTTGCGAGCGCTTCTGCTGGAGTGGAGGGGAACGCGGGCGAGCGGTGCGAGGAGCGGGATACGCTCGGACTTCTAACGACGTTAGAAGGAGCGGGGTCCCGCGCCGGCGCCTTCGCTTTGCTTGTGCCCGGACGGGGGTCCGGGGCGTCCCGCGAGCCTCCGGTTTGGCCTTGCCCCAGCAAGCGGATACCACCTCCTGTGGTATGGCGCTGCTGGGTTGTAGTGTGTTGGGATGGACGCGGTGCGTCCACGGAGACCGAGGTTCGGTCGTCCGTTCTGTTCTTGGATCTGGTGGCGCCGTGAGTGTCTTCGCCGGCGACCACCCTTTCGACGGCATCTCCCCCGCCCACCGTTGGCTCCGGTGGCGGCGGGTGAGACGCAGACGGGCCTCCGACCTCCGAAGCCTTCTTCTTCGGAGCCATGGAGTTGTTGCTGATGAAGTTGCCGAATTCGGAGAGGTTGATGAAGAATGCGCCCGCGCGAACGCCGGATCAGGTTCGCACAACCTCGACGCCCCCTACCTGGCGCGCCAAAGATGTCGGGGGAAACTGTCCGCCACGAACACCTATGGGACCGGAGCCCCTTGTCTGTGCGGTACGAGCGCGGAGGGAGCACAAAGAGCAGATCGTAGCGAGCACGCGGGCAGTTTTACCCAGGTTCTGGCCGCGGTAGACGCGTAAAACCCTACTCCTGCTTAGTTGTGTATTGAGTTGGAGAGCTCGGGAGCTTGAAGAAGCAGCTACACCAAGCGTGAGAGTGAACTAGGTTCCGAACCCCCTCCACGTTGTGCATGGGCCTCCTTTTATAGTGCAAGGGGTCACCGACAGGTGTCAACGTAGGAGAAAGGGGTAAAAACGTAAAAGAGGTGGTAGTTGTAACAGTGCGGGAACAGTGGAGCTACAGTGCAGAACAGTGGTCTATACCTACTTTGACAGTGGGGGACAAGGGCATTTAATGCCCGTCGCCGTCGACCCCAAAAGCTCCCGCCATTGCGTCTCCGTTTGCCACGGCGATGGATCCACCACCGTGGAGTGCCACTGTGTCCCCCAGGCTGCACAGCCATCCGCCACGCGTCCCTGGATAGGCCCCAGGGCGACGCGTGGGCCGATGAGCTGGAGCGCGGGCACACAGCGCAACCTTCCCGGCAAGCACCTTGCCGGGGCCTTGATCTTGCCGGGCCCGGGAGCTTGCCGCTCCCCGGGCCCTTGCTGGGGCGCATATAGCGCCGAGGCGTGTCTTCTAGTCTTCCTGGCAAGCTCCTCTTGCCAGGGCCTTGTGCTAATGAGGTAATCTTGAGCATGGTACGGCCTTCCCGGCAAGCTCCTCTTGCCGGGGTCTTGGTCTTCTGTCTTGTATACTTTGTTTTTGAATGGTTTGATAGGGAGCAGGAAGGTCTCTGGCAAGCACGCGGCAAACCCTGCCGCGGGAAGCTGCAACTGCCCGTGCACAAGTTGGGGTACTGAGGTACCCCTACCTTAGTACACCGACAGTACATATACCACGCACACACAATTTTTCCTTTGTCTTTGTTTTGTGTAGGTACTCATGAACATTTTTCAACCTCACAATCCCATGAGTTGACAAAACGAGCTCTTGAGAGCAACGACGCTTTGGGATTCCGTGGAATCTCCTTACCACCATTCTCTTCGCGCAACCACTACGAGCATCTCTTTTACTTGGCTCTCACACGGCTATGGGCTATTTGCCACTTGTCACATTATGCCCATACTATCGTGTTCACTTTGCATGTAATGCCTATTGCTATGACTTTGCCATGCAATTGTGACCCTTGCTTGCATTTACTCATGTTTCACCATTATGACACTCCTATGTGTATTTGCATGCTTGGTGGAGATACTTGTAGCTATTGCCAAGATTTCTTCGTGCCCGATGCTATTATTGATTCTTGTGTTGGGAGAGTCATGATGTCCCATCGCTATTTACATATGGCCTCTCGCCAATACATTAATCCTATTTTGCTCATATCTTGCTTTCATGCTTGTGATATGCCATGTGCATTATTCATGCTTCCTATTTGCACACATGCCATGATTGCCATGATTACTTCTAGTATGTTGCATCTTCGCACTACTAGCTTGCTTGACTTGATCACTATGATTGCTTGCTTTGTCGCATCACCCATGTTCCACTCTTACTTGCTTTCTTGGGTTGATGATATATATGTTCATGCCATTCACATGATTCACATTGATCATTGTCATTTGTCTCCACTAGTTGCATCTCTCATCACTTGTATTGAGTGCAACAATGCTATGTTTGTTGATCTTGGAGACTTGGACACCATACTTGTGATGCATGATTGCTTGTTTGAGCCTAATGCCTTTGGTTGTTATCGCATCATATGCTTACATGCCATGCCACATTACCTTGTCCTTTCTTATGATAAGAATGATGCAAGCACTTGTTGGGTATTTTCCCACACGAATGCTAGGTTTTGCATTACGGCTAACCTCATTTGTTTTTCCGAGTGTTTGTCATGTTCTTTCATTTTGAAGGATTCACAAGGCGGTACCATCACGTGGCATCTTGGTCATGTGAAGGCATACACGTTGCGCGACAACAACATCTTCGAGAACATACATAAGGTGCATTCCTTCTTTGTGAGCCATCCTCACATATGCATATTGGACAGGCCACACTTTCATTGTTGTTTCCTTCTTGTTGTCTACATGATACATCTACGGAATGGAGGACCGACATTGAAGATGGACCCTAGGCATGCACCACCGGCCTACCACTCTTGCCACGACATCGAGCATTGGTATATCAAAACTCCTTTGACACATTGGACCAAAACCTTCATCTTTGTTGATTGTGTGCTCACATGCCATGCTCCATGGACATATCATTCCCATAACAAATTTGCATCTTGCGCATGGATTGACTCACATTATGATTGCCTTGTTGCATCTTGTATTCCCATGTCATCCATGATATATGAGCTTGTGCATTTCCTTAGCAAATTTGTTGTGATCTTTCTTAATGGCATATTCATACATCATGATCATCTTGTCCTCCATCAATTGCATGATAACATACACATATTGAGCATCCATTGCCATGCTCATGCTCTTGATAAACCATCACACTATGACATCATTTTGCACAATGGTTGCATTGATCACATTCACAACACCTTTGTGTGCACAACAAATGAATTTTCTCACATGAATGCTTTACTTTTCATTCTAAATCTTTTGGATAAGCACCTTGTGTCTTGCCATGCCCAACCTTGTCACACGGACTCATTCTTAAACGATGGACACTTTGTGTGCGCTAACCATTGTATTTCCGAGTGTCGTTTGTGTTTGATCTTCTTGCATCTATACTGAGTTGGATTGCAAAGCCTCTCAGACGGAAGGAACCTGTTTTAAAAACCCCCATTCTACAATCTTGAGAAATCTCAAGCAAGCAACTACACGCCGCAAGTCTTCGGTATTGTTCGCAAGGAATTTGAAAAGATTGACTCCCCTTTTTTTTCTTTTCGAGCATGCCAAGCCTCTAGTAGAGCGGAGTTTTGTGCATGAAGTAGGCGCAGTTTACAAACTAGTGAATGGTCAGATGAATACGCTCGTTTCATCAGGGGTAACCAAGGAGTAAGAATGATTTGATAAAGTAAACATTACCTTTGAGTGCGGTTCCTTCAGACTCCGGCGACACTTTGGACTACTTGGATTGCACCATGTCCTCAACTCCGTCCAACTACAAGTCCGTCCACGACAACCGTTTCCATGGTGATGAAGTTTTTGATCCGAGGTCGGATCTTTCCCAAGGGAGGGGAGATGATGCGGAGCATCCCACGATCATCCCCATGTTCAGTTCGACGAGACCTCAACTACACACAATTGGACACAAGGTTAACTCGCTCCTCTCCGAACCTCCACTTTCTACATGTGAGACATGGCTACTACCTCAAATATATGTGCTATGAATGACCAGGAACCAAGAGGGAGGCCATGGAACAGCTAGGAGCATTGGACAAGATGGCGAGGACACCAAGTACAAGGATCAAGAGAAGCTGCTGGAAAAGCTTCAGGCTCCGGACGTCCGGCCTTCACCGGACGACCGGCGCGTCCCAGGCGACCGGACGAGCGGCAACCACCAGACGTCCGTAACGGCGATCACAGAAGGAAAATAGCGGAAGTCCGAAGACTTCCGGACGTCCGGACCCTCGTGAGCCACCAGACGTCCGGTAGCCGTCGGACGTCCGCTACATGCTGTCTGCGCACAGTTATCCGGCCAGAGGCCCATGTATCCCTCTCCCACTTACCCCTTCGTGTCCCTAGACTATATATACTCCTCCACCTCCTCCTAGTGAAGGTTAGCTTAGGTTTAGCTCATTTGAGACAGAGCTTTGCTCATCCACTAGTGGTTCATCTCCTTGTGAGTGACTGCGGCCCCTCCACGGAGAAGATCCACACGGATTCAAGACCTCCTTCGCGGAGAAGATCCTACGGGATACCCCAAGACCTCCTCACGGAGAAGAACCGGTTACCTTTTTATCGTCCCTTGTTGATCATGGATCTTGTATCTCTTTGTGTTTCGAGGATCTAGCATATGTGTGACTTGTTCTTGTTGGTTTGAGTGATTTTCTTGTGTTTCCCCTCGTGTTCTTCGTGTTCTTCATGGGATCCCCTCCATTTCGTGAAAGATCGGCCATCTAGGGTTCCACCCTACATCAGAGGTGGAGGAGGACGAAAAACCCCGATGAAGATGGGACGAAAAAACCCCGGAACGGAGACTACCAACTGCTCCATTAGGAGTAGAGATTATTTATTTACTAATTAATGTGATTGAGCGATTTTTCTTAAAATCAATTATTTGTTTTCTAATTAATGTGATTGAGTGATTTAAGATAAGGTTAATTAATTTAGATTTGATCTTTAGAGATTGTTCGTGATTGATTCTACATTACTAAATAACTTGCGCCAGTATGGAAAGTTCTGATCTGTTCAGATTTCTTTCGTTGTGTGAGACGGTGACGCGAAAATAAACCGATGAAGTGGGGGGGACAGGATGAAAAAAAATCTACGAAAAAACCCAGCGAAGGTGGAAGGAGAGACGAAAAAAACCATGGTAGGTGGGACGGAAATTAACCACGGAGACTACCAACTGAGACATTAGGAGTAGAGATTAGGCAAAAAGAGAGAGTCGCGACAGAAATGGCGACTGCCCTGGTGCGCGTACCCACGCGGCCGCCGCCGCCTTGATTTCCTCGCTCCGGTCTGCTCCGGGTCCGACGTGCCCAGATCCGGCACCCCCGTGGCGCGCTCTCTCCTCTCTTCCAGTCTGCCCCTCCGTTCATTCATCCGCCATGGCTCCCCAAGCTTCAGCGTCGGCGGCCGCCCCGACCTCTCGGGAACCTCCTGCCGGTGTCCTTCCTGCTTCGACGATGGCGGCCGCTCCGGCCTCTTTGATGTCTCCTGTCGGAGCCACCGCCGCTACGACGACGGAGGCAGCCCCGGCCTCCCTGACTGCTACGATGACGGAGGTCGCCTCAGCCCGTCTGCCGTTGCCTTCTGTGGACGGTGCCTGATACGTCTCCAACGTATCTACTTTTCCAAACACCGTTTCCCTTGTTTTGGACTCTAACTTGCACGATTTGAATGAAACTAACCCGGACTGATGATGTTTTCAGCAGAATTGCCATGGTGTTACTTTTGTGCAGAAATAAAAGTTCTCGGAATGACCTAAAACTTCACGGAGCCACTTTTTGGAATTAATAAAAAATACTGGCGAAAGAATCAACCGAAGGGGGCCCACACCCTGGCCACGAGGGTGGGGGTGTGCCCTACCCCCCTGGGCGCGCCTCCCTGCCTCATGGCACCCATGGGACTCCACCGACCTCAACCCCAACTCCATATATTTACTTTCGGGGAGAAACAAAATCAGAGAGAAGGATTCATTGCGTTTTAGGATACGGAGCCGCCGCCTAACCCTAATCTTCTTCGGGAGGGCTGATCTGGAGTCCGTTCGGGGCTCCGGAGAGGGGAATCTGCCGCCATCGTTATCATCAACCATCCTCCATCACCAATTTCATGATGCTCACTGCCATGCTTGAGTAATCCCATTGTAGGCTTGCTGGACGGTAATGGCTTGGATGAGATTTACCATGTAATCGAGTTAGTTTTGTTATGGTTTAATCCCTAGTATCCATTATGTTCTAAGATTGATGTTGCTTTGACTTTACTATTCTTAATGCTTGTCAGGGGGGCCCGAGTGCCATGATTTCAGATCTGAACCTATTATGTTTTCATGAATATATGTGAGTTTTTGATCCTATCTTGCAAGTCAATAGTCATCTACTATGTGTCATGATCCGGCAACCCCAAAGTGACAATAATCGGGACCACTCCCAGTGATGACCATAGTTTGAGGAGTTCATGTATTCACTAAGTGTTAATGCTTTGGTCCGGTACTCTATTAAATGGAGGCCTTAATATCCCTTAGTTTCCAATAGGACCCCGCTGCCATGGGAGGGTAGGACAAAAGATGTCATGCAAGTTCTTTTCCATAAGCACGTATGACTATATTCGGAATACATGCCTACATTACATTGATGAACTGGAGCTAGTTCTGTGTCACCCTATGTTATAACTGTTGCATGAGGAATCGCATTCGACATAATTATCCATCATTGATCCATTGCCTACGAGCTTTTCACATATTGATCTTTGCTTAGTTACTTTTCCGTTGCCACTGTTACGATTGCTACAAAAACTGCTACTGTTACTTTTGCCACCGTTACCGTTATTTCCATACTAATTTGCTACTAAATACTTTGCTGCAGATATTAATTCTTCCAGGTGTGGTTGAATTGACAACTCAACTGCTAATACTCGAGAATATTCTTTGGGCCCCCTTGCGTCGAATCAATAAATTTGGGTTGAATACTCTACCCTCGAAAATTGTTGCGATCCCCTATACTTGTGGGTTATCAAGACTATTTACTGGCGCCGTTGCCGGGGAGCATAGCTATATTCTTTGAGTCACTTGGGATTTATATCTGTTGATCACTATGAAGAACTTGAGAGATGAAAAAGCCAAGATTTTTCCCTCAACTACGAGGGGAGGTAAGGAACTGCCATCTAGCTCTGCACTTGATTCACCCTCTATTATGAGTAAATTTGCGACACCTTCACCTGTTATTGATTCTGATATGTCGCATGTTATTGATGATGCCACTTCTGCTATGCATGATACTGATGATGAAACTACTTCTATGCTTGATAATACTGTGCCATTAGGTGAATTTCTTGATGAACAACTTGCTAGGGTTAGAGAGAACGAAATTACTGAAACAGATAATATTGATGAAAGTGATGATGAAGATTCTTGTCACATCCCTAGTTTGGTACTTGCAATAGGACTAGCTAGAGCGTGCATCATGTTTACTTATCAAAGAAACTTGAAATGGGAATGACAGAAACCCCAGCACCCCTCTTCTAACAACTAGGGTTTGATAAAATCTTTTCCAATGTACCCGAAATGCCCTTCAAAAATGTCCATCATTTCTGCCTTGGTCCTAAACCTCTGCCAAAAATGGTGCACAATTTTCTAGGACATCCAAGGTCTCTGGATTAAATCATATGGTATTTGCATTTGGCCATTTAAATGCTATAAAATATTTTAAATGCTCAAATAATCATAAACTATATTGTTCCATGCTGTTCATATTATATACAGTGGGCATGACAAGTTTCATGAGTTATAAAAATGTTCTGGCATTTTTATTAATTAAACAAAGTTGCAAAAGAAATGAAACAGAAAAGAAATAGGAAAAAGGAGAGAGAAAAGAAGTTACCTGGCGCCCCACCCGGCCCACCTGCCGGCCCAGCCCAGCTGCCGCTCCAGCGAGCTGCTTGGCTCGGCCAGGCAGGCAGGCAGGTGCTCGATGGCGGCCGCAGCGCGCGCCACGCAGCTGCCTGCCGCCCTGCTTCCTCCCCTCGCCGCCCTGGAGGCCTGGATCGGTCGTACACCTCGCCCCCGACCTCGCAGACACCCCCCACTCTCCCCAGCTCCTCTCCTTCGCCCTCCCCGCACCATGGCCGACGCCGCCGTGTTGGCACCGTCGTAGTAGCCGCGCCCACCGTCGTCCCTGAGCCCCGTCGTAGTGTCCGTCGTCTCCGCCGCCCTCGACTACTTCGAACAGGCCGAGCCCCGAGCGCTCGCCCGCCCTGGAGACGCCCCCGACCCCTTCTTCCCCAACTCCGGCCGCGGAGATCCCCCTCGCCGTCCCGCTCAGCTCTGACCACCCCCAAGCTCGCTCCGGCGTCTGCTGCAACCCCTGTGAGCCCAGCTTCGTCCTCCCCCTCTCCGTTGGCTCTCTACCACCCTGGAACGCACCGCACGAAGCTCACCTGCACGCACCGCCGCGGAGCTCGTCGCCGACGATGCTCCGACCATCCAATGGTCCGGCCACCGTGCCTATCAGCTTCACCGTCACGCGTAGGTGCTGTAGGACCACTCCACGCTCCTCCACGAGCAACGCACCGTCGTCTTCGACTTCGCCGAACTCCGGCAGCCGCTGGACTCGTCGCCGGCGTCATCTCCGGCGACCCCGAGGCCAGCCACCACCTCCATTCGATGCGGTTTGCCTCCAGCTACCCGTAGCTGTGCTCCGCCGTCGTTTTGGCAGCCGGAGCACGAAACCCGCACCTCACCGCCGTGTTTGGCCTCGCCGGCGGCTAAACGCCTAAACGCCGGCGAGTTGGACCTGTTTGACCATGGTTTTGACCCCCCTGGGTCACTGACATGTGGGCCCTGCCTGCAAGTCAAACCTAGTTTAGGTGTTAATTTAATTCTAATTAGTTAATTAGTTAACTGTGACACTGACCAGTGGGTCCCACTGGTCAGGTTTGACCTGGGCCGCCCTGTTGACTGACTGACGTCAGCATGATGTCATGCTGATGCAGTAAAGGATTTTCTGGGATTTTTTAGATTTAAAAATAATTCAGGAAATTCTAGAAAATGCCTAAACTTCAAAAAATCATATAAATTCAACAGTAGCTCAGATGGAAAAGATTTATATATGAAAAATGATCAGAAAAATCCAATCTTTCCAATGGCACTGGTTTCATGCATGTTTGAGCAAGTTAACCTTGCTGTATACATTAAAACATGATAATGCACTTATTTAAACAATAGCTAAAGTGCCAATTTGAATCTTTGATTCAAATAGGCTCAAACCCTTCTGGTTATAGTTGCATTAGCCCAACACACATGCATCTTGCCATGTCATGAGCATGCATCATATTGTTGCATTTGTTTGTTTAATGATTGTATCGCCGGTATTCTCTGTGTTAGGTCCTGCTCCCGAGGATACTGCTGCGTATCCAGTTGAAGAGCAGTACCCGACAACCACTTTGTCAGGCAAGCAATCATTGATCATTCCGATACAAACCCAATCTTCTCGCTCCTGCTCTCTTTTACTGCATTAAGGCAACAACGTGTGAACTGCTACTTGCTGCGGTAGTTGAACCCTATTCCCTTGCATGACCTGTCATTGCCACCGTAAATAGTTGAAACCCACTAGCATGTGTAGGAGTTGATTGAGCCATGTGATGTGTGATCCACCATGCTATTTGTTTATGTTGCCTGCTATGCTTAGAGTTGTGTCAGGTCTGGTTCATCTGGGTGATGGATCAGAGTGAAATGATCATACCGATAAAGAGAAGGAAGTGTGGAATACGCTTGGTAAAGGTATCGATGAAAGGCCATGTAGGAGTACGTGGTGGGATGTTTCATTGGAACCGTACATAGGACCCAAGATCTGTATGTGTGGTTCAAGTTCCAGTTACTACCATGCATTGGGCCCGAAACCAATGGACCCTCTCGACTTATTAATTACCCTCGATCTCTGTCCAGGAGTTGCAACTAGTTTCTGGTGTTTATAGTTTACTGGAGGTCGTGCACAGCGCTGACCCTCGGGGTGGGTTGTGATGCGACAGGTACGTGGCACGGTGTACCGGTTGCCCGTTTGGTGACTCGGGAACCCTGTACACATCGTTTGGGGCCGTGAGCGACACCCCGGCCGGATCTCCCCACGGATGGAACCCAAATAGGCTATAAACCTGGACGAGAGGCTTGAGTAGTTAGTCGGGTCGTGGCCGACACCCTCGCTGGGCTTCCGCTTGAAGGTTGCCGAGTACATGTCGAGTAAACGGCGATAAGTGGTGAAAGCGTGTGTGAAGAGGTACACCCCTGCAGGGTTATCAATCTATTCGAATAACCGTTGTTCGAGGTACGGACTACTTGGTTACTCTTACAGTTCATAGACAAGTTGATGGATACTACTAAAAGCCTCAAGATAAGTGTGAGTGCCGTGGATGGCCCTTCCGTAGGATGACGGAAGAGGATCCTCGGTAGTGTATTGTTGTGGTGAGTAGAGGACTCATGTTCGTAATAACATCTTGCAATCCGTTGAGAGTTGTAGTATAGGTTAGCCAAGAGTCAAAGCTGGCTTTCTGCTATGAACTCCACTACCCCCTGTTGATAATGTTGCATGTATGATAGGTTCTGTGGTAAGACTTGCTGAGTACCTTTGTACTCATGTTTGCTTAATAACTGTTGCAGAGGAGAACCCTGCCCCTGCTGATGGGTTCTACATAGACGTTGACGTCGACGAGTAGCTTGACACCCAGACGGAGATCTGGAGCTTGTGAAGGGTCCTGTAGATAGTCAGGCTACACCAAGCCTGTTTTATTTTCTAAGTTGTCTGTACTCAGACATGTAGCTTCCGCTTGTGCTTGTATGACTGTATGACTTGAGTGTTGGGTCATGTGACCCCTACCTGTATGGATATGTTATGTATGGCTCTTGGAGCCTTTTAAATAAAGTACTTTGAGTCATAGAGTTCTGTTGTGATGCAATGTTGTATTTGCACATATTGAGCATATTGTGTGTATGGTTGAAATGCTTGGTATGTGTGGGATCCGACACCTAGTTGTTTTCCTTTGGTAGCCTACCTTACAGGGAAATGCCTCCTAGTGATTCCAATGAGCCTTGGTAGCTTGCTACTGCTCGGAACACGTAGGCTGGCCGACATGTGTCCTTCTTCGTTCCCGTGTCTGTCCCTTAGGGGAAATGTCACGCGTTGTTCCTTTAAGTCCATGTAGCTTGCTACGACTTGGGTTCATACGTTGATGACCGACACGTTCGTTGCTGGGTCATGGATGCCTGTCTCTGTAATTTAGTGCCACTTTTGGTTTATAACTAACCATGTCGGCCCGGGTTCTCTGTCATATGGATGCTAGTGACACTGTCATATACGTGTGCCAAAATGCGCAAACGGTCCCGGGCCAGGTAAGGTGGCACCCGTGGGGTTACCGTGCGTGAGGCCGCAAAGTGATATGACGTGTTACAGCTAGATCGGTGTGACTTAGGATCGGGGTCCTGACAGCGTTGGCATCAGAGCTGGACTGCCTGTAGGTTTCTCAAGCCAAACTGGTCGATGTTGAGTCTAGAAAAACTCTTAGTTATATGTAGGGGAATTGATTGTGGAAGGGAACGTAAGGCTCTTTTTACTCCTTTACCTTATGCCCTTCTGATCTGAGTCAGTCTATTCTTTCTACGGGGATTTAGGACGAGGCCTCTTATCCTTACTAGGTTCACGTGTTACTAATCCGTAGACTCTTAGGATTGTTGGTTTCAAGCCTCAGTTCAGTTTCTATCCTTTTAGTATGATGATTGTTGGACCCGGAACCTTGATATGGAATTGTTGAGTGGCTATGCTATCATTTGTATGATGTCTCAAATCTTTATTTGAGCATTTACAGTTGTTATGCTGCCCGATTTCTTCCAGAAACACTAATGCCTTTGCATTACCTCGTGTTTCAGATGTCTGGCCGCACCCCTCACCAAGTGGTTCGTTTGAATCGGTGCATTAATGTGCCCGGTCACACGGCCATGCTAGTCCGTGTGCTGACTGAGACCGGTTATCACTGGTATCCTGAGTACAACGTGGAGGAACAGTACCGGGATTTCAATCAGAGTCAGTATTTCTGCATATTCCGGATATACCCCTCATATCCCGGAGCTAACGACCCCATCCATTGGTCTTATGGACTCGGGGTTACCATCGAGATGGCAGTGCAGGATGCCGCCTATTCGATGATGACCATTCTCTAGGCTAGGCATGCCCTGTTGCTGAACACTGAGTTCTGTTACATGCCAGCCTCACTTCCCGGAGAGGAAGGCTACTACACTGGTCTGTATACTGATGCTGCTCATGAAGAGCCACTGCTTCAGACTACTGTTCAGATGCTGGAGGATAGGGACCGTGAGGTCCGTGCCCTCCGAATGGAGCTGTATAACACTCGAGCCGCCCACTGGACTACTTTGACACGGCTTGCACCTGCTGTGGACGCCGGATATCTGGACATGCGGGATTTGTACCCCGTGCAGACTCGTCTGCCTGATCGCATGGATTGGCGTGTGGGGGTATTACACCTCCACGTGGGCGTCGGTTACCACCAGCATCGGGACCAAGGCCACATCCATGTCCCTATGGTCCACAGCCTTCGAGTGCTCGCGAGTTTCAAGATCCGTCTGTTCCACTTCCAGGCTACGATGGTAATCTTTACGAAGATTACTATGGGAATGTCTGAGCTAGACCGTGGCAGTAGTAGTATTGTAGTAGTTGTATTTCCACAGTCATGCGCGTCTTGTGGAATATGACTTAGTGTGTACTGAGTTCCGGAGGTGTAGTTAAATAATGTATAGGAGCTTGGAATGCCTCTGATGGGATGTATCGTCTTTCACCGCAGTTGTACTTTAGCCTTGGCTTGTACTAAACTATGTATGGTGTGTATGACCACTGGTGTATATGTAGCAGTTTCTATATTACCATGTCGTACGGATGAACATCTCTGCATTCCGTGTCATCCATTACATTCTGCACTTCTATGTCAAATTTTTGCCATCCTTGTCTAAACCGTTGTTTTTTTTTCCTAGGATGGTCAACACTCGCAACACTCCTGCTGCTCAGGAGCAGGGTGAGGCTAGTGGGGCTAGAGATGGGAATCTGCCCCAGCCACCCTCCTTGGCGGAAGTTATGCTCGAGGCAGAACGGAACAAGAGAGAGACCAACCGTCTGCTGGAACGCATAGAGCAGAACACTGGGTTCCGTCAGAGGAATGACGTGGTGTCAATCAATGACTTTATCAAGATGTGCCCACCGAAGTTCCATCACTCCACTGAACCTCTGGATGCGGATGACTGGCTACGTAGTATCACCCATAAGCTACACTCTGCCCGTGTGGCCGAAGCTGACAAGGTTACCTACGCCGCCTACCATCTTGAGGGCCCTGCCAGTCTTTGGTGGGAAAACTTTGAAGCTATGCGTCCTGCTGGCCAAATCACTACTTGGGTTGAGTTCAGTGAGGCATTCCGTGAACATCACATTCCGGAAGGTCTCATGGATCGCAAGCGGGAGGAATTCTGCAATTTCACCCAGGGCCGGTTAACTGTGGATGGCTATAGTCGCGAGTTTGGCAACTTGGCACGTTATGCACCTGAGGAAGTATCCACCGATGCCAAGAAGTAGGCGAGGTTCCGCAAGGGACTCAGCCCTGAACTCCGCCGAGATCTACGTCTGCACGAGTGCACTTCCTTCCAGAAGTTGGTAAACAAGGCTATCAGTGCTGAAACGGGCCAGACCGACTTCGAGGCCACACGCAAGCATACTCGAGACTTTGGTTCCTCATCCGGCTCTGGCTCTCACAAGCGCCGTGTGTGGGTTCCTAACACTGCTCTGCCATCCAAGTACACACCGAGGCCATCCTATGAGGCGCCTCGCCCCAACTCAACAGTATGCACCTGCTAAGACCTATGGAGGACCACCTTCCAACTTTGCTCCACGCACTAGCACTGTGACTTGCGTCAAGTGTGGAGAACCAGGGCACTACATGCGTGAGTGTCCCCAGAACCAACCAGGAAAACCCGTTGGCCGTGGTAAGCCAACTGGCATGGTGAATTATGTCAAGCCAATCCCCACTGCACGTGATCATGTCAACTATGTCTCTGCTGAGGAAGCTTATGAGGATCCTAACGTCGTCCTTGGTACGCTTCTCGTTAACTGCCATCCGACATCTGTTCTTTTCGATACTGGAGCATCCCATTTGTTCATATCTGAGAGCTATGCTCGAATGCACAACATGACTTTTTGTGACATGCCTACTTCCATGGTTATTCATACTCCTGGTTCAAAGTGGCAAACCTCTAGGGTAAGCCATGGAAATGAAATCCTTGTCGATAGACTTGTTTTCCTAGCATCTCTAATTGCTCTCAAGTCCTCGGACATAAACATCATTTTGGGTATGGATTGGATGACAACTCATTACGCCAAGATTGATTGCTATACTAGGACCGTTCAACTTACACACCCATCCGGCAAGATAGTCAATGTCTTGACCCGAATGGCTGAGCGTCAGCTCTACTCTCTTAATGCCAGCCCTCTACCAGAACTCGAAGATATCCCGGTAGTCCGTGACTTTCCGGATGTTTTTCCAGAAGAACTGCCAGGAATTCCACCTGACAGAGATGTCGAGTTCGTGATAGATCTTATCCCTGGAACTGTCCCAATCTCTAGGAGACCTTATAAGATGGCACCCCTAGAACTAGCTGAGCTTAAGAAACAACTCGATGAGTCCTTGCAAAAGGGTTTCATCCGTCCCAGTTCTTCCCCTTGGGCTTGCCCCGTCCTCTTCGTCAAGAAGAAGGATGGAACGGAGCGGATGGTTGTAGATTACCGACCTGTCAATCTGGTCACCATAAAGAACAAGTATCCGCTTCCCAGGATCAACGACCTGTATGATCAGCTCGCTGGATCCTCAGTCTTCTCTAAGATGGATTTGAGGTTGGGTTACCATCAAATCAAAATCAAGAACGGGGACATTCCTAAAACGGCTTTTGTTACTCGTTATGGCCAATATGAGTACACCGTCATGTCCTTCGGGTTAACCAATGCCCCAGCCACCTTCTCCCGGCTAATGAATTCTATATTCATGGAGTACTTGGATAAATTCGTCGTGGTGTACCTCGATGATATACTCATCTATTCCAAGAACAAGGAAGATCATGCCGAGCATTTAAGGCTGGTATTGACGAAACTTCGAGAGCACCGCCTTTATGCCAAATTCTCTAATTGTGAATTTTGGTTGCCGGAAGTAACATATCTAGGTCATGTGATCTCTAGCAAGGGTATTGCTGTCAATCCCGAGCGAGTTCAAGCCGTCCTTGATTGGACTCCCCCTGAATCGGTCAAGCAAGTTAGGAGTTTTCTTGGCTTAGCGAGCTATTGCCGACGCTTCATCGAGAATTTCTCCAAGGTTGCTAAACCTCTAACTGAACTCCTCAAGAAAGATAAAAGGTTTGAGTGGACCCCACAGTGCGAGTCCAGTTTTCAGGAACTGAAAAGCCGCCTGACATCTGCACCTGTACTGGTACCACCAGACTTTTCCAAGGATTTTATTATCTATTGCGACGCCTCGCGACAAGGACTAGGTTGCATACTCATGCAAGAGCGTCAAGTGATTGCATACGCATCTCGACAGTTGCGTCCACATGAGGATAACTATCCTACTCATGATCTAGAGCTTGCAGCTATAGTCCATGCACTCAAAACATGGCGACACTACCTCCTTGGTAATCGCTGTGAAATCTTCACTGATCATCAAAGTTTGAAGTATATCTTCACCCAACCGGATCTGAATCTCAGGCAAAGACGTTGGGTTGAGTTGCTCACAGACTACGACTTAGGAATCACCTATACCCCTGGAAAGGCCAATGTCATGGCTGATGCGCTAAGTCGTAAGTCTTATTGTAACAACTTAATGTTACTGTTGGGGAACGTAGTATTTTAAAATTTTCCTACGATCACGCAAGATCTATCTACCAGATGCATAGCAACGAGAGGGAAGAGTGTGTCTACGTACCCTCGTAGACCGGGAGCGGAAGCGTCAAGTGACGCGGTTGATGTAGTCGAACTTCTTCACGATTCAACCGATCAAGCACCGAACGTACGGCACCTCCGCGTTCAGCACACGTTCAGCTTGATGACGTCCCACGAGCTCTTGATCCAGTTGAGCTTCACGGGAGAGTTTCGTCAGCACGACGGCGTGGTGACGGATATGATGTATTCACCGGCGCTGGGCTTCGCCTAAGCTTCGCGACGGTATGACCGAGGTGTGTTTCTGTGGAGGGGGGCACCGCACACGGCTGGAACAGTTCAACTTGTGTGTCTTTGGGTGCCCCCCTGCCCCCGTATATAAAGGAGCAAGGGAGAGGTCGGTCGGCCCTTGTTTGGTGCGGCTAGGGGTGCAATCCTACTAGGAATAGGATTGCAATCCTATTCCTAGTAGGAACCACCAAAGAAGGAAGAGAGGGAATATGAAAAGAAGAAGAGGTGGCGCCCCCCAACTCCTAGTCCAACTAGGAACCCTAGGTGGGGCGCCGGCCAGCCCTATGGGCTGCCTCTCTCTTTTCCATAAGGCCCACTATGGACCATCCCCCTTCGTAGGGGGTTTCGGTAACCCCCTCCGGCAATCCCGTTAAATCCGAAACTTTTCCGGTATACTTCCGGTGTCCGAATATAGTCGTCCAATATATCAATCTTTATGTCTCGGACATTCCGAGACTCCTCGTCATGTCCGTGATCTCATCCGGGACTCCGAACTACCTTCGGTACATCAATACTCATAAACTCATAATACCGATCGTCATCAAACGTTAAGCGTGCGGACCCTACGGGTTCGAGAACTAT
Source organism: Secale cereale (assembly GCA_902687465.1). NCBI lineage: Eukaryota > Viridiplantae > Streptophyta > Magnoliopsida > Poales > Poaceae > Secale > Secale cereale. Next base: position 96,714,120 of record LR738711.1, on the reverse strand, counting down.
GTAGACATGACCGAGACTCATCTCCGGTCAATAACCAATAGCGGAACCTGGATGTTCATATTGGCTCCTACATATTCTACGAAGATCTTTTATCGGTCAGAACCGCATAACAACATACGTTGTTCCTTTTGTCAACGGTATGTTACTTGCCCGAGATTCGATCGTCGGTATCTCTATACCTAGTTCAATCTCGTTATCGGCAAGTCTCTTTACTCGTTCCGTAACACATCAACTTGTGACTAACTCATTAGTCTTTTGCTTGCAAGGCTTATTGTGATGTGTGTTACCGAGAGGGCCCAGAGATACCTCTCCGACACTCGGAGTGACAAATCCTAATCTTGATCTATGCCAACACCACGAATACTTTCGGAGACACCTGTAGAGCATCTTTATGATCACCCAGTTACGTTGTGACGTTTGATAGCACACAAGGTGTTCCTACGGTATTCGGGAGTTGCATAATCCCATAGTCATTGGAACATGTATAAGTCATGAAGAAAGCAATAGCAGAAAAACTAAACGATCATAGTGCTATGCTAACGGATGGGTCTTGTCCATCACATCATTCTCCTAATGATGTGATCCCATTGATCAAATGACAACTCATGTCTATGGTTAGGAAACATAACCATCTTTGATCAATGAGCTAGTCTAGTAGAGGCATACTAGGGACATACTGTTTTGTCTATGTATCCACACATGTACTAAGTTTCCGGTTAATACAATTCTAGCATGAATAAAAAACATTTATCATGATATAAGGAAATAAAAATAACATCTTTATTATTGCCTCTAGGGCATATTTCCTTCAGTCTCCCACTTGAACTAGAGTCAATAATCTAGATTACAAAGTGATGATCCTCACACCCATGGAGTCCTGGTGCTGATCATGTTTTGCCCGTGGAAGAGGCTTAGTCAACGGGTCTGCAACATTCAGATCCGTATGTATTTTGCAAATCTCTATGTCTCCCTCCTTGACTAGATCGCGGATGGAATTGAAGCGTCTTTTGATGTGCTTTGTTCTCTTGTGAAACCTGGATTCCTTCGCCAAGGCTATTGCTCTAGTGTTGTCACAAAAGATTTTCATTGGACCCGATGCACTAGGTATTACACCTAGATCGGATATGAACTCCTTCATCCAGACTCCTTCATTAGCTGCTTCTGAAGCAGCTATGTATTCCGCTTCACACGTAGATCCCGCCACGACGCTTTGCTTGGAACTACACCAACTGACAGCTCCACCGTTCAATAAAAATACATATCCGGTTTGTGACTTAGAGTCATCCGGATCAGTGTCAAAGCTAGAATCAACGTAACCGTTTACGACGAGCTCTTTGTCACCTCCATACACGAGAAACATATCCTTTGTTCTTTTCAGATACTTTAGGATGTTCTTGACCGTTGTCCAGTGATCCACTCCTGGATTACTTTGGTACCTCCCTGCTAGACTTATAGCAAGGCACACATCAGGTCTGGTACCCAGCATTGCATACATGATAGATCCTATGGCTGAGGCATAGGGAATGACTTTCATTTTCTCTCTATCTTCTGCAGTGGTCGGGCATTGAGTCTTACTCAACTTCATACCTTGTAATACAGGCAAGAACCCTTTCTTTGACTGATCCATTTTGAACTTCTTCAAAATCTTATCAAGGTATGTGCTTTGTGAAAGTCCAATTAAGCGTCTTGATCTATCTCTATAGATCTTGATGCCTAATATATAAGCAGCTTCACCGAGGTCTTTCATTGAAAAACTTTTATTCAAGTATCCTTTTATGCTATCCAGAAATTCTATATCATTTCCAATCAACAATATGTCATCTACATATAATATTAGAAATGCTACAGAGCTCCCACTCACTTTCTTGTAAATACAGGCTTCTCCAAAAGTCTGTATAAAACCATATGCTTTGATCACCTCATCAAAGCGTATATTCCAACTCCGAGATGCTTGCACCAGTCCATAGATGGATCGCTGGAGCTTGCATACTTTGTTAGTACCTTTTGGATCGACAAAACCTTCTGGTTGCATCATATACAACTCTTCTTTGAGATATCCATTCAGGAATGCAGTTTTGACATCCATTTGCCAGATTTCATAATCATAAAATGCGGCAATTGCTAACATGATTCGGACAGACTTAAGCATCGCGACAGGTGAGAAATTCTCATCGTAGTCAACTCCTTGAACTTGTCGAAAACCTTTCGCAACAAGTCGAGCTTTGTAAACAGTAACATTACTGTCTGCGTCGGTCTTCCTCTTGAAGATCCATTTATTTTCGATGGCCTGCCGATCATAGGGCAAGTCAACCAAAGTCCACACTTTGTTCTCATACATGGATCCCATCTCAGATTTCATGGCTTCAAGCCATTTTGCGGAATCTGGGCTCATCATCGCTTCCTCATAGTTCGTAGGTTCATCATGGTCTAGTAACATGATTTCCAGAACTGGGTTGCCGTACCACTCTGGTGCGGAACGTACTCTGGTTGATCTACGACGTTCAGCAGAAACTTGATTCGAAGTTTCATGATCATCATCATTAACTTCCTCACTGATTGGTGTAGGAATCACTGGAACAATTTTCTGTGATGTACTACTTTCCAATCCAGGAGAAGGTACAATTACCTCATCAAGTTCTACTTTCCTCCCACTCACTTCTTTCGAGGGAAACTCTTTCTCTAGAAAGGATCCATTCTTAGCAACGAATATCTTGCCTTCGGATCTGTGATAGAAGGTGTACCCAACAGTCTCTTTTGGGTATCCTATGAAGACACATTTCTCCGACTTGGGTTCGAGCTTATCAGGTTGAAGCTTTTTCACATAAGCATCGCAGCCCCAAACTTTAAGAAACGACAACTTTCGTTTCTTGCCAAACCATAGTTCATAAGGTGTCGTATCAACGGATTTAGATGGTGCCCTATTTAACATGAATGCAGCTGTCTCTAAAGCATAACCCCAAAACGATAGTGGTAAATCGGTAAGAGACATCATAGATCGCACCATATCCAATAAAGTACGGTTACGACGTTCAGACACACCATTACGCTGTGGTGTTCCGGGTGGCGTGAGTTGTGAAACTATTCCACATTGTTTCAAATGAAGACCAAACTCGTAACTCAAATATTCTCCTCCACGATCAGGTCGTAGAAACTTTATTTTCTTGTTACGATGATTCTCTACTTCACTCTGAAATTCTTTGAACTTTTCAAATGTTTCAGACTTGTGCTTCATTAAGTAGATATACCCATATCTGCTCAAATCATTAGTGAAGGTTAGAAAATAATGATACCCGCCGCGTGCTTCAACACTCATTGGTCCACATACATCAGTATGTATGATTTCCAACAAATATGTTGCTCGCTCCATAGTTCCGGAGAACGGAGTTTTAGTCATCTTGCCCATGAGGCATGGTTCGCAAGCACCAAGTGATTCATAATCAAGTGATTCCAAAAGTCCATCATTATGGAGTTTCTTCATGCGTTTTACACCAATATGACCTAAACGGTAGTGCCACAAATAAGTTGCACTATCATTATTAACCTTGCATCTTTTGGTTTCAATATTATGAATATGTGTATCACTACAATCGAGATCCAATAAGAATAGACCACTCTTTAAGGGTGCATGACCATAAAAGATATTATTCACAAAAATAGAACAACCATTATTCTATGATTTAAATGAATAACCGTCTCGCAACAAACAAGATCCAGATATAATGTTCATGCTCAACGCTGGCACCAAATAACAATTATTTAGGTCTAAAACTAATCCCGAAGGTAGATGTAGAGGTAGCATGCCGACGGCGATCACATCGACTTTGGAACCGTTTCCCACGCGCATCGTCACCTTGTCCTTAGCCAATCTTCGTTTAATCAGTAGTCCCTGTTTCGAGTTACAAATATTAGCAACCGAACTGGTATCAAATACCCAGGTACTACTACGAGTATTAGTAAGGTACACATCAATAACATGTATGTCACATATACCTTTGTTCACCTTGCCATCCTTCTTATCCGCCAAATACTTGGGGCAGTTCCGCTTCCAGTGTCCAGTCCCCTTGCAGTAGAAGCACTCAGTTTCAGGCTTGGCTCCAGATTTGGGTTTCTTCGTGGAAGTAGCAACTGTCTTGCTATTCTTCTTGAAGTTCCCTTTCTTTCCCTTGCCCCTTTTCTTGAAACTAGTGGTTTTGTTAACCATCAACACTTGATGCTCCTTCTTGATTTCTACCTCCGCAGCTTTGAGCATGGCGAAGAGCTCGGGAATTGTCTTTTGCATCCCTTGCATATTATAGTTCATCACAAAGCCTTTATAGCTTGGTGGCAGTGATTGAAGAACTCTATCAATAACACTATCCTCGTCAACTTTGCAACCAAGTTGAGTCATATGATTGTAGTACCCAGACATTCTGAGCAAGTGTTCACTGATAGAACTATTCTCCTCCATTTTGCAGCTGTAGAATTTATTGGAAATCTCATATTTCTCAATCCGGGCATTTGCTTGAAATATTAACTTCAACTCCTGGAACATCTCATATGGTCCATGACGTTCAAAACGTCGTTGAAGTCCCGGTTCTAAGCCGTAAAGCATGGCACACTGAACTATCGTGTAGTCATCAGACCGCGACTGCCAGACGTTCAAAGCGTCTACATTAGCGGGAGGGGGCTTGTCACCTAGCGGTGCTTCAAGGACATAATTCTTCTGTGCAGCAATGAGGATAATCCTCAGGTTACGGACCCAGTCCGTGTAATTGCTACCATCATCTTTCAACTTAGCTTTCTCTAGGAATGCATTAAAATTCAAAGGAACGGTTGCACGGGCCATTGATCTACAACAACATAGATATGCAAAAACTATCAGGACTAAGTTCATGATAAGTTAAAGTTCAATTTAATCATATTAATTAAAGAACTCCCACTTAGATAGACATCCCTCCGGTATCTAAATGATCACGTGATCCAAATCAACTAAACCATGTCCGATCATCACGTGAGATGGAGTAGTTTCAATGGCGAACATCTTATGTTGATCATATCTACTATATGATTCACGCTCGACCTTTCGGTCTCCAGTGTTCCGAGGCCATATCTGCATATGCCGGGCTCGTCAAGTTTAACCCGAGTATTCTGCGTGTGCAAAACTGGCTTACACCCGTTGTATTTGAACGTAGAGCTTATCACACCCGATCATCACGTGGTGTCTCGGCATGACGAACTTTCGCAACGGTGCATACTCAGGGAGAATACTTATACCTTGAAATTTAGTAAGGGATCATCTTATAATGCTACCGTCGTTCTAAGCAAAATAAGAAGCATAATAAGATAAACATCACATGCAATCAAAATATGTGACATGATATGGCCATCATCATCTTGTGCTTTTGATCTCCATCTCCAAAGCACCGTCATGATCACCTTCGTCACCGGCGCGACACCTTGATCTCCATCGTAGCATCGTTGTCGTCTCGCCAACTATTGCTTCTACGACTATCGCTACCGCTTAGTGATAAAGTAAATCAATTACATGGCGATTGCATTTCATACAATAAAGCGACAACCATATGGCTCCTGCCAGTTGCCGATAACTTTACAAAACATGATCATCTCATACAAAATCGTATAACTCATCATGTCTTGACCATATCACATCACAACATGCCCTGCAAAAACAAGTTAGACGCCCTCTACTTTGTTGTTGCATGTTTTACGTGGCTGCTACGGGCTTAGCAAGAACCGTTCTTACCTACGCATACAAAACCACAACGATGTTTCGTCAAGTATGTGCTATTTTAACCTTCACAAGGACCGGGCGTAGCCATACTTGATTCAGCTAAAGTGAGAGAGACAGACACCCGCCAGTCACCTTTAAGCAACGAGTGCTCGTAACGGTGAAACCAGTCTCGCGTAAGCGTACGCGTAATGTCGGTCCGGGCCGCTTCATCTCACAATACCGCCGAAGCAAAGTATGACATGCTGGTAAGCAGTATGACTAGTATCGCCCACAACTCATTGTGTTCTACAAGTGCATATCATCTACGCATAGACCTGGCTCATGATGCCACTGTTGGGGAACGTAGTATTTTAAAATTTTCCTGCGATCATGCAAGATCTATCTACCAGATGCATAGCAACGAGAGGGAAGAGTGTGTCTACGTACCCTCGTAGACCAGGAGCGGAAGCGTCAAGTGACGCGGTTGATGTAGTCGAACTTCTTCACCATTCAACCGATCAAGCACCGAACGTACGGCACCTCCGCGTTCAGCACACGTTCAGCTTGATGACGTCCCATGAGCTCTTGATCCAGTTGAGCTTCACGGGAGAGTTTCGTCAGCACGACGGCGTGATGACGGATATGATGTATTCACCGGCGCTGGGCTTTGCCTAAGCTTCGCGACGGTATGACCGAGGTGTGTTTCTGTGGAGGGGGGCACCGCACACGGCTGGAATAGTTCAACTTGTGTGTCTTTGGGTGCCCCCCTGCCCCCGTATATAAAGGAGCAAGGGGGAGGCCGACCGGCCCTTGTTTGGTGCGGCTAGGGGTGCAATCCTACTAGGAATAGGATTGCAATCCTATTCCTAGTAGGAACCACCAAAGAAGGAAGAGAGGGAATAGGAAAAGAAGAAGAGGTGGCGCCCCCCAACTCCTAGTCCAACTAGGAACCCTAGGTGGGGCGCCGGCCAGCCCTATGGGCTGCCTCTCTCTTTTCCATAAGGCCCACTATGGACCATCCCCCTTCGTAGGGGGTTCCGGTAACCCCCTCCGGCAATCCCGTTAAATCCGAAACTTTTCCGGTATACTTCCGGTGTCCGAATATAGTCGTCCAATATATCAATCTTTATGTCTCGGACATTCCGAGACTCCTCGTCATGTCCGTGATCTCATCCGGGACTCCGAACTACCTTCGGTACATCAATACTCATAAACTCATAATACCGATCATCATCAAACGTTAAGCGTGCGGACCCTACGGGTTCGAGAACTATGTAGACATGACCGAGACTCATCTCCGGTCAATAACCAATAGCGGAACCTGGATGTTCATATTGGCTCCTACATATTCTATGAAGATCTTTTATTGGTCAGAACCGCATAACAACATACGTTGTTCCTTTTGTCAACGGTATGTTACTTGCCCGAGATTCGATCGTCGGTATCTCTATACCTAGTTCAATCTCGTTATCGGCAAGTCTCTTTACTCGTTCCGTAACACATCATCTCGTGACTAACTCATTAGTCTTTTGCTTGCAAGGCTTATTGTGATGTGTGTTACCGAGAGGGCCCAGAGATACCTCTCCGACACTCGGAGTGACAAATCCTAATCTTGATCTATGCCAACACCACGAATACTTTCGAAGACACCTGTAGAGCATCTTTATGATCACCCAGTTACGTTGTGACGTTTGGTAGCACACAAGGTGTTCCTACGGTTTTCGGGAGTTGCATAATCTCATAGTCATAGGAACATGTATAAGTCATGAAGAAAGCAATAGCAGAAAAACTAAACGATCATAGTGCTATGCTAACGGATGGGTCTTGTCCATCACATCATTCTCCTAATGATGTGATCCCGTTGATCAAATGACAACTCATGTCTATGGTTAGGAAACATAACCATCTTTGATCAATGAGCTAGTCTAGTAGAGGCATACTAGGGACATACTGTTTTGTCTATGTATCCACACATGTACTAAGTTTCCGGTTAATACATTTCTAGCATGAATAAAAGACATTTATCATGATATAAGGAAATACAAATAACATCTTTATTATTGCCTCTAGGGCATATTTCCTTCAGTTACAACAAGGTCAACCACTTCTCCACGAGGAATTTCGTAAGCTTAACCTTCACATTGTTCCTCGAGGATTCCTTTCCACCTTGGTGGCGGAACCTAACCTTATGGATCAGGTCATCAAAGCAAAGAAGGTTGATCCGGGAATTTCCCGTATTAAGAGGAACATCAAGAAAGGAGTTGCGGGATGTTTCTCAATTGATGATCAAGGAGTTGTATTCTTTAGCAACCGTTTAGTGGTTCCTAAAGTACAAAACCTGAGACGTTTGATCCTTAAGGAGGCTCATGAATCTCCTCTCACAATTCATCCCGGTAGTACCAAAATGTATCAGGACCTACGTTAGAGATTCTGGTGGACTAGGATGAAGAGAGAAATCGCTCAATTCATCGCTAACTGCGACGTTTGTCGTCGAGTCAAAGTAGAGCATCAACGGCCTGCTGGCACCCTTCAACCTTTAGCTATTCCTGAATGGAAATGGGACAAAGTCGGTATGGACTTCATTACCGGGTTTCCCAGGACCAGGAAAGGGAATAATGCTATCTTCGTCGTTATCGACCGCCTCTCTAAAGTAGCTCATTTCCTGCCTGTTCGAGAGAGTATTACCGCTAGCCAGCTAGCAGACTTGTATGTCTCTCGGATAGTATCACTTCATGGTGTGCCGTTGGAGATTAACTCAGACCGTGGAAGTCTTTTCACTTCACGATTTTGGGAAAGTTTCCAGAATGCTATGGGAACTCATCTCTCTTTCAGTACCGCCTTCCATCCCCAGTCAAGTGGTCAAGTGGAACGAGTCAATCAAATTCTGGAAGACATGCTTCGAGCCTCTGTCATCTCTTTCGGTATGGATTGGGAGAAGTGTCTTCCATTTGCCGAATTCGCTTATAACAATAGTTATCAAGCCAGCCTGGGTAAAGCCCCCTTCGAAGTTCTATATGGACGAAGGTGTCGAACACCTCTTAACTAGTCAGAAACCGGGGAAAGACAATTCTTTGGCCCGGATATGATCCAGGAAGCAGAAGAGCAAGTTCGCATCGTTCGTGAGAGATTGAAAACAGCCCAGTCTCGCCAGAAGAGCCAATATGATAGTCATCATAAGGCTGTGACTTTTGAAGTTGGCGATAAGTCTTACCTTCGGGTTACTCCTCTTAAGAGAACCCATCGCTTCGGTATCAAAGGCAAATTGGCCCCTCGTTACATCGGTCCTTTTCGCATTCTTGCGAAACGAGGAGAAGTTGCCTACCAATTGGAACTACCTCCGCACCTATCCAGAGTTCATGACGTGTTCCACGTTTCTCAACTCAGGCGTTGCTTCTCGGATCCTATCCGCGGAGTGGACCACGAAACGCTTGATCTCCAGAACAATCTCACATATCGAGAATACCCCATTCGTATTCTTGATCAAACCGAGCGCACCACTCGACGCCACAATATCAAGTTTCTTAAGGTTCAATGGTCACATCATTCCGAGAGTGAAGCTACTTGGGAAAGGGAGGATCGTCTTTGACTTGAGTACCCCACCCTCTTTCCGGAGGAACCCGAATCTCGGGACGTGATTCTTTTAAGTGGGGGTGAGTTGTCACATCCCTAGTTTAGTACTTGCAATAGGACTAGCTAGAGTGTGCATCATGTTTACTTATCAAAGAAACTTGAAATGAGAATGACAAAAACCCCAGCACCCCTCCTCTAACAACTAGGGTTTGATAAAATCTTTTCCAATGTACCCAAAATGCCCTTCAAAAATGTCCATCATTTCTGCCTTGGTCCTAAACCTCTGCCAAAAATGGTGCACAATTTTCTAGGACATCCAAGGTCTCTGGATTAAATCATATGGTATTTGCATTTGGGCATTTAAATGCTATAAAATATTTTAAATGCTCAAATAATCATAAACTATAATGTTCCATGTTGTTCATATTATATACAGTGGGCATGACAAGTTTCATGAGTTATAAAAATGTTCTGGCATTTTTATTAATTAAACAAAGTTGCAAAAGAAATGAAACAGAAAAGAAATAGGAAAAAGGAGAGAGAAAAGAAGTTACCTGGCGCCCCACCCGGCTCACCTGCCGGCCCAGCCCAGCTGCCGCTCCAGCGAGCTGCTTGGCTCGGCCAGGCAGGCAGGCAGGTGCTCGACTACGGCCGCAGCGCGCGCCACGCAGCTGCCCGCCGCCCTGCTTCCTCCCCTCGCCGCCCTGGAGGCCTGGATCGGTCGTACACCTCGCCCCCGACCTCGCAGACACCCCCCACTCTCCCCAGCTCCTCTCCTTCGCCCTCCCCGCACCATGGCTGACGCCGCCGTGCTCGCACCGTCGTAGTAGCCGCGCCCACCGTCATCCCTGAGCCCCGTCGCCGTGTCCGTCGTCTCCGCCGCCCTCGACTACTTCGAACAGGCCGAGCCCCGAGCGCTCGCTCGCCCTGTAGATGCCCCGACCCCTTCTTCCCCAACTCCGGCCGCGGAGATCCCCCTCGCCGTCCCGCTCAGCTGCGACCACCCCCAAGCTCGCTCCGGCGTCTGCTGCAACCCCTGTGAGCCCAGCTTCGTCCTCCCCCTCTCCGTTGGCTCTCTACCACCCTGGAACGCACCGCACGAAGCTCACCTGCACGCACCGCCGCGGAGCTCGTCGCCGACGATGCTCCGGCCATCCAATGGTCCGGCCACCGTGCCTATCAGCTTCACCGTCACGCGTAGGTGCTGTAGGACCACTCCACGCTCCTCCACGAGCAACGCACCGTCGTCTTCGACTTCGCCGAACTCCGGCAGCCGCTGGACTCGTCGCCGGCGTCATCTCCGGCGACCCCGAGGCCAGCCACCACCTCCATTCGATGCGGTTTGCCTCCAGCTACCCGTAGCTGTGCTCCGCCGTCGTTTTGGCAGCCGGAGCACGAAACCCGCACCTCACCGCCGTGTTTGGCCTCGCCGGCGGCTAAACGCCGGCGAGTTGGACCTGTTTGACCACGGGTTTGACCCCCCTGGGTCACTGACATGTGGGCCCTGCCTGCAAGTCAAACCTAGTTTAGGTGTTAATTTAATTCTAATTAGTTAATTAGTTAACTATGACACTGACCAGTGGGTCCCACTGGTCAGGTTTGACCTGGGCCGCCCTGTTGACTGACTGACGTCAGCATGATGTCATGCTGACGTAGTAAAGGATTTTCTAGGATTTTTTAGATTTAAAAATAATTCAGGAAATTCCAGAAAATGCCTAAACTTCAAAAAATCATATAAATTCAACAATAGCTCAGATGGAAAAGATTTATATATGAAAAATGATCAGAAAATCCAATCATTCCAATGGCACTGGTTTCATGCATGTTTGAGCAAGTTAACCTTGCTGTATACATTAAAACATGATAATGCACTTATTTAAACAATAACTAAAGTGCCAATTCGAATCTTTGATTCAAATAGGCTCAAACCCTTCTGGTTATAGTTGCATTAGCCCAACACACATGCATCTTGCCATGTCATGAGCATGCATCATATTGTTGCATTTGTTTGTTTAATGATTGTATCACCGGTATTCTCTGTGTTAGGTCCTGCTCCCGAGGATACTGCTGCGTATCCAGTTGAAGAGCAGTACCCGACAACCACTTTGTCAGGCAAGCAATCATTGATCATTCCGATACAAACCCAATCTTCTCGCTCCTGCTCTCTTTTACTGCATTAAGGCAACAGCGTGTGAACTGCTACTTGCTGCGGTAGTTGAACCCTATTCCCTTGCATGACCTGTCATTGCCACCGTAAATAGTTTCTGGTGTTTATAGTTTACTGGAGGTCGTGCACAGCGCTGACCCTCGGGGTGGGTTGTGATGCGACAGGTACGTGGCACGGTGTACCGGTTGCCCGTTTGGTGACTCGGGAACCCTGTACACATCGTTTGGGGCCGTGAGCGACACCCCGGCCGGATCTCCCCACGGATGGAACCCAAATAGGCGATAAACCTGGACGAGAGGCTTGAGTAGTTAGTCGGGTCGTGGCTGACACCCTCGCTGGGCTTCCGCTTGAAGGTTGCCGAGTACATGTCGAGTAAACGGCGATAAGTGGTGAAAGCGTGTGTGAATAGGTACACCCCTGCAGGGTTATCAATCTATTCGAATAGCCGTTGTTCGAGGTACAGACTACTTGGTTAGTCTTACAGTTCATAGACAAGTTGATGGATACTACTAAAAGCCTCAAGATAAGTGTGAGTGCTGTGGATGGCCCTTCCGTAGGATGACGGAAGAGGATCCTCGGTAGTGTATTGTTGTGGTGAGTAGAGGACTCGTGTTCGTAATAACATCTTGCAATCCGTTGAGAGTTGTAGTATAGGTTAGCCAAGAGTCAAAGCTGGCTTTCTACTATGAACTCCACTACCCCCTGTTGATAATGTTGCATGTATGATAGGTTCTGTGGTAAGACTTGCTGAGTACCTTTGTACTCATGTTTGCTTAATAACTGTTGCAGAGGAGAACCCTGCCCCTGCTGATGGGTTCTACATAGACGTTGACGTCGACGAGTAGCTTGACACCCAGACGGAGATCTGGAGCTTGTGAAGGGCCCTGTAGATAGTCAGGCTACACCAAGCCTGTTTTATTTTCTAAGTTGTCTGTACTCAGACATGTAGCTTCCGCTTGTGCTTGTATGACTGTATGACTTGAGTGTTGGGTCATGTGACCCCTACCTGTATGGATATGTTATGTATGGCTCTTGGAGCCTTTTAAATAAAGTACTTTGAGTCATAGAGTTCTGTTGTGATGCAATGTTGTATTTGCACATATTGAGCATATTGTGTGTATGGTTGAAATTCTTGGTATGTGTGGGATCCGACACCTAGTTGTTTTCCTTTGGTAGCCTACCTTACAGGGAAATGCCTCCTAGTGATTCCAATGAGCCTTGGTAGCTTGCTACTGCTCGGAACACGTAGGCTGGCCGGCATGTGTCCTTCTTCGTTCCTGTGTCTGTCCCTTAGGGGAAATGTCACGCGCGCGTTGTTCCTTTAAGTCCGTGTAGCTTGCTACGACTTGGGTTCATACGTTAATGACCGACACGTTGATACGTCTCAAACGTATCTACTTTTCCAAACACTTTTGATATTGTTTTGACCTCATTCTTGCATGATTTGGGCTAAACTAACCCGGACTGACGCTGTTTTCAGCAGAGCTGCCTGTATGTTTTATTTGTGTGCAGGAAAACGGATTTTTAACTATCTCAGAAAAATCCACGAAAAATCATGAAAAATCCACGCACCCGAAGAAACCAAATACCAGAAGTGGGGCCAGAGGGGGGCCAGGGGGTGCCCAGGCGCCCTGTGGGCGCGCCCCCCCTGGGCCGCGCGGGGGGGGGGGGG
>LR738711.1:96641126-96700938 GCA_902687465.1 Secale cereale | reverse complement strand
GGGGGGGGGCGCCTGGGTGGGGCCCACACCCCCTGGTGCCCTACTTTAGCCCGTATTTTTTCCTCCGAGGCAAAAACCCCAGATCGGAAGTCCTTTCGCTGTTTTTCGTCGCGGAGCCGCCGCCACCCTCTGTTCTTCTTCGGGAGGGCTAATCTGGAGGCTGATTTGGCCTCCGGAGAGGGGAGATCGTCGCCATCGTCATCATCATCACCACTTCATCATCCCTCCATGACTTCCCCCTTCATGTGTGAGTAATTCCCTTGCTGTAGGCGAAGGGGATGGTAGGGATTGGATGAGTTAGATCATGTAATAGTTTGTCAGATTGTTGGGGGCATGTTGCCTATCATCTAGTATGGTGTTTATCATCTTTGCTACAACATGTTATTCTTAATGCTTGACACTTAGGGCCTGAGTGCCATGATTTCAGATCTGAACCATATGTGTTTGCATGAATATATTTGTGTTCTTGATCCTATCTATGAGTTGTATGCACCTGTTACGGTTCGGAACCGGCGATCCCAAAGGTGACAGCTTGGGACACCAAAGGGGATGGTCCGTAGTTTGAGGATTACATGTATCCATTGAGTTCATTGCTTTGTTCCGGTGCTCTTTGACAGGAGCACCTTAATATCCATTAGTTCCTTTTGGCCCCGTTCGTAGCAGGATGGTAGGACAAAAGATGTTGTGCAAGTTCTTATTGCAAGCACGTACAACTACCTACGGGATACATGCCTAATGTTTGATATTTGCCTAGATGATCATTACCTTTCCGTATGCCGTGCCCCGAGTTAGAAACTATCTCATCCATGCAACGCCCGACCATCCATCTCCCTAGCCTACAGTATTTTAAACCTTGCTTGTCACTAGTTGCTACTTTTGCTATTTACTACTGCTATTTACTTTTGCTGTTTACTTTTACTATTACTATCATCACTATCATATCACTGTTACCACTTATCTTTTGTTGCAAGTTAGTATATTTTAGGTGCGGTTGAATTGACAACTCAACTGTTAAAGCTTATAAATACTCTTTGGCTCCCCGTGTGTCGAATCAATAAATTGGGTTATTCTTACCCGCGAAGACTATCTCGATCCCTTACGGTTGAGGGTTATCAAGTACCGTTTTCTGGCGCCGTTGCCGGGGAGCATAGCAATATTTACAAGTCTACTTGAGGTATCCTACCTGCTGCACTTTATTCACTATGGGTAAGAAAGGTGACCCCAAGGTTCTGATCTTACGATCCACTACAAGAAGAGGTACTGCTCTAAGCACTAGTGCTACGCTTGATTCACCTTCTGTTATGAGTAAGTTTGCCTCACCACCACCACATGATGCTCCTACTGAATCTGTCACTATGTCTGATACTCTTGATGATGCTTCTACTACTTTTGATGATGATATTAGTTCGCTTGGTTATGCTCTTGAGAAACAAATTACTGTTGCTGCTGAAAAATATGGAATTGAACTTCCTGTTACTCGCTACCCTATTGGTGAAACTTATGATTTTCCTGAATTGAGTAAACTCCAGGAGAGGCTCCTTGATGATGATTACTATATACTTGATGAAGATTTATGCAAGGAACTGACAGAGTTTGCCGGCTCTGACCCTGAAACTATTAAGAAAATATTTGAAAAACACTATTTGAAAAACAAAACCGTTCCTAATCCTGAGTTTGCTACATCCCCTATATGCATTGATGATCCTGATTTTGATTTCTCTGTTGATCTTTCACTTATACCTATGGTTGAAGCTGACCCCTTTTATGGCAGAGAAAATGATGATGATATTGCACACCTGACTAAACTTGGTGAACTAGGTAGCTTGTTTACCACAGATGAGAAGATACACTACTTTTATGTGACCAAGCTTCTTCCTTTCTCGTTGAAGGAAGGTGCTAAAGCATGGTATGATTCACTCCCATGCGGTTCTATTAAGAGTCCTCAGGACTTAGCTCACTCTTTTGTTGATAAGTACTTTCCTGCTCATATGCAACATGCTGCTTTACAAAGAATTTATAACTTTAAACAGTTGCAGGATGAGTCCCTCCCTAAAGCTTGGGGGAGGTACTGCAGTTTGATTCAGGCTAGACCAGGACATGGAGTTCCTAAGAATGAATTAATTGATATATTCTATGCTGGTTTAACTGATGAATCTAGGTCCTATCTGGACAGTTGTGCTGGTTGTGTTTTCAGGAAAAGAACACCGGACGATGCGGAAGATTTAATGGGCAGAATTGCCAAGAACCATGAAGATTGGTCCGTCCCTGAACCACCTCCACCAACAAAGAAGAGGGGCATGTTTGTTCTAAGCCCCGAGGATATGCGAGAAGCAAAGAAGTCTATTAAAGAGAAAGGTATTAAAGCTAAAGATGTGAAGAATCTACCCCCTATTGAGAAGCTGTGTGAGCCTACCACTCACCCTCCTATGGTAGAGGTACACTCTCTTTCAGATTTCAACGCAAGTGACATCCCTCATGGTAAACCTCCTGATCAATGTTTAGATGAGTTTGATAATTTTATTATGAAACAGAATCATTTTAATGAGAGGATAGAAAGTCAGTTGCATGATAATTCCCTTGCTATCAAAAAGTTGCTTGGTGTTTTAGATAGAACAGTTAATGATGTTCAATGTCTTGTGAAGCATTTTCATATGGTTCAAACTCAGCTTGATCAAATTTCTAATGTGCAAAGAGATTTGCTTGCTAACAATGCCAAACAAGATAAATTGCAGGCTTTTGGGATTAAGACCCGAGGAGGAACTAGTACTCAAGATCCTCTTTATCCAGAGGGACATCCGAAGAGAATCGAGCAAGATTCTCAAATACAGGAAGAAGAAATTGTTGTCTCTCCAAATAAGAAAAAGAAACATAAAGAGACTGACAATTCTAATGATCCTATTGCAGATGAAGAGCCAGCTATTGATCCCAACAGTGTATCTATCTCCGATGCTGAGACTGAAGACGGTGCTGAACCTGAAGGTAATAATAATGAGAAGAATGATCCACCTGAAGTTCGAGAAGAAGAAGCACCTGACAAACGTAAGAGGTACACTAAAGAAGACTTCATCGCAAGAAAACATGGGAAGGAGAAAGAACCATGGGTACAGAAACCCATGCCCTTTCTAGGTAAGTCCATCAAATCTAAAGAAGAAGAGCATTATAATAAGTTTTGTGAATGGATTAAACCTCTTTTTCTTCAAATCCCTTTGACTGATGCTATTAAGTTACTTCCTTATTCAAAATATATGAAAGATATTATCACCAACAAAAGAAAAGTTCCTAATGATGCAATATCTACTATGCTTGCTAACTATTCTTTTAGTGGAAAGATTCCTGCGAAGCTCGGTGATCCAGGTATACCCACCATTCCTTGCTCGATAAAGAATAATTATGTCAAAACTGCTTTATGTGATCTTGGAGCGGGAGTGAGTGTTATGCCTCTCTCTCTTTATGAGGCTCTGTTTAGAGAAACTAATTCCTACAGATATCTCCCTTCAGATGGCTGACAAGTCAACCGCTGTTCCGATAGGTATTTGTGAGGATGTTCCAGTTGAAGTTGCTAATTGTTTAATTCTTACTGATTTTGTTGTGCTTGACATGCCCGAGGATGGGAGCATTTCCATTATTCTTGGTAGACCTTTCCTTAACACCGCAGGTGCTATTATTGATTGCAATAAAGGGAAGGTTACCTTTCATGTGAATGATAAAGACCACACGGTATATTTTCCGAAGAAGACCGACAGGAGGCATGCCCTCAACTCTATAGAGAATATCGAGACCGTGAAAATTGGAGAATGGGATAGTCCACTACATGTGCCTCACAAATACAAAACTATCATGGTAGGGACAATGTCCATCAAGGTAAAAGTTCAGTGATTACTTTGTAGGAGGTGATACTTTTTGCTCTATATATCGCTTGTTTGTTGGTAAGACTTGATCAACCTTACTAGTGAACGTGTTTTATATGGATAAAAAGTTGAGCTTTCTATATTTTCATTTGTTTTTAGTATTGTCCTACTTTCTGTACCAAGTATCTATGTTTTTGAAGCTTCACAATACTACTAACTACTTCAAGTTTTCAGAGAGTTTCGCAGCTTTTTGAACTTCGAAAAAATTTCAACAGTGAAGTTTTCAGAAAAATTCCAGAAAAATTATATTAAAAATTTCCACAACGAGAGAGACCCGGAAAGTCCTGGGGCCAGCCAGGGGGGGCCACCAGTGGCCCAGGCGGCCAGCTGGCGCGGCCCAGCCCCTGGCCGCGCCCACAGGGCGCCTGGGGCCCACGGGACCCCCCTCCAGGTACTTCTTCCCCTCTCTCTCTCTTTTTCCAGAAACCTGAGTTCTGGTCGTGTTCTTCTTGTTCTTGCTGTTCTTGGGGGCGATTCTTCGATCTCTCTCTACAGCCCATCATCTGAGCTGAAATTTTGAGCAAATACTCCTTGGTATGTGACTCCTCCACTTCTCCAATTAGATTTCTGATTGGTGGCCTCATTTGTGAGTATTTAGTAGTTCTTGGTGCTGTAGAGATGAGCTTGCATGCATGTGTAGAAAGTTATTTTCCAAGTTTTGATGCAAGTCTATGCCTTGGGCAAGTGAGTTGAGTAGTTTGCCTTAGCTCACTTTGTTTTAATCCTCGTTTTTGTGAATTGTAAAAAATTTCAGAAATGAGTTTATTAGGAAGGGCAAAAGGATGGCTTGAGAAGAGGAGGCCCGCACACTCCGATCGAGTCACTAGGGCTGCAGCTTCACCAACGACTGCCAGGGTGAGCTATAATGAAGATCATGTGCCCCTGGAGTTGTTGGAAGATACAAGTCCAGCACGTGCGATGACATATCCATGTGACGAATTCATGGAAGCTGCGGGAATCAAGGATGAGTTTTATAATCTTTGTGCTAATGCAGGTTTGACACGGCTCGTCACCAGCCGTGTTACTCAGTATCAAAAACTCACCTCCATTTTCATTAACAGTTTTAGATATAATCCTGAATCAGGTGCTATTGAGTTTAAAATTTATAATGATCTTATCACCATGACTTTGGGAAATTTTTGTGAAGTAATAGGTGTGCCGAACGTTGGGAGGACGGCAAGGATGACTACTCAGCCCTCCGAGCTGAAAAGCGTCATCAACTCTCTCTGCAGCATGGGTACGAGGGATATTCATCGGTCGAAGATCTCCAGTATCTTGTTTCCTCACCTAAGGTATTTTGCATATTATATTGCTAGAGGGGTGCTAGCTCGTGACAACACGAGCAACATTTCTGCTCCGGATATTGCTATCCTAGCAGCAGCCCTCTCAGGGAGGTCTGATTATAATATTGGTACCTTAATTGCTCGACGCCTTGCTATGAACGGTAACAAGGGGGACTTATATGGTGGCATTTATGCCACGCTTATCTTAGAGCATCTTGGAGGCACCCCACACCCTGATGATACTCCTTTTACTTATTTAAGCTTTGATCTTGCTGCTATGAAAAGGCATAAGTTTGTTACCATGGGTTCTGAACTTGATAACCTTGTTTATATCTTGCGTTTCGGAACTACCGTGGAACGCGAGATCCGTCTACCTGCACCTCTTTTGTTTGATTATTCTCGCAGGAACGGATGGTCCTTTGATGTTGTCCAGTTTGATGAGTTCATGGTCCAGCATCAGTTCCATAACCCCATGGAGGGGGTTGTGCCCGACGAGGAGAGGCACGGTGAGATACCACATTTTCCGGATGAGACCGCCACCGAGTTTGGTGAAGGGTCTTCCTCTGTTTGGCGCTCGAAACCTTCCTCGTGGGAGACTCCGAGGAGTTCGGTGTCCGCGCCATCATCCTTCTACGACCCTTGGTCTCACCACCATACCCCTGGAGCAGGAGGCTCCTGGGGGCAGTAGCTGCTACCAACTTAGGCCAAAAGCCTAAGCTTGGGGGAGTACGTGCCCTTCTCACTTTTCCATTAGATCAGCTCGAGTCCGTGATGGCATTTGATTATATTTCCTACGTTCGATCGTGCAAGTGACAAGCAGTAATGACGAAGATCGACTGAAAGGAAGCAACAAGGAAGACCGGTATGAACTCTTATTGTTTCTACTTTTGTATATATGCCTGTACTTACGATCTAGAGACCAGCTTGTAGCGACATAGTGCTATGTTTACAATGCTATTCCAGTGGTTCATGCTTTCCTTGTGGCTAGTCTCGAATAACTAGAGTATATAATGTGTTATTGAAATGATCTACATGCATTGCACTGTTCATAGTCTGGTATACTAAGGTGGTATTTCCCTTTAGGGAATTTTTGGATTGACTTGGCACATGCTTACACATGTTTAAGACTAAAAAGTCTACTTTGCCTTGATGATCTTTGAGTTTTAGAATAGTTATATCACTTTCATGCCCGATTCAATGTTGCTTTGTCGCTCTGCATGATTATGACCGTTATTGCTCTCTAGTTGGTCGCTTCCCAGTCTTTTGCTAAACCTCCACCCGTACTAAGCGGAATGACTGCTTGTGCATCCAAAACCTTTAAACCTGTTATGCCATATGAGTCCACTATACCTTCCTATACATGGTATTTACCTGCCATCCCTAACGAAGACTTTCATGTACCACCTCGAAATTAATCAAAAGCATTTCCCTTTTTTTTGTGCCTATGTTTTAGCTCATGAGGAAGTAGTAGTTAATTCATGATCTCTTTAAGTTGGACAAGTTTCACCCCTGGATTGCATGTATAATGTGCGAACCACTAATATGAAAAGGAACTGGCATTGAGTGCGCCCGGCTCAGAAAGATAATATAACAAACAAACCCTCCTTCACGCTTTGTTCATGAGAAATCAGAAAACTTTGGCAGTGATAAACAAAGGAGATTAAGAGGATGTGATCGTCCTCATGCGGGAGCCGTTCCTCGAGACTTGTCTAGCTTAAAAAGTGATTGAGTTATCTGCTAGCATTCGTTGACGAAATATGCACCTCTCAAAACATATTTACTTCTGTTTTTAAAACCAAGAGCTCTGGCACATGTTTAGTTTTTGTTTCCGATCACGGATTTTCAACTTTGCCAATAAAAGTCACGGTTCGAGAGTCTCACCTTCCTTCTTCAAAGCACTGACTAGGAGAGCATAATTGTCATTCTGAGTGTAATGTGCATTGTCCCAAAGTATTACATTGTCTTCTGCATACTTGTGATATGATTTATTCTGAAATTCTTAGTTCTAGTCTCCTTTAAAACTCTGGAGGAGTCTCTGCATTTATGTTTTGCTTCACTCATGGGGGCTAGCGAGATACCACCTTAATATGCTCAAGCTATGGGCAATGTGATCTTGTCTTGATTTTCAGTAATATATTGTTTACTCTTAATTATTTGTGACTGGTCACTTGAAAGAAGGATTGCTCCTTGCATTGTTCTCATAAGTACTATTTTAATACTTGCTGAACTCTTTTCGTAGTACATGCTTATATACATCTAATGAAGCAAAAGAGTTTGTCAAAGTTTTCTTTGTCGCGTCCAGTTCGTTGAATTGAATTGCTTGAGGACAAGCAATATGCTAAGC
Organism: Secale cereale; assembly: GCA_902687465.1. Taxonomy (NCBI): domain Eukaryota; kingdom Viridiplantae; phylum Streptophyta; class Magnoliopsida; order Poales; family Poaceae; genus Secale; species Secale cereale. Next base: position 96,693,403 of record LR738711.1, on the reverse strand, counting down.
TTGGGGGAGTTGATACATCTCAAACGTATCTACTTTTCCAAACACTTTTGATATTGTTTTGACCTCATTCTTGCATGATTTGGGCTAAACTAACCCGGACTGACGCTGTTTTCAGCAGAGCTGCCTGTATGTTTTATTTGTGTGCAGGAAAACGGATTTTTAACTATCTCAGAAAAATCCACGAAAAATCACGAAAAATCCACGCACCCGAAGAAACCAAATACCAGAAGTGGGGCCAGAGGGGGGCCAGGGGGTGCCCAGGCGCCCTGTGGGCGCCCCCCCTGGGCCGCGCCGGGGGGGCGCCTGGGTGGGGGCCACACCCCCTGGTGCACTACTTTAGCCCGTATTTTTTCCTCCGAGGCAAAAACCCCAGATCGGAAGTCCTTTCGCTGTTTTTCGTCGCGGAGCCGCCGCCACCCTCTGTTCTTCTTCGGGAGGGCTAATCTGGAGGCTGATTTGGCCTCCGGAGATGGGAGATCGTCGCCATCGTCATCATCATCACCACTTCATCATCCCTCCATGACTTCCCCCTTCATGTGTGAGTAATTCCCTTGCTGTAGGCGAAGGGGATGGTAGGGATTGGATGAGTTAGATCATGTAATAGTTTGTTAGATTGTTGGGGGCATGTTGCCTATCATCTAGTATGGTGTTTATCATCTTTGCTACAACATGTTATTCTTAATGCTTGACACTTAGGGCCCGAGTGCCATGATTTCAGATCTGAACCATATGTGTTTGCATGAATATATTTGTGTTCTTGATCCTATCTATGAGTTGTATGCACCTGTTACGGTTCGGAACCGGCGATCCCAAAGGTGACAGCTTGGGACACCAAAGGGGATGGTCCGTAGTTTGAGGATTACATGTATCCATTGAGTTCATTGCTTTGTTCCGGTGCTCTTTGACAGGAGCACCTTAATATCCATTAGTTCCTTTTGGCCCCGTTCGTATCGGGATGGTAGGACAAAAGATGTTGTGCAAGTTCTTATTGCAAGCACGTACAACTACCTACGGGATACATGCCTAATGTTTGATATTTGCCTAGATGATCATTACCTTTCCGTCTGCCGTGCCCCGAGTTAGAAACTATCTCATCCATGCAACGCCCGACCATCCATCTCCCTAGCCTATAGTATTTTAAACCTTGCTTGTCACTAGTTGCTACTTTTGCTATTTACTACTGCTATTTACTTTTGCTGTTTACTTTTACTATTACTATCATCACTATCATATCACTATTACCACTTATCTTTTGTTGCAAGTTAGTATATTTCAGGTGCGGTTGAATTGACAACTCAACTGTTAAAGCTTATAAATACTCTTTGGCTCCCCGTGTGTCGAATCAATAAATTGGGTTATTCTTACCCGCGAAGACTATCTCGATCCCTTACGGTTGAGTGTTATCACACGTTCGTTGCTGGGTCATGGATGCCTGTCTCTGTAATTTAGTGCCACTTTTGGTTTATAACTAGCCAAGTCGGCCCGGGTTCTCTGTCATATGGATGCTAGCGACACTGTCATATACGTGTGCCAAAATGCGCAAACGGTCCCGGGCCAGGTAAGGTGGCACCCGTGGGGTTACCGTGCGTGAGGCCGCAAAGTGATATGACGTGTTACAGCTAGATCGGTGTGACTTAGGATCGGGGTCCTGACAATTCTCCCCCTAGAGATGAATTGCCTGATGTGCCTGAGGGTTATGTTATGGATGAAGAAACTGCTAGAGATCTTTTTGCTTGCAAAGATAGATATGATCTTAAGAAATTGTTAGCTAAGCTGAAAGAGAAGTCTTTGAATGCTAGAATGAAATATGACCCTGCTTTTGCCACTTCACCTATCTGTATTTCAGATAAGGATTATGATTTCTCTGTCGATCCTGAGTTAATTATTTTCGTTGAATCTGATCCTTTTTATGGCTATGAATCTGAAACTATCGTGGCACATCTTACTAAATTGAATGATATAACCACCCTATTCACTCATGAGGAAAAAATTTGTTACTACTATATCCTTAAGTTATTTCCATTCTCCTTAAAGGGTGACGCTAAAACATGGTTTAATTCTCTTGCTCCTGGTTGTGTGCATAGTCCCCAGGATATGATTTATTCCTTCTCTGCTAAATATTTCCCTGCTCATAAGAAACAAGCTGCCTTAAGGGAAATATATAATTTTGTGCAAATTGAAGAAAAGAGTCTCCCACAAGCTTGGGGGAGGCTTCTCCAATTACTTAATGCTTTACCTGATCATCCTCTCAAGAAAAATAAAATATTTGATATCTTTTATATTGGACTAACCGATGCTTCCAGAGACCACCTCGATAGTTGTGCTGGTTGTGTTTTCAGGGAAAGTACTGTTGAGCAGGCTGAATTGCTATTGAATAAAATATTGAGTAATGATAATGATTGGACACTTCCTAAACTAACTTGTAAGCCAACTCCAAAGAAAAGGGGTACTCTATTTCTCAGTCCTGAATATATGCAAGAGGCAAAGAAATCTATGAAAGAAAAGGGTATTAAAGCTGAAGATGTTAAGAATTTACCACCTATTGAAGAAATACATGGTCTTAATAACCCGATACAGGTAGTAAATGTAAATTCTCTCTATAGATTTGATGAAGGTGATATTCGTCGTAATAAGTCTGCTAGCCAATGCTTGGATGAGTTTGATAATTTTATTGTTAAACAAGAAAACTTCAATGCTTATGTTGGTAGACAATTGAAACGTAATGCTTATATGATTGAACACTTGAGTGATTTTATGTATAGAGTTAAAGGTGAACTTAAACTCATTAGTAAACATGCTTCTATGGTTACCACTCAGGTAGAACAAGTGCTTAAAGCACACGATGATTTGCTTAATGAATTAAATAATAAGAAAAATGATAATGATGTTAGAGTTATGACTAGAGGGGGTAAAATGACTCAAGAACCTTTGTATCCCAAGGGCCACCCTAAGAGAGTTGAGCAAGATTCTCAGAGAACTAATGTTGATGCACCTAGTCCTTCTAAGAAGAAGAAAAAGTAAAATGATAGGACTTTACATGCTTCTAGTGAACCTGTTGTTGACACACATGAGAATCCCAATGATATTTCTATTTCTGATGCTGAAACACAATCTGGTAATGAACATGAACCTAGTGATAATGATAATGGTGATGTTCATGTTGATGCTCAACCTAGCAATACCGACGATGTAGAGATTGAACCTGCTATTGATTTTGATAACCCACAATCAAAGAATCAACATTATGATAAGTGACTTCGTTGCTAGGAAGCATGGTAAAGAAAGAGAACCATGGGTTCAGAAACCCATGCCCTTTCCTTATAAACCATCCAAGAAAAAGGTTGATGAGGATTTTGAGCGCTTTGCTGAAATGATTAGACCTATCTTTTTGCGTATGCGTTTAACTGATATGCTTAAAACAAATCCTTATGCTAAGTATATGAAAGATATTGTTACAAATAAAAGAAAGATACCGGAAGTTGAAATTTCCACCATGCTTGCCAATACTTTTAAAGGTGGAATACCAAAGAAACTAGGAGATCCAGGAGTACCAACTATACCATGCTCCATTAAAAGAAACTATGTTAAAACTGCTTTATGTGATCTTGGAGCCGGTGTTAGTGTTATGCATCTCTCTTTATATCATAGACTTGATTTAAATAAGTTGACACCTACTGAAATATCATTGCAAATGGTCGATAAATCAACTGCTATACTTGTCGGTATTTGTGAGGATGTGCCTGTTGTGGTTGCAAACGTTACTGTTTTAACGGACTTTGTTATTCTTGATATTCCCGAGGACAATAGTATGTCGATTATCCTTGGTAGACCCTTTTTGAATACTGCAGGGGCTGTTATTGATTGCAACAAAGGCAATGTCACTTTTCATGCTAATGGTAATGAGCATACGGTACACTTTCCGAGGAAACAACCTCAAGTCCACAGTATCAATTCTATTGGAAAAATTTCAACGATTATTTTTGGAGGTTTTGAATTCCCTCTTCCTACTGTCAAGAAGAAATATGATATTCTTAATGTTGGGGACATGCATATCCCCGTTGAGGTAACCTAGTGTTATTCGAAAATTCTCCGATCTCATGTTATTCGGAAAAAGTTTGTTAACAAGACTTGATCAACCTTGTTAGTGGATTCCTCTTGATGAGCATGAGATGGATGAAGTTAGAAAGCACAACTCTCTGTACCCTCTTTCTACTTTCTGTTATTTAGATAAAATAAAGCAAAAATAATATTTTATGTCTGTTTTCTGAATTATCCTTGCAATAAAAATACCCCGAAAATAAAAGTTCTCCAAATGTCCTGAAAATGAAACATGATTTTTTGTAGAATATTTAAGAATTTCTGGCACTGAGAACACACCAGGGGGGGGCCACCATTTGGCCACGAAAGTGCAGGACGCGCCCACCCCCTGCGGTGCGCCCCCATGCCTCGTGGGTCCCAGGTGGACCTCCTCCACTTATTCCAGCACCCACTCACTTCGTCTTCCTCTAGAAAAAATCCTCCCATAGCTCAAACCCATGTTCTAGCTTGTTTTGCTGCCATTTTCGATCTCCTTGCTCAAAGCTTCATTCACAAAACTGTTATGGGGGATTGTTTCTTCGGTATGTAACTCCTCCAATGGTCAAATTAGTTTTTGTTCTAGTGCTTTATTTATTGCAAAAAAAATCTGCTAAGGTGACCCTATTCTTGAGCTTGCATGTGAAATTTATATGGTCAAAAGTAGTTTTAAGGCATGATATAGTCTCTAGGAACTTGTTGGAGTAGTTGCTATCAATCTTGTTGAGTTTGGTTCACTTTTATTTTGAGTCACTAAGAATTTCAGAAATTTTTCAGAGGAAGAAAATGTTGAGGAGATTGTTGAGAGGCTCTTCGAGCCGAAGCTCGGAGGATAAGTGGAACGAGGAGAATAAAAAGCCCAAATACAATCTCCCTCGCACTTCGGAGGTTCGACCGTGCTTATGGCCTTGTGATGTGTTCTTAAGAGCCGCCATAATTTATGAAGACTTTTATTACTTGGCTGAGAATGCAGGCCTCACCGATTTCCTCCACGGCCAGCGCGAACAGTATCTCCTACTCACTAATATTTTCGTGCAAAAAATTAATTTCCATGCTAAGAAATCACCACCTTCAGTGGAGTTTGCTACTTCTCGAGCTTGCGTTGTATTCCCTCGAAGAGGAAAGGGTGGTGCAGCACAGTAGCGTAAGTATTTCCCTCAGTTTTTGAGAACCAAGGTATCAATCCAGTAGGAGATCACGCGTGAGTCCCTCGCACCTGCACAAACAAATAAGAACTTCGCAGCCAACGCGATAAGGGGTTGTCAATCCCTTTACGGTCACTTACGAAGGGTGAGATCTGATAGATATGATAGTATTATATTTTTGGTATTTTTGGATATAAGAACATAAAGTAAATAAATCAAAGTAAAGTAGATGAAAGATTAATATGTTGAGAATAGACCCGAGGGCCATAGGTTTCACTAGTGGCTTCTCTCATGATAGCAGAATTCTACGGTGGGTGAACGAATTACTGTCGAGAAATTGATAGAAAAGCGCATAGTTATGAGAATATCTAGGCATGATCATTATATATAGGCATCACGTCCGTGACAAGTAGACCGAAACGATTCTGCATCTACTACTATTACTCCACACATCGACCGCTATCCAGCATGCATCTAGAGTATTAAGTTCATAAGAACAGAGTAATGCTTTAAGCAAGATGGCATGATTTAGAGGAATAAACTCAAGCAATATGATATAAACCCCATCTTTTTATCCTCGATGGCAACAATACAATACGTGCCTTGCTGCCCCTATAGATTGAAACCAAAGCCAAGCACTTCTCCCATTGCAAGAACTATAGATCTAGTAGGCCAAACCAAACCAATAATTCAAAGAGACTTGCAAGGATATTATAATCAGACATAAATGATTTCAGAAAAGAATCAAATATTTCTCATAGATAATCTTGATCATAAACCCACAATTCATCGGATCTCAACAAACACACCGCAAAAAGATTACATCGAATAGATCTCCTCGAAGATCGAGGAGAACTTTGTATTGAGATCCAAAAAGAGAGAAGAAGCCATCTAGCTAATAACTATGGACCCGAAGGTCTGTGGTAAACTAATCACAACTCATTGGTGAGGCCATGTCGTTCATGTAGAAGCACTCCGTGGTAGATCCCCCCTCCATAAGAGCTCCGGAACAGGCCCCAACATGGGATCTCACAGGAACAGAAGGTTGCGGTGGTGGAATTAGGGTTTTCTCTGTTGCCTCGATGTTTTCAGGGTACATGGATATATATTGGAGGAAGGAGGGCATCGGCGGAGCTAGAGGGGGCTCACGAGGGTGGGGGCGCGCCCAGGGGGAGGGGGCGCGCCTTGGACCCTCGTGGCCACCTCCTTCGTTCCCTCGCGTGTACTCCAGTCTTCTGGGTAGATACGGTTCCAAAAATCACTCTCCCGAAGGTTTCATTCTGTTTGGACTCCGTTTGATATTCCTTTTCTGCGAAACCCTGAAATAGGCAAAAAAACAGCAATCTGCACTGGGCCTTGGGTTAGTAGGTTAGTCCCAAAAATAATATAAAAGTGTATAATAAAGCCCATTAAACATCCAAAACAGAATATATAGTAGCACGGAACAATCAAAAATTATAGATACATTGGAGACGTATCAAGCATCCCCAAGCTTAATTCCTGCTCATCCTCGAGTAGGTAAATGATAAAAACCGAATTTTTGATGTGGAATTCTAACTAACATAATTCTCAATGTAATTCTCATTGTTGTGGCATGAATGTTCAAATCCGAAAGAGTCAAGATAAAAGTTTATATTGACATAATAATAATAATACTTCAAGCATACTAACAAAGCAATCATGTCTTCTCAAAATAACACGGCCAAAGAAAGTTCATCCCTACAAAATCATATAGTTAGGCTATGCTCCATCTTCGTCACACAAAATACTCCAATCATGCACAACCCCGGTTTCAGCCAAGCACTTGTTTCATACTTTAATTTTGTCAAACTCTTTCAACTTTCACGCAATACATGAGCGTGAGCCATGGACATAACACTATGTGGAATAGAGTGGTGGTTGTGGAGAAGACAAAAAGAGATAGATGGTCTCACATCAACTAGGCGTATCAATGGGCTATGGAGATGCCCATCAATAGATATCAGTGTGAGTGAGTAGGGATTGCCATGCAACGGATGCACTAGAGCTATAAATGTATGAAAGCTCAACAAAAGAAACTAAGTGGGCGTGCATCCAACTTGCTTGCTCACGAAGACCTAGGGCATTTGAGGAAGCCCATCGTTGAAATATACAAGCCAAGTTCTATAATGAAAATTCCCACTAGTATATGAAAGTGACTAAACAAGAGACTCTCTATCATGAAGATCAATGTGATACTTTGAAGCACAAGTGTGGAAAAATATAGTAGCATTGTCCCTTTTCTTTTCTTTTTCTTTTTTTTCTTTTTTTTGGGTCTTTCTTTTTTTCTTTGGCCTTTCCTTTTTTCCCTTTTTTCTTTTTTTTCTTTGGGTCAATGCTCTAATAATGACGATCATCACAATTATATTGATTTACAACTCGATATTACAACTCGATACTAGAACAAAGTATGACTCTATATGAATGCCTCCGGCGCTGTACCGGGATGTGCAATGAATCAAGAGTGACATGTATGAAAAATTATGCATGGTGGCCTAGCCACAAATACGATGCCAACTACATGATCATGCATGGCAATATGACAATGATGAAGTGTGTCATAACAAACGGAACGGTGCAAAGTTGCATGGCAATATATCTTGGAATGGCTATGGAAATGCCATGATAGGTAGGTATGGTGGCTGTTTTGAGGAAGGTATATGGTGGGTGTATGGTACTGGCGAAAGTTGCGCGGTACGAGAGAGGCTAGCAATGGTGGAAGGGTAAGAGTGCGTATAATCCATGGACTCAACATTAGTCATAAAGAACTCACATACTTATTGCAAAAATCTACAAGTCATCAAAACAAAGTACTACACGCATGCTCCTAGGGGGGAGGTTGGTAGGAGTTAACCATCGCGCGCCCCTGACCTAATACCTCATGCTTCAAATTTGTCACACAACGGTTACCATACGTGCATGCTACGGGACTTGCAAACTTTAACACAAGTATTTCTCAAATTCACAACTACTCTACTAGCATGACTCTAATATCACCATCCTCATATCTCAAAACAATCATCGAGTATCAAACTTCTCTTAGTATTCAATGCACTTTATGTGAAAGTTTTTACTATACTCATCTTGGATGCCTATCATATTAGGACTAGTTTTATAACCAAAGCACATTACCATGCTGTTCTAAAAGAATCTCAAATAGATATAAGTGAAGCATGAGAGATCAACAATTTCTACAAAATAAAACCACCACAGTGCTCTAAAAGATATAAGTGAAGCACTAGAGCGAAACTATCTAGCTCAAAAGATATAAGTGAAGCACATAGAGTATTCTAATAAATTCGAAACCATATTTATCTCTCTCAAAAGGTGTGTCTAGTAAGGATGATTGTGGCAAACTAAAAAGCAAAGACTCAAATCATACATGACGCTCCAAGCAAAACACATATCATGTGGTGAATAAAAATATAGTCTCGAGTATGGTTACTGATAGAAGAAGACGAAACAGGGGTTGCCTTCCCGGGGCATCCCCAAGCTTAGGCTTTTGGTTGTCCTTGAATTTTACCTTGGGTGCCTTGGGAATCCCCAAGCTTAGGCTCTTGCCACTCTTGGTTCCATAGTCCATCAAAGCCATACTCAAAACTTGAAAATTTCACAACACAAAACTTAGCCAAAAATCTCATGAGCTCCGTTAGTATAAGAAAACAAACCACCACTCAAAGGTACTGTAATGAACTCATTCTTTGTTTCTATTGGTGTTAAAGCTACTGTATTACAACTTCTCTATGATTCATATTCCCCAATACTACTCATAGATGCATCAAAATAAGCAAACAACACACGAAAAACAGAATCTGTCAGAAACAGAACAATCTGTAGTAATCTGTAACTTTCGAATACTTTTGTAACTCCAAAAAATTGCAATAAATTGTTAAACGTGAGGAATTTGTCTATTAATCATCTGCAAAAAGAATCAACTAAATAGCACTCTCCAGTAAAATCTGGTGGCTAGTCTCGTGAGCGCTAAAGTTTTTGTTTTTTACAGCATGATCATATAAACTTCACACAAGTCTTCCCAAAGGTTCTACTTGGAACAAACACTAATTAAAACACAAAACCACATCTGAATAGAAGCTAGATGCAATATTTATTCCTAAACAGAAGCAAAAACAAATAAAATAAAATTGGGTTGCCTCCCAACAAGCACTATCATTTAACACCCCTAGCTAGGCACAATACAACAATAGATCTAGGTATTGCCATCTTTGGTAGGCAATCCATAAGTGGCTCTCATAATAGATTCATAAGGTAATTGGATTTTCTTTCTAGGAAAGTGTTCCATGCCTTTCCTTAACGGAAATTGGAATCTAATATTTCCTTCCTTCCTGTCAATAATTGCTCCAATCGTTCTAAGGAAAGGTCTACCAAGAATAATAGGAAATGAAGGATTGCAATCTATATCAAGAACAATGAAATCTGCGGGCACATAATTCCTATTGGTAACAATAAGAACATCATTAATCCTTCCCATAGGTTTCTTAATGGTAGAATCCGCAAGATGCAAATTCAAAGAACAATCATCAAGCTCATGGAAACCTAACAAATCACACAAAGTTTTTGGGAGAGTAGAAACACTTGCACCCAAATCACACAAGGCAAAGCATTCATGATCTTTAATTTTAATTTTAATAGTAGGTTCCCACTCATCATAAAGCTTTCTAGGGATAGAAACTTCTAATTCAAGTTTTTCTTCATAAGATTGCATCAAAGCATCAATTATGTGTTTGGTAAAAGCTTTATTTTGACTATAAGCATGCAGAGTGTTTAGTACAGATTGCAATAAGGAAATACAATCTATCAAAGAACAATTATCATAATTGAATCCCTTGAAATCCAAAATAGTGGGTTCATCACTATGCAAAGTTTTAATCTCTTCAATCCCACTTTTAACAATTTTAGTATCAAGATCTAAAAACTCTGAATCATTGGGACACGTTTTAACTAAAGTAGACTCATCTCCAGTCCCATATTTATCAAGATTCATACTAGAAAACAAGGATCTAATAGGAGACACATCAATAGCTTTCAGATCTTCATATTTATTTTCATGTTCTTCCTGTTTAGCAGCCATCTTATTAACTAAGGTGGATTGCTTGTCCGAAATTTGGGCTATTAAGTTCTCAAGATGAGCAAACTGAGATTTCAAACCATAAAATTCCTTAGACATATCATCAAGCTCTTTATTCATGTACTCCATAAAGCTTTTCTATTCCTTAAGCTCGTTTCTAAAGAAATCATTGTGCTCAAATTGCACAGAAATAAAATGTCTAACATTGTTTTCAATCTCCTCCAACCTCTTAAGGTGAGGGTCAACACTGATAGGGGGAGCCATAGTGACAAGCAGGCAAAAGAACGATAAACACACGGCAAAAAGAAGGGCAAATAAAAAGGCAAGGGTGAAGTGGGGGAGAGGAAAACGAGAGGCAAATAAATGTAATGCGAAGGATAAGGGTTTGTGATAGGTACTTGGTATATGAATTTTGCGTAAGCCTCCCCGGCAACGGTGCCATAAATTCCTCTTGCTACTTCTCGAGGTTGCGTTGTATTCCCTCAAAGAGGAAAGGGTGATGCAGCACAGTAGCGTAAGTATTTCCCTCAATTTTTGAGAACCAAGGTATCAATCCAGTATGAGACCACGCGCGAGTCCCTCGCGCCTGCACAAACAAATAAGAACTTCGCAGCCAACACGATAAGGGGTTGTAAATCCCTTTACTTGAAACCAACTCCGCGCGCGCCTTGGGCCCGGGGGCTACTGTCGGCGTACTGAGAACCAGGGTACCCAGACTTGCCTGTCTGCGGGCCGCGACGCGCTCCTACTACGGCCTAATACGGCCTAGCTGATTAACCAGCTGCCCAAGACCCTCGCGAGGGAACCAAGCCTCGCGAGGAGAACGACGTCAAGACCTCCTCAGGAGCAGCCTCAGCAAGGTGCTCCGGAGGGGCGGAGAATCCAAGGCCAAGCCTGTCTCAGGAGGAGGCAATGATATCAGCAGTGACGCATCGGCCAACGGGTGCCAGCTCACGCCAGCGGCGTAGTTACCATTTCGGTGCAAGGGGGGCAGCGCAGCCGCAAGTTCTCGAGGAGCGGGGCAAAGGTTTCCTCATTGGTGCAATGAGACCGAAGACCGCAAGGACAACAAGGAGGATCTCATCGTCGAGCCCACCACCGCGTCATCGCCTGATCCTTTTGCAGGTGAAGACTACTTTTGTCAGGGTAGGAACGTCCTTGTGTTTCCGCTCAAAAATGGCCGTTGTGGGATCCCTTCCTGCCTAAACATTTCGGGGGAAGAGGACTGTGGCCGCCTATATAAGTAGCTAGAACTCCCACTACACAGAGATGGACCGATACACTCTGCCACCATACCAGGAGCAAGAACACTACCCTCCTGACCCTCTTGAGCTCAGCTCCTGAGCCCAGGAACCTCTGTACTAGCTTGTATCCCGGCTCGCCCGAGGCTAATCTACCAAAGCAAGAAGTAGGGTCTTACACCACGCGGTGGCCCGAACCTGGATAAACTCTTGTGTGTCTTGTTCGTTGTTTGCTTGAATCCTTCCACCGCGACGAGAGCGAGGCGCTAGGTAGACGAGAGTGGGAGAGATCTTCGTTCACGCCCCTGTGTTCGAACTTAACGGGTTTTGCGGAGCCCTGAATCCGACAACATCCAATATCAATGTAGTAAAAAGTTTCACACTAGGTGCATTGAATATGATGAGAAGTTGGATGCTTGATAATTGTTTTGAGATATGAGGATAGTGATATTCGAGTCATGCTAGTGGAGTTATTATGAAATTGAGAAATACTTGTGTTAAGGTTAGTGATTCCTGTAGCATGCACGTATGGTGAACCGCTATGTGACGAAGTTAGAGCCTGAGGTATTTGTAAAGTGCCAACCTTTGTGTGGAGGTCGGGGGCGCGCGATGGTTAACTCCTACCAACCCCCCCCCCCCCTAGGAGCATGCGTTGATTGCTTTGTTTTGATGACTCGTAGATTTTTGCAATAAGTATATGAGTTCTTATGACTAATGTTGAGTCCATGGATTATACGCACTCTCACCCTTCCACCATTGCTAGCCTCTCTTGTATCGCGCAACTTTCGCCGGTACCATAAACCCACTATGTATCCTTCCTCAAAACAGCCACCATATATTCCTCAAAACAACCACCATACCTATCTATCATGGCATTTCCATAGCCATTCCGAGATATATTGCCATGCAACATTCCACCTTTCCTTTCATATGACACGCTTCATATTGTCATATTGACATGCATGATCATGTAGTTGACATCGTATTTGTGGCAAAGCCACCATGCATAATTTTTCATACATGTCACTCTTGTTTCATTCCACATCCCGGTACACCGCCGGAGGCATTCATATAGAGTCATACTTTGTTGTAGTATCGAGTTGTAATTAAGAGAATAACATTGAAAAACTATGTTGTTTAGCATTCCACATCAAAAATTCTGTTTTTATCATTTACCTACTCGAGGACAAGCAGGAATTAAGCTTGGGGATGCTTGATACGTCTCCAACGTATCTATAATTTTTGATTGTTCCATGCTATTATTTATGATGTTTTGGATGTTTAATGGGCTTTGTCATACACTTTTGTATTATTTTTGGGACTAACCTACTAACTCAAAGGCCCGGTCCAGATTGCTGTTTTTTGCCTGTTTTAGGGTTTTACAGAAAAGGGATATCAAACGGAGTCCAAACGGAATGGAACCTTCGGGAGAGATATTTTTGGAGAAAATCACGCACGGGAGACTTGAGAACCACGGAGTAGGGGCCACGAGGTGCCCACGAGGGTGGGGGGCACGCCCCCTGCCCAGGGCGCGCCCCTGCCTCGTGGGTCCCTCGTGAGTCCCCCGGTGTCCTCCTTCCTCCTATATAAGCCTATGTACCCCGAAACCATCAGAGCAACAGAGAAAACCCTAGTTCTACCGCTGTAACCTTCTTTTCGCGTGAGATCCCATCTTGGAGCCTGTTCCGGAGCTCCGCCGGAGGGGGGATCCATCACGGAGTGCTTCTACATCATCATCATCGCCCTCACCATGAGTTGTGAATAGTTTACCACAGACCTTCGGGTCCATAGCTAGTATCTAGATGTCTTCTTCTCTCTCTCTGGATCTCAATAGAAAGTTCTCCTCGGTCTTCGAGGAGATCTATTCGATGTAATCTCTTTTTGCGGTGTGTTTGTCGAGATCCGATGAATTGTGAGTTTATGATGAAGATTATCTATAGGAAGTATTTGGTTCTTTTCTGAACTCTTTATGCGTGCTCATAATATCCTTGCGTGTCTCTTCGAATTATCGGTTTGGTTTGGCCTACTAGATCTATAGTTCTTGCAATGGGAGAACTGCTTGGCTTTGGGTTCAATCTTGCTGTGTCCTTTCCCAGTGACAGTAGGGGCAGCAAGGCACGTATTGTATTGTTTCCATAGAGGATAAAAAGATGGGGTTTACATCATATTGCTTGAGTTTATCCCTCTACATCATATCATCTTGCTTAAGGCGTTTCTCTGTTCTTATGAACTCAATACACTATATGCATGCTGGATAGCGGTCGATGTGTGGAGTAATAGTAGTAGATGCAGGCAGGAGTCAGTCTACTTGTCCCGAACGTGATGCCTATATACAATGATCATGCCTAGATAGTCTCATAATTATTCGCTTTTCTATCAATTGCTCGACAGTAATTTGTTTACCCGCCGTAGAATATCGCTATCATGAGAGAAGCCACCAGAGAACACTACGGCCCCTGGGTCTATTCTCAACATATCAATCTACATCTACTTTACTTTTTCCGCTTTTACTTTCTGTTCTTATAAATGAAAATACCAAAAATATAAACTATCATCTCAATCAGATCTCACTCTCGTAGGTGACCGTAAAGGGATTGACAACCCCTTATCGTGTTGGCTGCGAATTTCTTATTTGTTTGTGCAGGTGCGAGGGACTCGCGCGTGGTCTCCTACTGGATTGATACCTTGGTTCTCAAAAACTGAGGGATATACTTACGCTACTGTGCTGCATCTCCCTTTCCTCTTCGTGGGAATACAACGCAAGCTCGAGAAGTAGCAATACGTCTCTAACGTATCTATAATTTTTGATTGTTCCATGATATTATATTATCTATTTTGGATGTTTAATGGGCTTTAATATGCACTTTTATATTATTTTTGGGACTAACCTACTAACCAAAGGCCCAGTGCAAATTGTTGTTTTTTGCCTATTTAAGTGTTTCGCAGAAAAGGAATAGCAAACGGAGTCCAAACGGAATGAAACCTTCGCGATGATCGTATCTTGAACAAACGCAATCCAGGAGACTTGGAGTACAAGTCTGGGAAGCCAGGAGGTGGCCACGAGGCAGGAGGGTGCGCCTAGGGGGTAGGTGCACCCCCACCCTCGTGGGCCCCTCGTAGCTCCACCGACGTACCTCTTCCTCCTATATATACTCATATACCCTGAAAACATCCGAGAGCAACACGAAACCCTATTTCCACCTCCGCAACCTTCTGTACCCGTGAGATCCCATCTTGGGGCCTTTTCCGGAGCTCCGCCGGAGGGGGAATCTATCACGGAGGGCTTCTACATCAACACCATAGCCTCTCCGATGATGTGTGAGTAGTTTACCACAGACCGTTGGGTCCATAGTTATTAGCTAGATGGCTTCTTCTCTCTCTTTGGATATCAATAGAAAGTTCTCCTCGATCTTCTTGGTGATCTATTTGATGTAATACTTTTTGCGGTGTGTTTGTCGAGATCCGATGAATTGTGGGTTTACGATCAAGATTATCTATGAACAATATTTGGTTCATCTCTGAATTCTTATATGCATGATTTAATATGTTTGCAAGTCTCTTTGAATTATCAGTTTGGTTTGGCCTACTAGATTGATCTTTCTTGCAATAGGAGAAGTGCTTAGCTTTGGGTTCAATCTTGCGGTGTCCTTTGCCAGTGACAGCAGGGGCAGCAAGGCACGTATTGTATTGTTGCCATCGAGGATAAAAAGATGATGTTTATATCATATTGCATGAGTTTATCCCTCTACATCATGTCATCTTGCTTAATGTGTTACTCTGTTCTTATGAACTTAATACTCTAGATGCATGCTGGATAGCAGTCGATGAGTGGAGTAATAGTAGTAGATGACGAATCGTTTCGGTCTACTTGTCACAGACGTGATGCCTATATACATGATCATGCCTAGATATTATCATAACTATGCGCTTTTCTATCAATTGGTCGACAATAGATTGTTCACCCACCGTAAGATTTGCTATCTTGAGAGAAGCCACTAGTGAAACCTATGCCCCCGGGTCTATTTTCCATCATATTAGTTTCCCGTCTACTTGCCAATTTATGTCGCCGTTCTTTTCTGCAATCTTTACTTTTCAATCTATACAACAAAAATACCAAAAATATTTATCTTATTATCTCTATCAGATCTCACTTTTGCAAGTGGCCGTGAAGGGATTGACAACCCCTTTATCGCGTTGGTTGCAAGGTTCTTAATTGTTTGTGCAGGTACTAGTGATTTGTGTGTAGTCTCCTACTGGATTGATACCTTGGTTCTCAAAAACTAAGGGTAATACTTACGCTACTTTGATGCATCACCCTTTCCTCTTCAAGGAAAAAACAACACATGCTCAAGATGTAGCAAGAAGAATTTCTAACGCCGTTGCCGGGGAGATCTACGTTCAAGTCAAGACATACCAAGTACCCATCAAAAACTCTTATCCCCCACATTACATTATTTGCCATTTGCCTCTCCCCCACTTCACCTTTGCCGTTTTATTCTCCCTTTTCCGTTCGCCTTTTTGTTTGCTTGTGTTGCCATGTGCCCTCTATTAGCTTGCATCTTTGCTTGCTAAATTATTGATCCTCATCCACTTGCTAATCTTTTTAATAGATCCAATTATGATGAACCAATTGCTAGTGAGCTGCATGCACTAGATTATCTTTATGAGGTTTTGCTTGAAATTCGTGAGTCCAAAAATTGTGTTGAAGTGTTGAAAGAAGAAGATTATAAAGTGATTCATGATAGCTCCTTGAATGAAAAGCATGATTGCAATGATGTTATTATAAATTCTATTAATGACCATTGTGTTAATGATATGCAAAACCCTAAGCTTGGGGATGCTTATTTTGCTATGCCCACTACTTGTTGCAATGATAATGATTGAGGTGATGCTTCTTACGATCTTGAAAATTTATTTAATCCCCATGATGAATGTAAGGTTGATAATAAGGTTTGCAATAATACTGAAAGTGGGTTTGGAAGAGTGTCAACTTTAGATCCCACATATTTGGAGAATTTTCAATCTTATGGATTTTTTTTGATAAAAGTGGGTTTGGAGAGGTCATGACTTTAGTTAATGTTGCTCCCACTATTTTGGAAGAGTGTCAACTTTGCATGCATGTGGATCGTTGTCGGGGAAACTGATCGCACACGAACACCTATGGGACCGGAGCCCCTTTTCGGTACGGCAGGGGGCGGAGATTGCACAAAGAGCGGATCGAGGCGAGCACACGAGCAGTTTTACCCAGGTTCGGGCCGCACGGATGCGTAAAACCCTACTCCTGCTTTGGTGGTTGTATTGAGTTCTTGGCTCGGGAGCGAAGAAAACAACAGTACACTCTAACCGCTAGCAAGACCGAGCGTGAGAATGATCCAACCCCTTCCTACGTTGCGCATGGGCCTCCTTTTATAGGCTCAAGGGGTCACCGACAGGTGGCAACGCAGATGAGGGTAAAAGTGTAAAAAGGGTGGTAATTGGAACAGTGTTTGTACAGTGCTCCATACCTAACCCTGACGGCTGGGGACAAGGGCATTAAATGCCCGTCGCCATCGCCCAAACAGTGCAAAAAGTGGCCGTCAGGGGCGCCACCGTCCGCCACGACGATAGCCTTGTCATCGCTGCTTGCCACCGTGTACCCCAGGCTGCACAGCCTTCCGCCACGTGCGCCTGGGATGGTCCCAAAGCGACACGTTGGTAGATGCGCTGGAGCGCAGGTACTGAGTGGAAGCTTGCCACGGCAAGCGCCTTGCCGCGGTTGCTATCTTGTCGCTTCCGGGAGCTTGCCGCTCACCGGGCCTTGCTGGGACGCGTGGCGCGTCGCGGCAAATTCCTTGAAATGCCTTGGTTGGTCCTTCCGGCAAGCTCTTCTTGCCAGGGCCTTGTGCCTTGAGTGGTCTTGTGCCTTGAGTGGCCTTCCCGGCAAGCTCCTCTTGCCGGGGCCTTGTCTCCTTGACTTGGATACTTTGTTCTTGAATGGCTCCAAGGGAACCACGGAGGATCTTGGCGGTCGCCCGGCAAGCCTTGCCGCGGGACGCTGCAACTGCCCGTGCACAAGTTCGGGATACTAAGGTACCCCTACTTTAGTACACCGACAGGAGCCCCCGGGCCTGGGCCATACACGGTGCCGAGCGCTGTTGGGCCAGGCCCAAAACAGTGCACGGGCACGCGCGGCCTGCGGCACGCCGTATCTCACTCCGTATCCGCCGGGCCCTCCCCTAACGGCACGCGTCAATCGTGGCGTCGTGGGCTGTTTCTTTAATTGGAAATGCGGAACGTCCGCCCCCTCCCCCCTTATAAGCTGGGGAAACAGGGGCAGTTCGTCCATCTGCCCGTTGCTTCTTCAATCCTCAGAAACCTCCGCCGCTCCCCTCCTTCCCGAAGGCTGAAAGAGAGCAGCGCTCCGCCCTCCATCGCCACCAGCACTACCAGCGCCGTCGACCTCCTTCACCGCTTCCGCCATGGCTCCGAAAGGCGAGAAGGGGAAGACTAAGAAGTCGGTCGAGGCGCCACGGCTCGCGGCGATGCGGAAGAAGAAGGCGGTCTTCCCCCCCAAGCTTGACGCGAAGGAGCTGAGGGAGGCCTTCTACCTTTTCTGGTCGAGGGAGACGCGGGCGCATCCGCGCACCAAGGTACTCCCAACCATTGCTTGCGAAATGTTCTCGGGCGGATATGCGTTCTTCGCCCTGTTCTTCTACTGCGGGCTCTGCCCGCCCTTCTCCGAGTTCTTCTGCGACATCATGAACACCTACGGGTTCCACCTCCTTGACTTCACCCCCAACGCCGTTCTGACCATGGCCGTTTTCGCACATCTGTGCAAAAACTTTGTCGGAGTCTTCCCAAATGTAGCTCTTTTCCGCCACTACTTCACGCCCCGAGTTGAGAGGGGAGGGCCTCTGTCTGGCGGAATCTCTTGGATCTCTAGGACCCACAAGAAGGAAGCTTACTTATTGGGAGAGCTCCGCGGCAAGTGGGATGAGTGGAGAGCCAATTGGTGTTGGATCATGGAGGATAACCCGTAGCACTTTACCGCCCGGCGCTAAGCCCCAGTAGTACGCGGCGACGACTGGAGCGACTTGGCCCCGGAAGATAGTAGACTGAAGATTGCCACTACCCGGATCCTTTGCCTCAGGCTTGCCGGGCTGACTGTAGGCGCAGTTGGAGCAGACTTTCTCCGCCGCCGCATCGCCCCCCTGCAGGAGAGGAAAAGGCCCGCCTGGGAGTTCGAGAACGCGGCAGATATCATGAAGCTGCGCCCGGGCCTCAATTATAATTTCACTGTCCTGGAGCTCAACGCGATGCTCCAGGCGTTGTTCAAGTATGACCCGACCATCCCGAATGGTTCACGTTGCCGAGGGGCGTAGTTCCGTTGTGCAACAACTCGTCGCTCAGCGGCACCCGTGCAGTGATGCTGCTGTGCGACTCCCACGGGATTGACCCAACTTGGCAAGAGCCTACCGACGAAGCTGTGCAGGCGTTCTTAGACAACTTGGAAGAAGTGCCAATTAACTCCGACGAGAAGAAGGGCCTCACCCGCGACACCACCGACAGGGAGATGGCGTACATCGCCACCAGGCTGGAAGAGGCGGCGGCAGCAGCGGCCGCGGGAGAGTTCGGATTCACCGTGGAGGAGGCGGAGGCACCGGAGGCGGCAAGCCTTGCCGAGCGAGAAGAGTTTTTCAAAGCGGGGAAGCTTGCCGGGCAGGTCGCCGAGACAAGTGAGCCCGCCGAGCAGGGCGTCGGGTCGAGCGGGCCCGCCGAGCAGGGCGTCGAATCGAGCGGGCCCGCTGAGGACACGAGCGGCTCGCTGGAGATCGACTCATCCTCCTCCTCGTCTTCAGGTAGCTCGCCACCACCAGCAGAGCCTCCAGCTCCACCGAGAAGGCGCCTCCGCAAGGCCGGGGACGTAATGGAGCGGCAGGCGGGTGAGCAGCAGGCGCGCCGCACGACGCGCTCCACCGCGGAAAGCAAGGTTGCCGCGGGAGCACCCCGCGCATCTGCTGCAACTGGAGCGGGGTCCTCTCGGACCACCGCTTCTGCTTCCGCCGCCCCTCATGCCACGGCAGCAGCCGGAGCGGGGTCGTCTCAGACCACCGCCCCTGCTCCCGCTAAGCGGCCAAGGGAGCCCACTCCTCCGCCTCCTCGTACTGCGCGTGAGCCAGACTTTGATTTCTCCGCGCTCAGCTCCGACGAGGAAGAAGAAGAGTAAGACTTTGCAACCCTTGTATTTCTTCGATTGTCGCTGTTCTTTGTCTTGCATCTCTTTTGCCTTACTCTGAACCTGTTCCTTTTCAGAACTTTGGCCCAGAGGGCGGGGAAGAGAGCCAAGGTTCCGGTGATTGTCATCGAGGACGAGCCCGCCGCAACGGCAGGGGGTGCGCCCGAGACAAGCTTGCCGGACCCGGCAACTGGTCTTCAGAGCAGCCCCCAGCGCAGCCCCCAGCGTAAGTGTGGCTCATCTTCTGCTGTTAGGCGCGCGTGGGCGCTTATTCTTTACTGACGTCTTGTTCGTTGATCCGTGTAGGAGCAGAGCAGCAGCACCAGGAGCGCCAGGAGACCGCCCCCGACGTGTCGCAGGCTTCGACCACACCGCCAAGGGGAAGCTCTCCGGCAAGGGAGAACACTCCGCCAAGGGTGAGTACCCCGCCATGGGCGAGTTCTCCGGCGAGGGATAGCACTAGCGGCCCTCCGCCGGCAGGAGCTACAACCACGCCGTTGAGGGAGAGCTCCCCGGCAAGGAACCTCACCGAAGAGCCGGCCCGCGCAGGTAATCCCTTTGCTTTAAAACTCCCCTTGGGCTTTTCTTTTTTAGATTCCTCTTTTTTTTGGATATTTGCTTGACTGTTTTTCTTTCCTTTTCTTCCGTCAGACCCGTCCGTAGCTGAGCCAATGGAGACAGAGGTCGTTGCTGACGACGCCGCCGTTGCCGAAGAAACGGTCGGCGCAGACGATCCCGCCGGCGCAGAGGCCGCCAAGGCTGCCGCCGCAGCAGCCGGCGAAGGGGCTGGCGATCGCACTGATGGCCCTGAGGCCGCAGGAGCGCCAGGCGCTACACCGGCCGCCGAGCCCTCCGCCGCTGCCGCAGCCCCCAGCTCCGACGAGCCCGAGCCGGGCGCCTACTTAAAGGCCGGCGACGACGTCTTCATCCAGCTCCCTTGGGCGTCCATGTCCAGGGCGCCGGTCGAGGGAGAGGTCTTCGACGGAGAGGTGCTTGCCTCCGCCGGGTTGAAACTCGTGGACGCGCCAGGCAGCAGCAGCAGCGAGCCCGAGGAGGAGCGGCTGTTGCGTAAGCTACTGTCGCTCTACGCGCTCGCCAGGCCAAGCTGGAGTCCCGCGAGGCTCTTGCCGCGAAGGCGGGAGCTGATATCGAGAAGCGTGCAGAGGAGCTCCGGGCTATCAACCAAGCAGCTCTCCGGTCCTTGGCAGAGGAGCGGGAGCAACTTGCCTGGGAGCAGCAGGCCTTCATCCTCGAGAAGGCTGAAGTGGAGGAGCAGCGGCGGCTTGCCGCTGAGAAGCTGTCCACGCTGGAGGGTGAGCTGGCGCAGCGGAAGGTCAACCTCGACAGTCATGAGGAGGAACTTGCCGCGCGCGAGCAATCTCTTGGCGGAGCTCTCCAGGAAGCAAAGGACGCCGCCGCAGCAGCCGAGACCGCCAAGAAGGAGTTGGAGGCAAGGGTGGCGCAGCTGGAGGCCAACCTCAAGACGAGCGGCAAGGAGGTTGCCGCGCTCAAGCTTGAGCGAGAGAAGGACGCCCACAGCCACTCGGAGCTGCACGTTCGCCTCGCCGAGAAGGGCAAGGAACTCACCGCCGCCAAGGACTCCAACGCCGACCTCGAGCTGAAGCTGGCCACCTTAACCCAGACGGTGGACGGCGCTAGGGAGCTGGAGGCGACCCTGAAGGAGGAGATCAGGGCTGAGAAGGCATTGCTGGAGAGCGCCGCCATCACCCAGAACAACTTCAGGGCGACCGTCGAGCACTGGACAGAAGGTCTCGTCAACGCTGCCGCAGACATCGACAAGGAGTTGGAGCAGCTGGGGGCGGAGTATCTCGGGTACTCCACCGACGAGAACCTCCACCCCAGCGCCAAGCTCACTTTATTCTTCAGGGGCGTGGAGACGGCCCTCCGGCAACTCCGGGAGAAGATCCCAAAGAGGCTGGCGGACGAGTCGCGCAGGCTCTGCGCGGGAGCCCTGCAGAAGGTGTTGATGAAGGTGGCCTTCCGCAATCCAGGCCTCAACCTCACCAACATCCTCAGGTCCCTGCCGCCGGACGCTGATCAGGAGGCGCTCAAGGCCCTTGTCGCACCCATTGTGGACAAGGTGGGCGGGATCAAGAGAGTTGAAGGCGACCGCGCAGATTAGGCTGCCTATTTTCTTCTTTCCTTGTCGCTGTTTATCATGTTAGGAGAACAATCTGTTAGAGCTGCGACAAGCTTATTTTGTAATATAACTTTATTTTGGGTAGTAATTGCAATGTTATTTCCTTTACTTGAATCCTTTTGCTTTGTATGTTTTTGCCCTACGCTTTTAGGGAACTTGCCGGCGTAGGCACCTTTGCCGCGAGCGCTGAGTGCGGAACTTCAGCAGCCTGCTGGCGGTGCCGCTGGCGACAAGAAACCTTGTCGCAACTAGTTGCAGCACACTTAAGTTGTTGAGCGGGCTCGGAAACAAAGTAAGGGCGCGACACTAGTCGCAGCACACTTAAGCTGTTGAGCAAACTCGAAACGAAGTAAGGGCGCAACTAGCCACGAGTTGGTTCCTCCGCGCACAGGTTTTCCATACAAAGTGTGGTCGTTCAAGGAAGATAACTTAAAAATTTAAAATTTTGATTGCTCAAACTTTGGCAACTTAGCTCTTGTGTCGTTTGCTCCCCGGCTAGGCAGAACTTTCTTGAACGGCGCTTGGTCTAGACCACTATCTTCTCCTCCCCCCGGCAAACTTGTGCGCGAGGGAACCTTCCTTTGCTTGAGAAAAAAAGAGAAAGAGAAAATACAGATATGGAGCCTTTTGGGCTCGTTATTGCTTACCGGGGGTAGGTGCTGCACAAAGTGTCAGATAATACATGCAAGAAAATAGAAAGCATGAAATGACAAGATGTGCGGGGCACATAAGCTTTACTGATGCACGGGGTCTGCGCCCGGCTTTGTACAAAGGATTACATGCAACAGCGGCAAGACTTGTACAAAAGGTGGTTGCCGGAGCGGATCAAGGCAACCGCGCCTTACGGATAAAACTTACGAAGATGCTCGATGTTCCAGGAGTTGCTCACCGGAAAGCCATCTTCGGTCTCAAGGCGGACAGCGCCGGGCCTAGTGACTCGTTTCACCCGATAAGGGCCTTCCCACTTTGGCGTCAACTTGTTGGAATTCTTGGCGGACTAAACGCGCCGAAGAACAAGGTCGCCTTCCTCGAGACTTCTGGCGTTAACTTTGCGGCTATGGTAGCGGCGCAAAGCTTGCTGGTATCGAGCAGCTCGTACAGCAGCCTGAAGACGGTCTTCCTCAAGGAGCAGCGCGTCATCTTGTCGCAGCTGCTCTTGCTCGAGCTCATCATAAGCGAGCACTCGAGGTGACCCATATACGAGTTCCGTGGGGAGAACTGCCTCTGCTCCATAGACTAGGGCAAAAGGTGTCTGTCCAGTGGCTCGATTTGGCGTCGTTCTGATCGACCAAAGAGCCGCCGACAGCTCCTCGATCCAGTTTCTTCCGCACTTGTGCAGCCTGTCGAAAGTTCCGGTCTTGAGACCACGTAGCACTTCAGCATTTGCCCTCTCCGCTTGACTGTTGCTTCTCGGGTGAGCAACAGAAGCGAAGCAGACCTTGGCGCCAAGATCTTGGACGTACTGCATGAAGGTGCGGCTCGTGAATTGCGTACCGTTGTCGGTGATGATCCTGTTAGGGATTCTGAAACGGCAAACAATCGACCTGAAGAACTTGACTGCTGACTGCGCGGTCACCTTTCTCACTGGCTCCACTTCCGGCCACTTTGTGAACTAGTCGATTGCAACGTACAAGTACTCAAAGCCCCCGGCTGCGCGGGGAAAGGGGCCGAGGATGTCGAGCCCCCAGACCGAAAATGGCCAGGATAAAGGGATCGTCTGGAGAGCTTGAGTTGGCTGGTGTATCTTCTTGGAATGGAACTGGCACGCTTCACACTTGGTTACTTGTGCAGTTGCATCCTGGAGGGCTTCTGGACAAAAGAAACCTTGGCGGAATGCCTTGCCGGCAAGTGCTCTTGCGCCAATGTGGTGGCCACATATGCCTCCGTGTATCTCTGCCAACAGCTTCTGTCCGTCTTCCCGGGGAATACACTTCAATTTCACACCGTTGAGTCTTCTTCTGTACAGTGTGTTGTCAACAAACCGGTACATGCTTGACTGCCGGGCTACTCTTTCTGCTTCTTCTTGATCTTCGGAAAGTTCTCCTGTCTGGAGGAAACGGACAATCTGTTGCGCCCATGCTGGAGCTTGTGGCTCGACAGCAAGGACTAAAGGCACATCTGCTGCTGCGGGAACATCCGCTTCTATGGTGAGAACGTGCTCAGCCGGAGCTTGATGTCCTCCGGCAAGCTTGCCGGAGCAAAACTTGTCGGGAGCATCTGCTTCAACTGTACAAACCCTAGGGCTTGCAGGAGCAGACTGCTCCTCGGCATTCTTGGTGTTGATCTTGGGGACCTTCTTGGCGGCGGCTTCAGGAAGCTCTGCCGGAAAATAGTCGCCAGAAACCAACTTCCTCTTCTTGCTCTGTCTAGCTGATGGTGTTACGGATGGTTGAGTTAGCTTGAGCACAAAGATCCCTGGTTCCACAGGTAACTTAAGCGCAGCGCACTTTGACAGGCCGTCGGCGATGTCATTTTGAGCTCTTGGGACGTGCTCCATCTGTAGTCCGTCAAAGTGCTCTTCAAGCTTCCTCACCTCGTCGAAGTAAGCTTCCATCAACGGGCTCTGGTAATTCTTGTTCACTTGGC
Organism: Secale cereale; assembly: GCA_902687465.1. Classification (NCBI taxonomy): domain Eukaryota; kingdom Viridiplantae; phylum Streptophyta; class Magnoliopsida; order Poales; family Poaceae; genus Secale; species Secale cereale. The sequence goes on along the minus strand of LR738711.1, from coordinate 96,668,877 downwards.
GGACGACAAGCTGTGAGTCACCCCTGACAATCAGCTTCTTAATCCCAAGGTCTGCCGCGATCCTGAGACCGGCAAGCAAACCCTCATACTCTGCAGTGTTGTTTGTCGCTTGCTCCTTGGGAAAGTGCATTTGGACCACGTACTTGAGGTGTTCTCCGGTGGGTGCGACAAGCACCACACCAGCACCGGCGCCTTGCAGCGAGAAGGCACCATCAAAGTACATTATCCACTCTTTGCTTGCTTCCTTGACGGGGATGCTCATCTCTGGAATTTATTCATCTGGTGTTGGTGTCCACTCTGCTATGAACTCCGCCAATGCTCTGCTCTGGATAGTTGAAGTGCTTTCAAACTTGAGGCCAAAGCTTGACAGTTCCAGTGCCCACTCGACACTCCTGCCTGTCGCTTCTGGATTCTGCAATATCCTCTTTAGCGGAAAGCGAGTGACCACTGTTATCTCATGTGCTTGGAAGTAATGGCGCAGCTTTCTCGAGGCCATGAGAAGGCCGAAAAGCAACTTCTGCACACCAGAGTACCTTGACCTAGCCCCCTGTAGAAGGGAGCTAACAAAGTAAACTAGGCGCTGCACCATCTTTTTCCGCACCTCCTCTTGCATCTGCGCAGATCCATCCTTGTCGGGACCAGAGCTCGTCGAAGAAGCCCCCTGCTTGTCGCTAGACGTGCTTGCCGCGGTTGCTGGCTCATCGTCTGCCTCCCTCTCCGCTACTAACGCATCACTAACCACTTGATTGGTTGCCGCTAGGTACAGCAGCAACTTCTCTTGCAGCTTAGGTGCGACAAGTATTGGAGTGGAGGACAGGTATCTCTTCAAGTCTTGCAGTGCAGCCTCCGCTTCCGGAGTCCATTTCATTGGACCTGCCTTTTTCAAAATTTTGAAAAACGGCAGGGCGCGCTCAGCAGACCTAGAGATGAACCTGCTGAGAGCAGCCACGCAACCGGCAAGTCTTCGCACATCCTTGACGCGCTTGGGTGCTTCGATCTGCTCGATGGCCTTGATCTTGTCGGGATTGGCTTCAATCCCCCTCTGGGACACGAAGAACCCGAGAAGCTTGCCGGAAGGGACTCCAAACACGCACTTCTCGGGGTTGAGCTTGAGTTGGATCTTGCGCAGATTTGCAAAGGTTTCGTCTAAATCTTGAATTAGAGTTGCCCTGTCCTTGCTTTTGACCACTGTGTCATCCATGGATGCTTCTACATTTCTGTGGATTTGTGGCTCAAAAGCTGTATGGACCACCCTTGCAAATGTTGAACCAGCATTCTTCAATCCGAAAGACATGCGTATGAAACAGTACGTGCCACATGGAGTGATGAATGCGGTCTTCTCCTCATCCTCCTTAGCCATGAAGATTTGATGGTATCCTGAGTATGCATCAAGGAATGAAAGCAGGTCGCATCCAGCCGTGGAGTCAACAATCTGGTCAATGCGCAGCAAGGGGAATGGATCTTTGGGACAAGCTTTATTCACATCGGTGAAGTCGATACAAAGCCTCCATTTCCCGTTTGCCTTACGCATGACTACAGGATTGGCCAACCACGTAGGATGGAGCACAGCTCTGACAAGACCTGCTGTTTCCAACTTCTTGATTTCTTCTGCTATGAACTCTTGGCGCTCCACTGCTTGCTTTCTAACCTTCTGCTTGACGGGCCGCGCGTGAGGACAAACGGCAAGCTTGTGCTCAATCACTTTCCTGGGAACACCGGGGATGTCAGATGGTTGCCATGCAAACACATCGACGTTCGCCCGCAGGAAAGCAACGAGCGCGCTTTCCTATTTAGGGTCAAGCGTGGCACTGATGGTGAAAGTACCACCAGTGCCGTCCTCCTTGGTGGGCACCTTCTTGGTCTCTGGTGGAGCTGCCATCGTGTTCTTACACTTGCCGATGGAGCTCGATGGTGCGTCCTCGATGGCAGCGCAGCACTCCGAAGAGGTGCGTTTGCCGGAGTGGGCCCCAGAGCTCTTGCCGGACTTGGTCTTGTTCTTCCCCCCGGGAGCTTCAGCGGCAAGTGTCTTGCTATCTGTTGCGGCTGCTGCATCCCGGTAAATCTTGTCAGCACAGATAAGGGCATCCTTCTTGTCGCCGGGGACAGAGATGACGCTTATCGGGCCTGGCATCTTGAGCATGTTGTAGGCGTAGTGAGAGGCTGCCATGAACTTGGCGAGCGCTGGATGGCCAATTATCCCATTGTAAGGCAATGGGAAATCGGCAACGTCTAACGTGACCCTCTCAGTCCTGAAGTTCAGCTCGCCGCCAAATGTTACTGGCAACGGGATCTTCCCCTTCGGCTTGCTCCTTCCCGGGTTGATTCCTTGGAAAGTGCCGGTCTCTTCGAGCTCGCTGTCGGGGATCTGGAGTTTCTGGATCACAGTGGAGGAGATCAGGTTCAAGCCGGCCCCGCCGTCAACTAACATCTTCGTGACCTTGAGGTTGCAGATGGTTGGTGAGACCAACATCGGCAAACACCCGACCACAGTCGTGCGATCAGGGTGGTCCTCAATGTCAAAGACGATAGGCGTGCTGGACCATTTCAGAAGTTTGCGCGATTCGACAGGTGGTTCTGCCGCATTGACTTCCCGCACCCACTGTTTGAGTTGGCAGTGTGAAGTATGCAGAGAAGCACCGCCGTCAACGCACAAAACCTCTGTGGCTTTCTGAAACTCCTGCTCATTGGTCTCTCCATCATCCATGTCTTCGTCGTCGTCGTCATCTTCATCCTTGTCGCGGCCGCGGGGAGGTCTGTCTCCTTGTCGCTGCTTGGCCTTGCCGCGGCGTCCACCCCGGCCATTGAATGGCCACTTCTTGTCGGATCCTCCATCACCTGCTTGGGCCTTCTCCTTGTCGCGTCGCTCGTACTCAGCCTTCTGTTGCTCAACAAGCTGCTCGACTCTCTTGCAGTTCTGGAGGTCATGACCCTTGGTGCGGTGGATCTTGCAATACTGCTTGTCGGTGCCGTCCTGCTTGTCGGCGGCCACCACAGCCTGGCAGTTGGTGCATGCGGCAGTCTCCTTGCCGGAGCTACCAACTTGGGCTTTCTTGGCGCCAGCCTCCTTGCCGGACTGTTCAACGACTAGCACTTCCTTATTCTTCTTCTTCCTGTTGTTCCGCCACCGGTTTTTCTTTGCCGGGGCGGCATCCTCGCTGTCAGATCCTCCTGCTCCTGTATCCTCTCCGGGGAGTTTCCTCCCCTCTTCAGCACATGCACACTTGTCGGCCAGGGCATATAGCTCGTTGACGTCCCTGATCTTGCACATCGCCATCTCCTCCCTCATCCTGCGGTTATGCACGTTCTGATGGAACGCGCTGATGACCGCGGCAGGGTGGATGTCTGGGATGTTGTGCTGGACACGGCTGAATCTCTGGATATACTTGCGCAGGGGTTTTCCTTCCTTCTGGGCGAGCAGGTGAAGGTCGCTCTCCTGGCCATGAGGTTTGTGGCCGCCTGTGAAGGCGCCGACAAACTGATGGCACAAGTCGGCCCAAGAAGAAATGGAGTTGTCCGGCAAGTGCATGAGCCAGGACCTGACGTTGGGTTTGAGTACCAGAGGGAAGTAGTTGGCAAGGATCTTGTCGTCCCGCCCCCCAGCAGCTTGCACCGTGATGGAGTAGATGCTGAGGAACTCCGACGGGTGCGTCTTGCCGTCGTACTTCTCCGGCACGTCTGGCTTGAAATTTTTCATGATGGGCCACTGGACTTGCCGCAGCTCACGAGTGAACGCAGGACAACCTACCGCGTACGGCAAGTCGCCTGGTCCCCCTGGCGCTTGCATGTCGACAGTGGGCCCAGCGCACTGGTCTGACTGACGCCGCGCTTCTCTTCGGCGCTCGATGCGAGTACGAGCGTCTTCTTGTTGGCGATCTTGAAGAACTTGGCGCTGATCGCAACGAACTCGCGGATCTGACGACGCGGTGGAGTCGCTGTCGAGGTTGACCCGGCGAGTCGGCGATCTTGGCCTTCGGGGCGGAGAGTGCACGGTGGTTGCACCCCCAGCGGTCTTGTCGCCATCGGCCCGCGCCTGGCTGACTTGCCACGGCCGCGACGTGCTCGGCTGCTGCGGGGTGTCGCCATTGGCGAAGGCAATGAGACTCTGAATGGTGGCCCTCTAGTCGTCGGCCTTGTCTGCCGCTGGAGGGAAGTCTAGGAGCAGTTGAGCTCGTGCTAGAGCTTCTGCTGGAGTGGCGGGTAGCGGTGGCGAACGGTGCGAGGAGCGGGACACGCTCGGACTTCTAACTACGTTAGAAGGAGCAGCATCTCGTCCCGGCGACCGCGCCTTGCTGGTGCCAGCATGTTGGCGCGTATGCTGGTCTTGAGTGTCCCGAGATCCACCAGCTTGACCCTGGCCCAGCAAGCGTATGGTACCTTGAGTACCACGACGCTACCGGTCCCGCGCCTCCTGAGATGGGCGCGGCGCGTGCACGGACGCCGAGGTCTTGGAGTGCGCCCGGTCATCGTGGGAGCCGGCTACGCCGCCGGTAAGCAGAGCTTTGTCCTTGGACCTGGCGGCACCGTGAGTTCCCTCGTCGACGTCCGTTCTTCCGCTGGCGTCTACCCCACCAGTCGTTGGCTCCGGCGGTGGCGGGATCGACGCAGACGGGCCTGCTGCCTCCGAAGCCTTCTTCTTCGGCGGCATGTTGATGAAGATGATGATGAAGATCTAGCTCGTGTGACGCCGGATCGGGTTCACACAACCTCGACGCACCCCCTACCTGGCGCGCCAAAGATGTCGGGGAAACTGATCGCCCACGAACACCTATGGGACCGGAGCCCCTTTTCGGTACGGCAGGGGGCGGAGATTGCACAAAGAGCGGATCGAGGCGAGCACACGAGCAGTTTTACCCAGGTTCGGGCCGCACGGATGCGTAAAACTCTACTCCTGCTTTGGTGGTTTTATTGAGTTCTTGGCTCGGGAGCGAAGAAAACTACAGTACACTCTAACCGCTAGCAAGACCGAGCGTGATAATGATCCAACCCCTTCTTACGTTGCGCATGGGCCTCCTTTTATAGGCTCAAGGGGTCACCGACAGGTGGCAACGCAGATGAGGGTAAAAGTGTAAAAAGGGTGATAGTTCGAACAGTGTTTGTACAGTGCTCCATACCTAACCCTGACGACAGGGGACAAGGGCATTAAATGCCCGTCGCCGTCGCCCAAACAGTGCAAAAAGTGGCCGTCAGGGGCGCCACCGTCCGCCACGACGGTAGCCTTGTCATCGCTGCTTGCCACCGTGTACCCCAGGCTGCACAGCCTTCCGCCACGTGCGCCTGGGATGGTCCCAGAGCAACACGTGGGTAGATGCGCTGGAGCGCGGGTACTGAGTGGAAGCTTGCCGCGGCAAGCGCCTTGCCGCGGTTGCTATCTTGTCGCTTCCGGGAGCTTGCCGCTCACCGGGCCTTGCTGGGACGCGTGGCGCGGCGCGGCAAATTCCTTGAAATGCCTTGGTTGGTCCTTCCGGCAAGCTCTTCTTGCCAGGGCCTTGTGCCTTGAGTGGTCTTGTGCCTTGAGTGGCCTTCCCGGCAAGCTCCTCCTGCCGGGGCCTTGTCTCCTTGACTTGGATACTTTGTTCTTGAATGGCTCCAAGGGAACCACGGAGGATCTTGGCGGTCGCCCGGCAAGCCTTGCCGCGGGACGCTGCAACTGCCCGTGCACAAGTTCGGGATACTAAGGTACCCCTACTTTAGTATACCGACAATCGTGTTGACAATATGATGTGATAGCTATTTTGTTGAATTTGCCTATGATCCTACATGCAATTACTATGAGAGAGGAAAATATTGTTGTAGAAATCTTCATGTTACTAAATTACCCCTCTTCGCGTTGAGATTGATCTTGTTTCTTTCTTCTTCCTTGCATATGTTAGATCTTGCTTGTCTTGCTAATTTGTTTTCGTATAAAATTCCTATGCATAGGAAGTATGTTAGACTTATATGTGATTTTCACATGCTATATGATGCTCTTTCTCTGCTTTAAGTCTTGTCTTTCATGTGAGCATCATTGAATTCGCAAGCCTATCTTAATGGCTATAAAGAAAGAGCTTGTTGGGATGCAACCCAATTTTATTTTCTTTGCTGTTTGCTTCTGTTTAGTAATAAGTAATTCAGCTAGCTTCTGTTTAGATGTGGTTTTGTGTTTTAATTAGTGTTTGTGCCAAGTACAACCTTTGGGAAGACTTGGGTGAAGTCTTTGCGATCTTGCTGTAAAAAACAGAAATTTCTGCGCTCACGAGATTAGTTGCCATTTTTTTAATGAAGAGTGCTTTTAGGTTGATTATTTTTGCAGATGATAAAATAGACAAATTCCTCACGTCCACCAATTTATTTCAGAATTTTTAGAGTTACAGAAGTATTCGAAAGTTACAGATTGCTACAGACTGTTCTGTTTTTGACAGATTCTCTTTTTCGTCTGTTGTTTGCTTATTTTGACGAATCTATGAGTAGTATCGGGGGTTATGAACCATAGAGAAGTTGGAATACAGGAGGTTTAACACCAATATAAACAAATAATGAGTTCAATACATTACCTTAAAGTGGTGGTTTGTTTTCTTATACTAACGGAGCTCAAGAGATTTTCTGTTAGGTTTTGTGTTGTGAAGTTTTCAAGTTTTTGGGTAAGGATTTTATGGACTATGGAATAAAGAGTGGCAAGAGCCTAAGATTGGGGATTCCCAAGGCACCCCAAGGTAAAATTCAAGGACAACCAAAATCCTAAGCTTAGGGATGCCCCGGGAAGGCATCCCCTCTTTTGTCTTCGTCTATCGGTAACTTTACTTGAGACTATATTTTTATTCACCACATGATATGTGTTTTGCTTGGAGCGTCTTGTATGATTTGAGTCTTCGCTTTTTATTTTACCACAATCATCCTTTCTGTACACACCTTTTGGGAGATACACACATGAATCGGAATTTATTGGAATACTCTATGTGCTTCACTTATATCTTTTGAGCTAGATAATTTTGCTCTAGTGCTTCACTTATATCTTTTTAGAGCACGGTGGTGGTTTTATTTTATAGAAATTATTGATCTGTCATGATCCACTTATATTATTTTGAGAGTCCTTTAGAACAGCATGGTAATTTGCTTTGGCTATAAAATTAGTCCTAATATGATAGGCATCCAAGATGGGTATAATAAAAACTTTCATATAAAGTGCATTGAATACTATGAGAAGTTTGATGCTTGATGATTGTTTTAAGATATGAGGATGGTGATATTAGAGTCATGCTAGTAGAGTAGTTGTGAATTGGAGAAATACTTGTGTTAAGGTTTGCAAGTCCCGTAGCTTGCATGTATGGCAACCGTTGTGTGACAAATTTGAAGCATGAGGTATTTCTTTGATTGTCATCCTTTGTGTGGAGGTCGGGATCGCGCGATGGTTAATTCCTACCAACCCTTCCCCAAGAGCATGCGTGTAGTACTTTTTTTTTTGATGACTTGTAGATTTTTGCAATAAGTATGTGAGTTCTTTATGACTAATGTTGAGTCCATGGATTATACGCACTCTCACCATTCCGCCATTGCTAGCTTCTCTTGTACCGCGCAACTTTCGCCGGTACCATACACCCACCATATATCTTCCTCAAAACAGCCACCATACCTACCTATTATGGCATTTCCATAGCCATTCCGAGATATATTGCCATGCAACTTTCCACCATTGCGTTTATTATGACCCGTTTCATCATTGTCATATTGCCTCGCATGATCATGTAGTTGACATCGTATTTGTGGCAAGGCCAGCATGCATAAGTTTTCATACATGTCACTCTTGATTTATTGCCCATCCTGGTACACCGCCAGAGGCATCCATATAGAGTCATATTTTGTTCTAGTATCGAGTTGTAATCTTTGAGTTGTAAATAAATAGAAGTGTGATGATCATAATTATTAGAGCATTGTCCCGAAAAAAGGCCGAAAAAAGGGGAAAGGCCAAAAAGAAAGAAAGGAGAAATGCCAAATAAAAAAAAGGAAGGCCCAAAAAAGAAAGAGAAAAAGGAACAATGCTACTATCTTTTTTCCACACTTGTGCTTCAAAGTAGCACCATGATCTTCATGATGGAGAGTCTCTTGTTTTGTCACTTTCATATACTAGTGGGAATTTTCATTATAGAACTTGGCTTGTATATTCCAACGATGGGCTTCCTCAAATGCCCTAGGTCTTCATGAGCAAGAAAGTTGGATGCACACCCACTTAGTTTCTTTTGTGGGGATTTCATACATTTATAGCTCTAGTGCATCCGTTGCATGGCAATCCCTACTCACTCACATTGATATCTATTGATGGGCATCTCCATAGCCCATTGATACGCCTAGTTGATGTGAGACCATCTTCCTCTTTTTGTCTTCTCCACAACCACCACTCTATTCCACCTATAATGCTATATCCATGGCTCACGCTCATGTATTGCGTGAAAGTTGAAAAAGTTTGAAAAAAATTAAGTATGAAACAATTGCTTGGCTGAAACCGGGGTTGTGCGTGATTTGAATATTTTGTGTAATGAAGATGGAGCATAGCCAAACTATAAGATTTTGTAGGGATGAACTTTCTTCGGTCATGTTATTTTGAGAAGACATAATTTCTTTGTTAGTATGCTTGAAGTATTATTATTCTTATGTCAATATTAAACTTTGTCTTGAATCTTTCGGACCTGAACATTCATGCCACAATAAAGAGAATTACTTTGAGAATTATGTTAGGTAGCATTCCACATCAAAAATTCTGTTTTTATCATTTACCTACTCGAGGACGGGCATGAATTAAGCTTGGGGATGCTTGATACGTCTCCAACGTATCTATAATTTTTTTATTGTTCCATGCTATTATATTATCTATTTTGGATGTTTAATGGGATTTAATATGAACTTTTATATTACTTGTGGGACTAACCTACTAACCAAAGGCCTAGTGCAAATTGCTATTTTTTGCCTATTTCAGTGTTTCGCAGAAAAGGAATATCAAACGGAGTCCAAACGGAATGAAACCTTCGCGAGGGTCGTTTTTGGAACAAACGCAATCCAGGAGACTTGGAGTACAAGTCTGGGAAGCCACGAGGTGGCCACGAGGCAGGAGGGCACGCCTAGGGGGGTAGGCGCACCCCCACCCTCGTGGGCCCCTCGTAGCTCCACCGACGTACCTCTTCCTCCTATATATACTCATATACCCTGAAAACATCCGAGAGCACCACGAAACCCTATTTCCACCGCTGCAACCTTCTGTACCCGTGAGATCCCATCTTGGGGACTTTTCTGGAGCTCCGGCGGAGGGGGAATCGATCACGGAGGGCTTCTACATCAACACCATAGCCTCTCCGATGATGTGTGAGTAGTTTATCACAAACTTTCGGGTCCATAGTTATTAGATAGATGGTTTCTTCTCTCTCTTTGGATCTCAATACAAAGTTCTCCTCGATCTTCTTAGAGATATATTCGATGTAATACTTTTTGCGGTGTGTTTGCCGAGATCCGATGAATTGTGGGTTTATGATCAAGATTATCTATGAACAATATTTGGTTCTTCTCTGAATTCTTATATGCATGATTTAATATCTTTGCAAGTCTCTTCGAATTATCAGTTTGGTTTGGCCTACTAGATTGATATTTCTTACAATAGGAGAAGTGCTTAGCTTTGGGTTCAATCTTGCGGTGTCCTTTCCCAGTGACAGCAGGGGTAGCAAGGCATGTATTGTATTGTTGCCATCAAGGATAAAAAGATGAGGTTTATATCATATTGCATGAGTTTATCCCTCCACATCATGTCATCTTGCTTAATGCATTACTCTGTTCTTATGAACTTAATACTCTAGATGCATGCTGGATAGCGGTCGATGTGTGGAGTAATAGTAGTAGATGTAGAATCGTTTCGGTCTACTTGTCACGGACGTGATGCCTATATACATGATCATGCCTGGATATTCTCATAACTATGCGCTTTTCTATCAATTGCTCGACAGTAATTTGTTCACCCACCATAAGATTTGCTATCTTGAGAGAAGCCACTAGTGAAACCTATGGCCCCTGGTATATTTTCCATCATATTAGTTTCCCGTCAACTTGCCAATTTCGATCGCCGTTCTTTTCTGCAATCTTTACTTTTCAATCTATACCAAAAATACCAAAAATATTTATCTTATTATCTCTATCAGATCTAACTTTTGCAAGTGGTCGTGAAGGGATTGACAACCCCTTTATCGCGTTGGTTGCAAGGTTCTTAATTGTTTGTGCAGGTACTAGGGTTTGCATGTAGTCTCCTACTGGATTGATACCTTGGTTCTCAAAAACTGAGGGAAATACTTACGCTACTTTGCTACATCATCCTTGTTGGGGAACGTAGTATTTCAAAAATTTACCTACCATCACGCAAGATCTATCTAGGAGATGCATAGCAACGACGGGGAGAGTGTGTCTATGTACCCTCGTAGACCGAAAACGAAAGCATCTAGTGACGCGGTTGATGTAGTAGAATGTCTTCGCGATCCAACCGATCCAAGCACCGAATGTACGATACCTCCGCGTTCAGCACACGTTCAGCTCGATGACGTCCCACGAGCTCTTGATCCTGTTGAGCGTCACGGGAGAGTTTCGTCAGCACGATGGCGTGGTGACGGTGATGATGAAGCTACCGGCGCAGGGCTTCGCCTAAGCTCTGCAACGATATGACCGAGGTGTGTAACTGTGGGGAGGAGCACCGCACACGGCTAAAATCAACTTGTGTGTCTATGGGGTGTCCCCTAGCCACGTATATAAAGGATGGAGGGAGGAGGAGGCTGGCCCTCATAGGGAGCGCCCAAAGTGTGGAGTCCTACTAGGTTTTCCTAGTCCTATTAGGATTCCACCTCCCACATGGAATAGGAAAAGGGGAAGGGAGAAGGAGAAGGAAGGAAGGGGGCGCCCCCTTTCCCTAGTCCAATTCGGACCAGTCCATGGGGAAGGGGTGCAGTCACCCTTGAGGCCTTTCTCTCCTTTCCCGTATGGCCCATTAAGGCCCGATACGAATTCTCATAACTCTCCGGTACTCCGAAAAATACCTGAATCACTCGGGACCTTTCCGAAGTCCGAATATACCCTTCAAATATATGAATCTTTACCTCTCGACCATTTCGAGACTCCTCGTCATGTCCCCAATCTCATCCGAGACTCACTTCGGTCATCAAATCACATAACTCATAATACTAATCGTCATTGAATGTTAAGCGTGCGGACCCTACGAGTTCGAGAACTATGTAGACATGACCGAGACACATCTCCGGTCAATAACCAATAGCGGAACCTGGATGCTCATATTGTTTTTTTGCGGGGAATATTGGTTCCTACATATTCTATGAAGATCTTTATCGGTCAAACCGCATAACAATATACATTGTTCCCTTTGTCATCGGTATGTTACTTGCCCGAGATTCGATCGTCGGTATCATCATACCTAGTTCAATCTCGTCACCGGCAAGTCTCTTTACTCGTTCCGTAATACATCATCCCGCGACTAACTCATTAGTCATTTGCTTGCAAGGCTTATTATAATGTGTGTTACCGAAAGGGCCCAGAGATACCTCTCCGACATTCGGAGTGACAAATCATAATCTTGATATATGCCAACACCACAAACACCTTCTGAAACACCTGTAGAGCATCTTTATAATCACCCAGTTATGTTGTGACGTTTGATAGCACACAAGGTGTTCCTCCTGTATTCGGGAGTTGCATAATCTCATAGTCAGAGGAACATGTATAAGTCATGAAGAAAGCAATAGCAATAAAACTAAACAATCATAGTGCTAAGCTAACGGATGGGTCTTGTCCATCACATCATTCTCCTAATGATATGATCCCGTTAATCGAATGACAACTCATGTCTATGGTTTAGGAAACATAACCATCTTTGTTTAACGAGCTAGTCTAGTAGAGGCATACCTGGGACACTCTGTTTTGTCTATGTATTCACACATGTACTAAGTTTCGGTTAATACAATTCTAGCATGAATAATAAACATTTATCATGATATAAGGAAATACAAATAACAACTTTTATTATTGCCTCTAGGGCATATTTCCTTCAGTCTCCCACTTGCACTAGAGTCAATAATCTAGTTCACATCGCCATGTGATTTAATACCGATAGTTCACATCATTATGTGAATAACATGCACAGTTCACATCGCCATGTCACCAACTCCCAAAAGGTTTTACTAGAGTCAATAATCTAGTTCACATCGCTATGTGATTTAACACCCAAAGAGTACTAAGATGTGATCATGTTTTGCTTCGTGAGAGAAGTTTAGTCAGCGGCTCTGTTACATTTAGATCCGTATGTATTTCGCAAATTTCTATGTCTACAATGCTCTGCATGGAGCTACTCTAGATAATTGCTCCCACTTTCAATACTCATCCAGATTGATACTTAGAGTCATCTGGATTAGTGTCAAAGCTTGCATCGGCGTAACTCTTTACGAGGAACTATTTATCACCTCCATAATCGAGAAACACTTCCTTAGTCATCCAGTGACTAAGAATAATTTTGACCGTTGTCCAGTGATCTACTCCTGGATCACTATTGTACCTCCTTGCCAAACTCATGGCAAGGTACACAACAGGTTTGGTACACAACATGGCATACTTTATAGAACCTATGGCTGAGGCAAATGGAATGACTTTCATTCTTTCTCTATCTTCTGCCATGGTAGGGTTATGAGTCTTACTCAACTACATACCTTATAACTCGGGCAAGAACTGCTTCTCTGACTGATCCATTTTGAACTACTTCAAAATCTTTATAAAGGTATGTACTAATCGAAAATCTTATCAAGCGTCATGATCTATCTCTATAGATCTAGGTGCCTAATATGTAAGCAGCTTCACCGAGGTCTTATATTGAAAACTCCTTTTAAACAATCCTTTATGCTTTCCAGAAAATTCTACATCATTTCCGATCAACAATATGTCATTCACATATACTTATCAAAAATGTTGTAGTGCTCCCACTCACTTTCTTGTAAATAAGGCTTCACCATAAGTCTGTATAAAACCATATGCTTTGATCACCTTATCAAAGCGTATATTCCAACTCCGAGATGCTTGCACCAGTCCATACATGGATCGCTGGAGCTTGCACACTTTGTTAGCACTTTTAGGATTGACAAAACCTTCTGATTGCATCATATACAACTCTTCTTTAATAAATATATTAAGGAATGCAGTTTTGTTATCCATTTGCCAGATTTCATAAAATGCGGCAATTGCTAACATGATTCGAACAGACTTAAGCATCGCTACGAGTGAGAAAAACTCATCGTAGTCAACACCTTGAACTTGTTGAAAAAACCCTTTTTTGCGACAAGTCGAGCTTTGTACAGAGTAACACTACCATCAACGTTCGTCTTCCTCTTGAAAATCCATTTATTCTCAATGGCTTGCCGATCATCGGGCAAGTCATCCAAAGTCCACACTTTGTTCTCATACATGGATCCTATCTCAGATTTCATGGCCTCAAGCCATTTTGCGGAATCTGGGCTCATCATCGCTTCCTCATAGTTTGTAGGTTCATCATGGCCTAGTAACATGACTTCCAGAACCGGGTTGCCATACCACTCTGGTGCGGAACGTACTCTGGTTGACCGACGAGGTTCAGTAGTAACTTGATCCGAAGTTTCATGATCATCATCATTAGCTTCCTCGCTGATTGGTGAAGGAATCACTAGAACTAGTTTTTGTGATGTACTACTTTCCAATTCGGGAGGAGGTACAATTACCTCATCAAGCTCCACTTTCCTCCCACTCACTTCTTTCGAGAAAAACTCCTTCTCTAGAAAGGATCCATTCTTAGCGATGAATATCTTGCCTTCGGATCTTTGATAGAAGATGTACCCAACAGTTTCCTTTGGGTATCCTATGAAGACACTTTTCTCTGACTTGGGTTCGACCTTAGCTTTTTCACATAAGCATCGTAGCCCCAAACTTTAAGAAACGACAACTTTGGTTTCTTTCCAAACCATAGTACATAAGGCGTCGTCTCAACGGATTTAGATGGTGCCCTATTTAACGTGAATGCAGCAGTCTCTAAAGCATAACCCCAAAAGGATAGTGGTAAATCGATAAGAGACATCATAGATCGCGCCATATATAATAAAGTACGGTTACGACGTTCGGACACACCATTACGTTGTGGTGTTCCGGGTGGCGTGAGCTGTGAAACTATTCCACATTGTTTCAAATGAAGACCAAACTCGTAACTCAAATATTCGCCTCCACGATCAGATCGTAGAAACTTTATTTTCTTGTTACGATGATTATCTACTTCACTCTGAACTTTTCAAATATTTCAGACTTGTGCTTCATTAAGTAGATATATACCCATATCTGCTCAAATCATCAGTGAAGGTCGGAAAATAACGATGCCCGCCGCGAGCCTCAACGCTCATCGGTCCACATACATCAGTATGTATGATTTCCAACAAATTTGTTGCTCGCTCCATTGTTCCGGAGAACGGAGTTTTAGTCATCTTGCCCATGAGGCATGGTTCACAAGCATCAAATGATTCATAATCTAGTGATTCCAAAAGTCTATCAGCATGGAGTTTCTTCATTTGCTTTACACCAATATAACCTAAATGGCAGTGCCACAAGTATGTTTCACTATCATTATCCACTCTGCATCTTTTGGCTTCAATATTATGAATATGTGTATTTACTACAATCGAGATTCAATAAACCATTCACCTTGGGTGTATGACCATAGAAGGTTTTATTCAGGTAAACATAATAACAATTATTTTCTCACTTAAATGAATAACCATATTGCAATAAACATGATCCAATCTTGTTCATGCTCAACGCAAACACCAAAACATTTATTTAGGTTTAACACTATTCCTGAAAGTACAGGGAGTGTGCGATGATGATCATATCAATATTGGAACTACTTCCAATACACATCGTCACCTCACCCTCAACTAGTCTTTGTTTATTCTGCAACTCCTGTTTTGAGTTACTAATCTTAGCAACCGAACAAGTATCAAATACCCAGGGGCTACTATGAACACTAGTGAGGTACACATTATCAATAACATGTATATCAAATATACCTTTGTTCACTTTGCCATCCTTCTTATCCGCCAAATATTCGGGGAACTTCCGCTTCCAGTGACCATTAACGTTGCAGTTAGAAGCACTCAGTTTTGGGCTTAGGTCCAGCTTTGGGCTTCTTCACGGGAGTGACAACTTGCTTGCCATTCTTCTTGAAGTTCCCTTTCTTTCCCTCGCCCTTTTCTTGAAACTAGTGCTCTTGTTAACCATCAACAATTGATGCTCTTTCTTGATTTATACCTTCATTGATTTCAGCATCACGAAAAGCTCGGGAATCATTTGCGTCATCCCTTGCATATTATAGTTCATCACAAAGTTCCAGTAACTTGGTGATAGTGACTAGAGAACTCTGTCAATCACTATCTTATCTGGAAGATTAACTCCCACTTGATTCAAGTGATTGTAGTACCCAGACATTCTGAGCACATGCTCATTGGTTGAGCTATTCTCCTCCATCTTGTAGGCAAAGTACTGTCAGAGGTCTCATACCTCTCGACACGGGCATGAGTATGAAATACTAATTTCAACTCTTGGAACATCTTATATGCTCCGTGGAGTTCAAAACGTTTTTTGAAGTCCTGGTTCTAAGCTGTAAAGCATGGTGCACTAAACTATTGAGTAGACATCATTTTGAGCTTTGCCAAACGTTCATAACATTTGCATCTGCTCCTGCAATAGATCTGTCACCTAGCGGTGCATCAAGGACATAATACTTCTATGCAGCAATGAGGTGTAATGCCCAGGATGGGACTATACCTCCTACGTGTCGAGGCACGACTTAAAGGTATAAGCCCATTCTGGAATGATCTCAAGTTCGGTATCTTTGCACATCTCATGTAAAAATAGGAATGAAAAGCAAAAGAGATAATTGGCTTTCACTCGCCACGTCACACAATTCATTAGATAGCAAAACATCATCCATATAACATCACAACCCGGCTACGGGTGAAGATCCAAATGAAAGATACCAAAATACATAAAGCCACAGGTTCGGATCGCCCCTAGTAGAAACCACTACTGATCATTGGGATAGTGCACATAGTATCGGCTACGTTCTTCATCGTACTCCCAGTACAGCTCTGTGCCGTCACCTGAGTAGTTCACCTGAGTACCTGCATCTGGTGTGGTGGAATCTGTGAGCCACGGAGGACTCAGCAATCCCGTTCCCGGGTAACAGAACTATCTAAGCCTTGGGTGTGGAACAAGGCTGAAGAAAGATAAAAAGGCTGCAGCTGCACTAGCACTAGCTTACGTGATAAGAGGAGAGAAGTGCCACGAGCGACAAGGTGATCACGAAGTGATCCTATCTAAGCACGTCATACATAACCCCACCGTGTTCACTTCCCGAACCCCTTTCGGAAAATGACCGTCACGGTACTCACGCTGGTAGTGTGTTCTGAACATGGTGTCAAGTTTTTTACAACCAGATATTAACAAAATCCCATCTGCCACATAACCGCGGGCACGGCTTTCGAAAATTCAAAACCCTGCAGGGGTGTTCCAACTTGGCCCATTACAAGCCCACGATCCGCGGAGTCGCAACTCCAAGGTGGGAAGGCCCGAGTATCCTCGGAATCCCGTGCTCAAGATACTCCGACTAAGGTAAGGCTAATCCAGCAAATCCTCCCGGCGTGCCGACACCCTGACAGTAGCCGCGCGTATCTAGTCTCAGGCCACGACCGGATGGGTGATTCTACAGGTTTTTACCAGCCCTTGAGTTTCCTCGAGGTGGCCCCGCAGACTCCCCTATTTGGACTAACACTCATGTGGAGCACTGGCCCGGGTTGTTAATTAAGAAGAGGGTTAATTACTCCCTATGCAAGTTTTTAGTTGTTAGGCAAATAATACCAATGTTGGGACTTGCTGGAAAAAAGACTTAGCGCTAAGCGGTTTATCGAGGGGGTCCCATAACCCCAACCGTGTGAGGAACGCAAAATCAAGGAACATAACACTGGTTTATACGGTTCCTAGGGCGGCATGAGTGGAACAAATCACCGAGCAAGAGGCTCAGCCTTCCACCCATTACCAATATATAGATGATTTCATTTAATAGATTATATAGTGTGATATCCCAACAAGCTTCAACATGAAGCAAGAATCTTCAAATCTTCTCCTGCAACTAGCAATGCTATAAGTGGGGCTGAGTGAAGCCTACGTAGCCAAACAAAGGTTTGCATAGGTAGGGTGGTTAGACAGATTCATGGTTACAATAGGAGGCTGACAGAAAAACATGGGCATCGAGGCAAAAGCTAAAGAGCGAGACTTCTAGCAATAGGAAAAGATAGTAATGATATCTGGGTCAGGTCATTTTGCCTGGCGAGTCGTCGATGGGATCGTAAGACGACTCCTCGTTCTCAACCTCGGTAGTAACCTCGTTCTCGTACTCGGTCTCTGCTTCCGGCTCTACTCAACACAAGAACACATGAGGCACGAAATCAAACAAGGTGCAATGCGCAAACTACAGGATGCATGTATGATGCACTTAGGAAGCACTGCAGATGCACTTAGGATGCACAACATGACAACATAGGAAGCACAGAGAAACAGCACAAGAACAAGACAATTTACTCAAGCAAGTAGGATGCAAGACAAGTCTATTTAGGATGCAAAACATGGCAAGGTAGGAAGCACAGAGAAACAACACAAGAAACAGCAGGTTTAAATGAGGCCGGAAACTACTTAAGACAAATCCGGTAAGTCCTCATATGCATAGTTTGAAATTAGTTCAGATCTGAACAAACCTTAAGTTAAAGTTGTTAAACAGCAAGTTAACATGCACCATGACAATCTACACGAAAATCTAGTCAAGTTTCATATAAAGTTTGTTTAAAACGGAGCTACGGTCTAGAAGATATGATCAAAACAAGATGAGGATGGCAACAGTGCAAGATGCACCCAAACATCAAGCAAACATACTCCAAACATGTAAACAAGATGATATTATGATTCTACATGCAAAATCACACAAGTTTCATATAGGACTTGCTCAAAACGGAGCAACAGACTAAAAGATACACCCGAAACAAGAAACAATGCAAAGCTGAAATTAACAGCCACATAGCAACATTGGAGCACAAAATATATACTCTACAGCACTCAAACATGGTGACAAGAAGCATGGACATGAAGTAGACATATCCTACAGCAAACAACTCCATTGGAGCAACTCCATAGGAGGCATGGATCAATAGCAACAAGCTACAACATTTTGATCATGACAATAAAAACCTGACAGCAATATTTTATAGCAACTTGGGAGCAAGAATTAAATATGCTACAGCAACCCAAATGAGCATGTTAGGGCATGGATGGATAGACAACAACATATACAACAAGGAATGATCAATGGCCACCCCAAAACTAACATGGATTTGCCTAGGACAACAAGCAAACATAGCATCAGGATATTACATATTCCAGACTTAGTGAAATTTCACTAAATGTTAAAACAGTAACATTATCATGGCATGTTTGTGAGCATGTTTAAGTCACCTCAAGGCATATCATGGCAATTGGTTTGCACCACAGCAAAGAACATATGAAGGAGAATCTAAAACATATGGGCATGCAACATGGGGGCAAACACATCAATAGCATCGAGCTCCTCAACTAGGCATCTCGTAACAAGTTACAAAACCTAACAGCCACATGCACTTTGCAACAGAGATAAACATGGCAATATGAACTCTAACATGCATCCTATAGCAACCAACATGTAGAGCATCTCATGATGAACATTTTGACATCTCATTTGCTTCATTTGGATAAACATGCACCAAGTTATCACATCTCAAACATGGCATGAAAACAACTAATAGCAGCAGTTTATAACATGTAGCACTCTTGTCATGATGATTAAGACATCTAGATGATCTCAAACATGCATGACACAATGGAACAAAACATAGTACACATCACCACGATCGTTTTGACATATCATATGCACAAATCGGGCATGCACACAAAAAGATATTGCCATCACAATAATGCATCAGACAACTAAAATGCAAAAGGACTTAGGAAAAACAACAACCTCAGAGTCAACGCGGGTTGCCGGTACCGGGCGAACGGGCGCGGATCCACGGGTTGCGGCCCGTTAGGGTTTCCAGCCCCGGATCGGGCCGATGTAGTTCCGAAGCGCTAGCTCCTCGAGCGGATCGGCGTCCGGCGCGGCGGCTCGATCCCGGCCAGCGGGAGGCCCTGCGGTGGCCGGCGCGGGCCCGGCGGCGAGGCCGGCCGGAGGCAGCGGCGGGGTCGGGCCCGGAGGGCGGCTGCCGGAGCTCTTGAGCTCGGGGCGGCGGAGCACTTCAGCTGCGGCGACGCGGTGGCAGAGGCCCGGCGGCGGCGGGGCAGTCGGAGGCGGCGGCGGCCGGAGGCGGGGCGGCGCCGGCCGGTGGTGGGGTTGTGCGTCAGCGACGGAGGAGATCGGGCGGAGGGGCGCGCGGGGGCGCGGCCCGGGACGGTGGCGGCGGCGGGCCCGCGCTGGGCCTGCGGGCCGGCGCGGTGGGGAGCGGCGGCGGTGACGTGGCAGGCACGGATTGGTCCGGCCATCGGCTGGACGTGTCCGCCGGCGGTCGGACGTGTCCGGCTCGGGGTGGAGGGTTGGATCTAGGGTTTTTTGGACGAAAATGGACAAGGGGGGCATTTTTATAGGCACGAGGAGCTAGGAGACTCCAAATGGGGAGCGGTTTTCGGCCACGCGATCACAAATCGACGACCGAGATGATGGGAAGGGTTGTGCTGGGTTGGTGGGCTGTTGTGGAGGGGGTCTTGGGCCTCAAAGAGGAGGTACTTTTAGCCCACTAGGTTAACTGTTGGAGTATCAAACGAACTCCAAACGCGACGAAACTTGACAGGCGGCCTACACGTACCAAAACAACAACACACGACAAGTCTCATGTCATTCCGGAAAAGTTACACGGCCAAACACGAAAGAAGGACTCAGGGATGCCACGGACACGTTTGAGAGCATCGGAACTCGAAACGGACAACGGGAAGAGACGAGTGGGACCGGATGCAAATGACAACACAAATGCAATGCAATGCACATGACAACATGACATGGATGAAATGCACACACGCACGCGACAAAACGACGAAACCGAAAAGAAAGAAGAACCCAGAACGGAAATGATGAAGCCAAAGTTTATATATTGCCATATAGGGAAAGTGTTACATCCGGGGCATTACATGAGGATAATCCTCAGATCATGGACCTAGTCCGCATCATTGCTACTAACATCTTTCAACTTAGTTTTCTCTAGGAACATATCAAAAAAACATAGGGGAGCTATAACGCGAGATATTGATCTACAACATAATTTGCAAATACTATCAGGACTAAGTTCATGATAAATTAAAGTTCAATTTAATCATATTACTAAAGAACTCCCACTTAGGTAGACATCCCTCTAGTCATCTAAATGATCACGTGATCCAAATCAACTAAACCATGTCCGATCATGACGTGAGATGGAGTAGTTTTCAATGGTGAACATCTTATGTTGATCATATCTACTATATGATTCACGCTCGACCTTTCGGTCTCCAGTGTTCTGAGGCCATGTCTGTACATGCTAGGCTCGTCAAGTTTAACCCAAGTATTCTGCATGTGCAAAACTATCTTACACCCGTTGTATTTGAATGTAGATCTTATCACACCCGATCATCACGTGGTGTCTCGGCACGACGAACTTTCGCAACGATGCATACACAGGGAGAACACTTGTACCTTGAAATTTTGTAAGGGATCATCTTATAATGCTACCGCCGTACTAAGCAAAATAAGAAGCATAATAAGATAAACATCACATGCAATCAAAATATGTGACATGATATGGCATCATCATCTTGTGCTTTTGATCTCCATCTCGAAAGCATCGTCATGATCTCCATCGTCACCGGCTAGACACCATGATCTTCATCGTAGCGTCGTGGTCGTCTCGCCAACTATTGCTACTACTACTGTCGCTAACTCATAGTGATAAAGTAAAGCAATTACATGGCCTTTGCAATTCATATAATAAAGAGAAAACCATAAGGCTCCCGCAGGTTGCCGATAACTTTATAAAACATGATCATCTCATACAATAACGTATAACTCATCACATCACAACATGGGGAAGGGGCGCCCCCTTTCCCTAGTCCAATTCGGACCAGTCCATGGGGAAGGGGCGCAGCCACCCTTGAGGCCTTTCTTTCCTTTCTCTTATGGCCCATTAAGGCCCAGTACGAATTCCCGTAACTCTTTGGTACTCCGAAAAATACCCGAATCACTCAGAACCTTTCTGAAGTCCGAATATAGCCTTCCAATATATGAATCTTTACCTCTCGACCATTTCAAGACTCCTCGTCATGACCCCAATCTCATCCCAGACTCCGAACAAACTTCGGTCATCGAATCACATAACTCATAATACTAATCGTCATTGAACGTTAAGCGTTCGGACCCTACGAGTTCGAGAACTATGTAGACATGACCGAGACACATCTCCGGTCAATAACCAATAGCGGAACCTGGATGCTCATATTGGTTTCTACATATTCTATGAAGATCTTTATCAGTCAAACCGCATAACAATATACGTTGTTCCCTTTGTCATCGGTATGTTACTTGCCCGAGATTGGATCGTCGATATCATCATACCTAGTTCAATTTTGTCACCGGCAAGTCTCTTTATGTCGGGGGAAACTGTCCGCCACGAACACCTATGGGACCGGAGCCCCTTGTCTGTGCGGTACGAGGGCGGAGGGAGCACGAAGAGCAGATCGAAGCGAGCACGCGGGCAGTTTTACCCAGGTTCGGGCCGCGGTAGACGCGTAAAACCCTACTCCTGCTTAGCTGTGTATTGAGTTGGAACGCTCGGGAGCTTGAAGAAGCAGCTACCCCGAGCGTGAGAGTGATCTAGGTTCCGAACCCCCTCCACGTTGTGCATGGGCCTCCTTTTATAGTGCAAGGGGTCACCGACAGGTGTCAACGTAGGAGAAAGGGGTAAAAACGTAAAATAGGTGGTAGTTGTAACAGTGCGGGAACAGTGGAGCTACAGTGCAGAACAGTGGTCTATACCTACTTTGACAGTGGGGGACAAGGGCATTTAATGCCCGTCGCCGTCGACCCCAAAAGCTCCCGCCCTAGCGTCTCCGTTCGCCACGGCGATGGATCCACCACCGTGGAGTGCCACCGTGTCCCCCAGGCTGCACAGCCATCCGCCACGCGTCCCTGGATAGGCCCCAGGGCGACGCGTGGGCCGATGAGCTGGAGCGCGGGGACACAGTGTAACCTCCCCGGCAAGCACCTTGCCGGGGCCTTGATCTTGCCGGGCCCGGGAGCTTGCCGCTCTCCGGGCCCTTGCCGGGGCGCGTATAGCGCCGAGGCGTATCTTCTAGTCTTCCTGGCAAGCTCCTCTTGCCAGGGCCTTGTGCTAATGAGGTAATCTTGAGCCTGGTACGGCCTTCCCGGCAAGCTCCACTTGCCGGGGTCTCGATCTTCTGTCTTGTATACTTTGTTTTTGAATGGTTTGATAGGGAGCAGGAAGGTCTCCGACAAGCACGCGGTGAACCCTGCCGCGGGAAGCTGCAACTGCCCGTGCGCAAGTTGGGGTACTGAGGTACCCCTACCTTAGTACACCGACAGGAGCCCCCGGGCCTGGGCCACACACGGTGCCGAGCGCTGTTGGGCCAGGCCCAAAACAGTGCACGGGCACGCGCGGCCCGCGGTGCGCCGAATTCACTTCCGTATCCGCCGCATCCCACCGTAACGGCACGCGTCGATTGCGGCGTCGTGGGATGGGACGTGCCCACGATCTCTTAATGGAAAGGGCGAAACGCCCCCCACTCCCCCATAAAAAGCAGAGGGAGCAGGAGCGGTTCCCCTCCTTGCGCTTTCATTGCCTCGTCTTCTTCCTCCAGAGATTCCTCTCGCGCTCCGCCTCTACATCTCCGCCGCCGCCGTCTGCATCTCCGGCGCCGCTGAGTTCTTCGTCCCTCTCCTTCCGCCGCGTCCGCCATGGCCCCGAAGACCGACAAGGCGAAGGCGGAGAAGGCCAAGAGGGAGAAGTCGGAGCAAGCGGCGAAGCTCGCCGCGTACCGGAAGAAGCACCTCGTCTTCCCGCCGAAGCTCGGCGTGGATGAGCTCTGGAACAAGTATTACTTGTTCTGGGCCAAGGAAACCAAGGCGCACCCCCGCACCCTGGCATATCCGGCCGCCGCCAAGGACAGCTATCCCGGCGGGTATTACTTCTTCGCAGCCTTCTTTCACTGCGGTCTTTGTCCTCCTTTCTCAAACTTCTTCTGCGACATTATGCACACATACGGCTTCCATCTGCTTGACTTCACCCCCAACGCCGTCCTCACCATGGCTGTTTTCGCACACATGTGCGAAAACTTCATAGGAATCCACCCCAATGTAGCGCTTTTTAGGCACTTTTTCACTCCTAGAGCAGAGGCCGACGCCCCCCTCTCCGGAGGAATCTCTTGGGTTTTCCGTCTGAATAAGAAGGGATCCTACTTGCCGGGGGAGCTCCGCGGCAAGTGGGAGGAATGGCGTGCGGAGTGGTGCTGGATCGTTGAGGATGCGCCGCAGTCCTTCACCGTGCCGCGCACAACACCCATCGTGCGCGGCAGGGATTGGAGCGAGCTGGACTCAGACGACATCAAGCTCGACATCGCCCTCGTCCGGATTCTTCGTCTTCGGATGGCCAAGCTGTCAGTTGCAGAGGTGGGCGCAGACTTCCTCCGCCGGCGCATCGCCCCTCTCCAAGACCGGAAGAGGCCGGCCTGGGAGTACGGCGGCCCGGCGGACATAATGAGGCTGCGCCCCGGGCTCAACTTCAACTTCACCACGCTGGAGCTGAAGGGGATGGTCCGGGAACTCTTCAAGTACGACCCGGCACACCCCGAGTGGTTCAGGCCTCCCCGGGAAGTGGTGCCGCTCTGCAACAGCACCGTCCGGGACCGTCTCCTCGCCATGATGCCCATGTGTGATTCGCACGGCGTGGACCGCACGTGGATCGCGCCCAAGCCCATTGACGTCCTCAACTTCTACGACAACCTCGCGGAGGTGGCGAAGAACAAGAACGACCTCAAGGAGCATACGCGGGACACCACCGACCAGGAGATTGCCTATATGGCTTCTCGGGCTGAAGAGGCCGCTGCAGCCGCAGCGGCAGGAATTTTTGGATACACGCCTGAAGAGGCGGAGATTGCGGATGCATCCACCCAGGCGGAGGAGGCGGAGATCCGCAGGTTGCTGCAGCTCCCTCCCGACGCGCTTGCCGGGGTCCCCTCTCTGAGGCACTCCGGGATCCACGGAATCGTGGCCGAGGCCGCGGCAATGGAGGGTGCCGCCGGAGGGAGCAGAGGCGCCGCGAGGGGCGGAGGCGCTAAGGGAAAAGGGGTCGCAGCGCAGGGCGCTGGGACCAGTGAGCCGGCCGGGGAAGAGGAGGAGGAGGAGGCCGAGGACTCCGGCGGATCTACGGAGCTCTATGCCGACGACCTCTCCTCGTCGGAGAGCTCCCCGCCCCCGGCAAGCCCAAGGCAATCCCCACCGAAGCGTCTCCGCAAGACGGCGACGGGGGAGAGGGCGCAGGCGCCCCGGCAACAGCCAGCTCGCCGGGCAGCTCCCCGGGGAAGCCAAGCCGCGCCAAGGCCGACCGGCGCACCAGCCACAACGGAGGCGGCCCGCGCGCAAGCCACGACGGAGGCGCCTCGCAGGCCGGCGCCGAGCCGACAGGGATCTTCTCGGAGCGGAGCAACGGCTCCGCCCGCTCCTCGGGCGCCGGCTACCACTGGGGCTGGGTCTTCACGGCCCCCAGCCCCAGGGACCACCAAGCGCGCGAGGGAATCTTCATCTTCCGCTCCTCGCGCCGACGCGTCGACGGTGGAGTACGACTTCTCCGCCTTGAGCGAGGACGACGAGGAGGACCAGGAGTAAGAGTCTAAGATCTTACACCTTCTCGAGTTTTGTCTTGATTTTTGTTGATGCTGACTCTGCTTGTTGTTGTGATTTCAGGACCTTGGTTCAGCGCGTGGCGAAGAAGGCCAAGGCGCCTGTGGTCGAGGTCGTCGAAGACTCAGCAGCCGCGGCAACAGGAGGCGCGTCGGAGCCGAGCCTGCCGGACCCAAGCGCTGCTCCGAGGAGCAGCCCCCAGCGCAGCCCCCAGCGTAAGTCTGGGGTCCATCCTTCCGCTTGTCGGGATGCGCTTAGGGATTCTGTCTTCTTTTAACATCTTGATGTTTCTTGTCTTGACTTGTGCAGAGGTGGAGCCACAGCGGCAGGAGCGCCCGGAGACTGTCCTTGAAGAGCCGCAGGCCCCACCGTCCCCGCCAAGGCCGAACTCTCCGGCAAGGGAGAGTGCTCCGCCAAGGGTGGGTACTCCGCCGCCAAGGCAGAGTACCCCGCCAAGGGCGAGCAGCCCGGCGAGGGCGGCCACTCCGCCAAGGCAGAGCTCCCCGGCGAGGGCGGCTACTCCGCCAAGGCAGAGCTCCCCGGCGAGGGAGCCCGCCGCCGAGGACGTCCGCCAAGGTATGCCTTGTAGTTTGTCTTCTTGGCTTCTTCTCTTTTTGGATATTTGCTTGAATCTTGAACTTCTTTTTCTTCTTCTTCTTTTCAGATCTTCCTCCTCCTGAGCCCATGGAGACGGAGGTCATCAACCTCGAGGAGGAGGGTGCGCAGGGCGGCGGCGGTGACGTCCCCGCCACCGAGGAAATGGCTGAGGCCGCCGAGCCGGCCGCGCAGGAGACCGCTCCGGCTACGGACGCAGCGGCCGGGGAGGGGGGCGGCGACCGCACCGCCGACCCGGAGGCGGCGGGAGCACCAAGTGCTGCGCCGGCCACCGACCCCTCCGCCGGCAAGGAGCAGGGTTACTACCTTGAGGCCCCCAACGGCGTCTTCATCCAGATGCCTTGGGGGTCTTCGTCGCGAGCTCCCGCGGAGGGCGAGGCGTTTGACGGAGAAGTCCTCGCCTCCGCGGGCCTGAAGATTGTCGAGGCGCCCGGCGGGAGTGAAGGCCCCGAGGAGGAGAAGCTGCTCCACCAGCTCCTGGCCCTTTACCGGGCCAGGCAGGCGAAGCTAGCCTCCCGGGAAGCCCTTGCCGCCAAGGCCGCCGTGGAGATGGAGAAGCGCGCGGAGGAGCTCAGCGCCGCCAACCAGGCGGCCCTCCGCGAGGTGGCGGAGGAGCGCGAGCGTCTCGCCGGCGAGTACCAAGAATGGGTGCTGGAGAAGGCTGAAGCTGAGGAGCAGCAGCGGCTCGCCGGGGTGGAGATGTCCCGGCGAGAGGGAGAACTTGCCCAGCGGAAGGTCAACCTCGACTCCCACGAGGAGGACCTTGCCGCCCGGGAAGCGGCCCTTGGCGGGGAACTGAAGGAGGCGAAAGCCGCCGCGGTTGCCGCGGAGACTGCCAAGAAGGAGCTCGCCGCCAAGGTCGTGCAGCTGGAGAAGGCGCTGAAGGTGAGCGCGGAGAAGGTTGCCGCGCTCATCACGGAGCGTGAGAAGGACGCCCATACAAATTCAGAGCTCCAGGTGAGCCTTTCCAAGAGGGGCGACGAGTTGAAGGCCGCCAAGGACTCCATTGAGGACTTGGAGCTGAAGGTCACTACACTGAAGGATTCGCTCGACGCTGCCCGGGCTCGGGAGACCAAGCTGAAGGAGGAGCTCCGCAAGGAGCGGACCTTGGTGGACAGCGTCAACAAAGCATCCGAGCTCTTCCGCCAGACCATTGAGGTATGGACTGAAGACTTGGTATCTTCCGCGTCCAACATCGACCAGGAGCTGCTGGCGCTGAAGGTTGAACATCTTATCTACTCTCCGGACCCGGATCTCCCGCATAGCGCCAAGCTCAGCCTCTTCTTCAGAGGGATCGCGCCGGCCCTTGCAGGTCTCCGGAACCGAATCCCCGCGCAGCTGGCCGAGGAGTCGCGCCTGCTCTGCGCGGGAACTCTGGAGCGTGTGCTGACGAAGATCGTGTTCCGCAACCCGGGCATCAATCTCACCAACGTTCTTCGCAGCCTGCCGGCCGATGCAAACACAGAGGCGCTGAAGGAGCAGGTCGCCCACATCATCGAGAAGGTGGCCAAGATCTCCAGGAAGGAGGGCGACCGCGTAGATTAGGCCTCTATTATTTTTATTTCTTCTTGCTGCTGCACATTATGTTATGAACTCATTAGTCCATTGCGACAAGTTATCTCTTGTAAGATATTTATCTCATTTTGATCAATTAGTGCAATGTTATCTTCCTTGTCTTAATCCTTGACTTGGTATGTTTTTCACCCTACGCTCCCGGGGAGCTTGCCGGCAAGGGGCCTTTGCCGCGAGCGCTGAGTGCTGGACTCTGGGCAGCCTGCTGGCCAAGGTCTCACCGGCAAGCAACCTTGCCGCGGCTAGTCGCAACGCTTAGCTTGCTGAGCGTACTCGGAAACGAAGCAAGGGCGCGACACTTGTCGCAGCTCACTTGAATCGTTGAGTGAACTCGGAAACAAGATAAGGGTGCGGCAAGCTACGGGTAGGTTCCTCCGCGCACAGGTTTTCCATACAAAGTGTGATTGTTCAAGGAAGACAACCGAAATTTTAAATTTGAACTGGTCAAATTCTAACAACTTAGCTTTCATATATTGCTCGCTTTCCGGTAAGGCTTCTCTTTCTTGAACAGCACTTGGTTCCTCCTCCACCTCCTTC
>LR738711.1:96610192-96641059 GCA_902687465.1 Secale cereale | reverse complement strand
CCCCCCGGCAAACTTGTGCGCGAGGAACGTTCCTTCTGCTTAAGAGGAAAGAAAAGGGAGAGGGAAGCAAGTATATGGCCTTTCGGCGTGCCAATGCTTACCGGATACTTGAGTGTTGCACCAAATGCCAAACAAAACATGCAAATAGCGAAGAAAAGCATGCAAAAGGCAATCGGTGCGAGAAACACAGAAACTTTACTGATGCACGGGGTCTGCGCCCGGCTTTGTACAAAGGGTTACATGCAACAGCGGCAAAGCTTGTACAAAAGGTGGTTGCCGGAGCGGATCACGGCAACCGCGCCTTAGGGGTGAAACTTCCGAAGATGCTCTATGTTCCAGGAGTTGCTCACCGGTAAGCCTTCTTCGGTCTCAAGGCGGACAGCGCCGGGCCTTGTGACTTGTCTCACCCGATAAGGGCCTTCCCACTTCGGCGTCAACTTGTTGGAATTCTTGGCGGACTGAACACGCCGAAGAACAAGGTCGCCTTCCTCGAGATTCCTGGCCTTGACTTTGCGGCTATGATAGCGGCGCAAAGCTTGCTAGTATCGAGCAGCTCGTACAGCAGCCTGGAGACGTTCCTCCTCAAGGAGCAATGCATCATCTTGTCGCAGTTGCTCTTGCTCGAGCTCATCATAAGCGAGTACTCGAGGAGATCCGTATACGAGTTCCGTGGGGAGAACTACCTCTGCTCCATATACTAGAGCAAAGGGTGTCTGTCCGGTGGCTCGACTTGGTGTCGTTCTGATTGACCAAAGAGCCGCCGGTAGCTCCTCTATCCAATTTCTTCCGCACTTGCGCAGCCTGTCAAAGGTCCTTGTCTTGAGTCCGCGCAGCACTTCAGCATTGGCCCTCTCCGCTTGACCGTTGCTCCTCGGGTGAGCAACAGAAGCGAAACAGACCTTGGCGCCAAGGTCTTGGACGTACTGCATGAAGGTGCGGCTAGTGAATTGTGTACCGTTGTCGGTGATGATCCTGTTAGGGATCCCGAAACGGCAAACAATCGACCTGAAGAACCTGACTGCTGACTGTGCTGTCACCTTCCTCACCGGCTCCACTTCTGGCCACTTTGTGAACTTGTCGATTGCAACGTACAAGTACTCAAAGCCCCCGACGGCTCGGGGGAAGGGGCCGAGGATATCGAGCCCCCAGACCGAGAAGGGCCAGGACAAAGGGATTGTTTGGAGAGCTTGAGCTGGCTGATGAATCTGTTTTGCATGGAACTGGCATGCTTCACACTTGGTTACTAGTGCAGTTGCATCTTGGAGGGCTTCTTGCCAAAAGAACCCTTGCCGGAAAGCTTTCCCGGCAAGCGCCCTTGCGCCAATGTGGTGGCCGCATATGCCTCCGTGTATTTCCGCCAACAGCTTCTGTCCATCTTCCCTGGGGATGCACTTCAACCTGACACCATTGAGTCTTCTTCTGTACAGTTTGTTATCCACGAACTGGTACATACTTGACTGCCTGGTTATCTTCTCTATCTCTTGAGGGTCGTCGGGAAGTTCCCCAGTTTGCAGGAATCGGACTATCTGCTGTGCCCATGCCGGAGCCCGAGGCTCAACGGCAAGGACTAAAGGCTCGAGGGCCGCTGCGGGAACCTCAGCTTCTACGGTGAGGACCTCTGGTCCTGCCGGAGCTGATGGTTCCCCGGCAAGCTCGCCGGGGCGAGGCTTGTCGGGAACACTTGCTTCAATTGTACAGGCCCGAGGGCTTGCAGGAGCAAACCGTTCCTCAGCGTTCTGGTTGTTGATCTTGGGGACCTTGGCGGCGGGCTCTGGAAGATCCGCCGGCAAGTAGTCGCCGGAGACCAACTTTCTCTTCTTGGACTGCCCAATTGATGGTGTAACGGATGGTTGAGTCAGCTTGAGCAAGAAGGTTCCTGGTTCCACAGGTAACTTCATCGCGGCGCACTTTGAAAGTCCATCTGCTATTTCGTTTTGAGCTCTCGGGACGTGCTCCATTTGCAAACCTTCAAAGTGCTCCTCAAGCTTCCTCACTTCATCTACATAGGCTTCCATCAAAGGGCTCTGGTAGCTCTTGTTAACTTGCCGGACCACCAACTGAGAATCTCCCCGCACAATCAGCTTCCTGATCCCAAGTTCGGCCGCAATCCTGAGGCCGGCGAGCAAGCCTTCATATTCAGCAGTGTTGTTTGTCGCTTGCTCCCTGGGAAAGTGCATCTGAATAACATATTTGAGGTGCTCTCCGGTGGGCGCGATGAGTACCGCGCCAGCACCGGCGCCTTGCAGCGAGAAGGCACCATCGAAATACATTACCCATTCACTTGTCGCTTCTTGTACGGGTGCACTTGTTTCTTGAACTTCCTCGTCGGGCGTTGGGGTCCACTCAGCTATGAATTCTTCCAAAGCTCGGCTCTGTATGGTTGAAGTACTTTCGAACTTGAGTCCAAAGCTCGACAGCTCCAGTGCCCACTCAACGATCCTGCCTGTTGCTTCCGGATTGTGCAATATCCTCTTCAGCGGAAAGCGAGTGACCACTGTTATCTCATGGGCTTGGAAGTAATGGCGCAGCTTTCTCGAGGCCATGAGGAGGCCGAAAAGCAATTTTTGCACACCAGAGTACCTTGATCTAGCCCCCTGGAGAAGGGAACTTACAAAATACACCGGGCGCTGCACCATCTTCTTCCGCACCTCATCCTGTTCCTGCGCAGAGTTGTCTTTGTCGGGGCCAGAGCTTGCCGGAGCAGCCTCCTGCTTGTCGCTGGATTCGCTTGCCGGATGTGCTAACTCCTCGTCGGACTCCCTCTCCGCTACTAACGCAGCACTAACCACTTGGTTGGTTGCCGCTAGGTATAGCAACAACTTTTCCTGTGGTCTAGGTGCGACAAGTATTGGAGTGGAGGACAGGTACCGTTTCAAATCCTGCAGCGCTGCCTCCGCTTCCGGGGTCCACTTCATGGGACCTGCCTTCTTCAAGATTTTGAAGAAAGGTAGGGCGCGTTCTGCAGATTTCGAAATGAACCTACTGAGGGCAGCCACACAACCTGCAAGCCTTCTGACATCCTTGACGCGCTTCGGGGCCTCTATCTGCTCGATGGCTTTAATCTTGTCGGGGTTGGCTTCAATCCCCCTCTGTGACACAAAGAACCCGAGAAGCTTGCCGGAGGGGACTCCAAAGACGCACTTCTCGGGGTTCAACTTGAGCTGTATCTTGCGCAGGTTCTGAAATGTTTCTTCCATATCTTGGACCAAGGTTTCCTTGCTCTTGCTCTTTACCACGATGTCATCCATGTAAGCCTCTACATTTCTGTGGATCTGTGGCTCAAAAGCAGTGTATACTACCCTTGCAAAGGTTGAGCCTGCATTCTTCAGTCCAAATGGCATGCGAATGAAGCAATAAGTGCCACATGGAGTGATAAATGCAGTCTTCTCTTCATCTTCCTTGGCCATGAAAATCTGATGATAGCCTGAGTATGCATCAAGAAAACAGAGTAGCTCACATCCGGCAGTGGAGTCAACAATTTGGTCAATGCGCGGCAAAGGGAAAGGATCCTTGGGACATGCTTTATTCACATCGGTGAAGTCTATACACAGTCTCCACTTCCCGTTGGCCTTGCGCACGACGACTGGGTTTGCCAACCACGTCGGATGGATCACACCTCTAACTAGACCTGCCGCCTCTAGCTTCTTGATCTCTTCATTGATGAATTCTTGGCGCTCCACGGCTTGCTTCCTCACTTTCTGCTTGATGGGCCGCGCATGAGGACAGACAGCAAGCTTGTGCTCAATTACCTTCCTGGGAACACCGGGGATGTCAGATGGTTGCCAGGCAAACACATCGACATTCGCCCGCAGGAAGGCAACGCGCGCGCTTTCCTATTTGCTGTCGAGCGTGGCACTGATGGTGAAGGTACCACCAGTGTCGTCCTCCTTGGCGGACACTTTCTTGGTTGCCGGAGGAGCGGCCATTCCTTTCTTACTCTTGCCGGTGGAGCTCGATGGGACGTCCTCGACGGCAGCGCAGCACTCCGAAGAGGTGCGGTTGCCGGAGTGGGTCCCAGAGCACTTGCCGGACTTGGTCTTCATCTTCTTCCCCCCGGGAGCTTCAGCGGCAAGAGTATCCTTCTCGGCCGCAGCAGCCGCATACCGGTAGATCTTGTCGGCGCAGACAAGCGCATCTTTCTTGTCGCCATGGACAGTGATGACGCTTATCGGCCCCGGCATCTTCAGTACGTTGTAAGCATAATGGGAAGCTGCCATGAACTTGGCGAGGGCAGGACGGCCAAGTATTCCATTGTAGGGCAATGGAATATCGGCAACGTCGAAAGTGATGCGCTCAGTCCTGAAGTTGAGCTCCCCGCCAAAGGTCACCGGCAGAGTGATCTTTCCCTTGGGCTTGCTCCTTCCTGGGTTGATTCCTTGGAATGAACCGGTTTCTTCGAGCTCGCCATCTGGAATCTGGAGTTTCTTGATCACAGCAGAGGAGATCAAGTTCAGCCCGGCCCCGCCGTCAACCAACATTTTGGTGACCTTGAGGTTGCGGATGGTGGGTGAGACCAGCATCGGCAAGCACCCGACCGCAGTGGTGCGGTCAGGGTGATCCTCAAGATCAAAAATGATGGGCGTGCTGGACCATTTGAGGAGCCTGCGCGACTCCACGGGCGGCTCCGCTGCGTTCACCTCACGCACCCACTGCTTGAGCTGGCGGTGGGAGGTGTGCAGAGAGGCGCCACCGTCAACGCACAGGACCTCCGTGGCCTTCTGGAACTCCTGCTCGCTGTTATCCTCATCCTCCATGTCTTCGTCGTCGTCTTCTTCCTTGTCGCGGCCCCGGGGAGGTCGATCTCCTTGCCGCTGCTTGGCCTTGCCGCGGCGTCCTCCCCGGCCGTTGAACGGCCGCTTCTTGCTTGTCTCCTCCCCGCCACCTTGGGCCTTCTCCTTGTCGCGCCTCTCGTACTCAGCCTTCTGCTGCTCGACGAGATACTCTACGCGTTTGCAGTTGGAGAGATCGTGACCCTTGGTGCGGTGGATCTTACAGTATTGCTTGTCGGAGGCGTCCTGCTTGTCGGCCGCCGCTACAGGGGCAGGCTCCTTGCCGGAGCCGCCAGCCTGCGTTTGCTTGGCGGGGGCCTCCTTGCCGGACTTCTCGACGGCAAGCACCTCTTTCTTGCCCTTCCTTCTGTTGTTCCGCCGCCGGCTCTTCTTTGCCGGGGCGGCGTCGTCGCTGTCGCTTCCTCCTGCGCCAGCATCCTCTCCGGGGAGTCTCCTCCCCTCTTCTGCGCGTGCGCACTTGTCAGCAAGAGCGTAGAGCTCGCTGACATCCCGAATCTTGGTCATCGCCATTTCTTCACGCATGCGGCGGTTACGCACGTTCTGATGAAACGCGCTGATAACCGTGGCAGGGTGAACGTCAGGGATGTTGTGCTGCACCCGGCTGAAGCGTTGGATATACTTGCGCAGGGTCTCGCCTTCCTTCTGGGCCAGAATATGGAGATCGCTCTCCTGGCCGTGGGGTTTGTGGCCGCCGGTGAAGGCGCCAACAAACTGGTGGCAGAGGTCGGCCCAAGAAGAGATGGATCCTTCCGGCAAGTGCATAAGCCACGAACGGACGTTCGGCTTAAGCACGAGCGGGAAGTAGTTAGCCAAGATCTTCTCGTCGCGCCCCCCGGCAGCTTGCACTGCGATGGTATAGACGCTGAGGAATTCCGAGGGGTGCGTCTTGCCGTCGTACTTCTCCGGTACGTCGGGCTTAAAATTCTTCATGCTGGGCCACTGGACGCGCCGCAGCTCGCGGGTGAACGCAGGGCAGCCTGCCGCGTACGGCAAGTCGCCTGGCTCACCGGGCGCGTGCGCGTCGACAGTGTTCCCAGCTCTCTTGTCTGATTGTCGCCGAGCTTCTCGGCGGCGCTCGATTGTGGTCCGAGCGTCTTCTTCTCGCCGGTCGTCGAGGACCTGGCGCTGGTCCCGACGGGCCCGCGGGTCCGACGAGGCTGTGGAGCCGTCGTCAGCGTTGTTCCGGCGGGGCGGCGTCTTCTGCTTCCGCTGCGGGGAGTGCATGCTTGTCGCACCCCCGGCAGTCTTGTCGCCGTCGGCCTTCGTCTTCTCAGCCTGCCGCGGCCGCGAGGCCGACGGCTGCCGTGGAGAATCATTGTTGGCGAAGGCGATCAGGCTCTGGATGGTGGCCCTCCAGTCTTCGGCCTTGTCTGCCGCTGGAGGGAAATCGAGGAGCAGTTGCGCCCTTGCGAGCGCTTCCGCTGGAGTGGAGGGGAACGCGGGCGAGCGGTGCGAGGAGCGGGATACGCTCGGACTTCTAACGACGTTAGAAGGAGCGGGGTCCCGCGCCGGCGTCTTCGCTTTGCTTGCGCCCGGACGGGGGTCCGGGGCATCCCGCGAGCCTCCGGTTTGGCCTTGCCCCAGCAAGCGGATACCACCTCCTGTGGTATGGCGCTGCTGGGTCGTCGTGTGCTGGGACGGACGTGGCGCGTCCACGGAGACCGAGGTTCGGTCATCCGTCCTGTTCTTGGACCTGGTGGCGCCGTGAGTGTCCTCGCCGGCGACCACCCTCCCGACAGCATCTCCCCCGCCCACCGTTGGCAAAGATGTCGGGGGAAACTGTCCGCCACGAACACCTATGGGACCGGAGCCCCTTGTCTGTGCGGTACGAGGGCGGAGGGAGCACGAAGAGCAGATCGAAGCGAGCACGCGGGCAGTTTTACCCAGGTTCGGGCCGCGGTAGACGCGTAAAACCCTACTCCTGCTTAGCTGTGTATTGAGTTGGAACGCTCGGGAGCTTGAAGAAGCAGCTACCCCGAGCGTGAGAGTGATCTAGGTTCCGAACCCCCTCCACGTTGTGCATGGGCCTCCTTTTATAGTGCAAGGGGTCACCGACAGGTGTCAACGTAGGAGAAAGGGGTAAAAACGTAAAATAGGTGGTAGTTGTAACAGTGCGGGAACAGTGGAGCTACAGTGCAGAACAGTGGTCTATACCTACTTTGACAGTGGGGGACAAGGGCATTTAATGCCCGTCGCCGTCGACCCCAAAAGCTCCCGCCCTAGCGTCTCCGTTCGCCACGGCGATGGATCCACCACCGTGGAGTGCCACCGTGTCCCCCAGGCTGCACAGCCATCCGCCACGCGTCCCTGGATAGGCCCCAGGGCGACGCGTGGGCCGATGAGCTGGAGCGCGGGGACACAGTGTAACCTCCCCGGCAAGCACCTTGCCGGGGCCTTGATCTTGCCGGGCCCGGGAGCTTGCCGCTCTCCGGGCCCTTGCCGGGGCGCGTATAGCGCCGAGGCGTATCTTCTAGTCTTCCTGGCAAGCTCCTCTTGCCAGGGCCTTGTGCTAATGAGGTAATCTTGAGCCTGGTACGGCCTTCCCGGCAAGCTCCACTTGCCGGGGTCTCGATCTTCTGTCTTGTATACTTTGTTTTTGAATGGTTTGATAGGGAGCAGGAAGGTCTCCGACAAGCACGCGGTGAACCCTGCCGCGGGAAGCTGCAACTGCCCGTGCGCAAGTTGGGGTACTGAGGTACCCCTACCTTAGTACACCGACACTTTACTCGTTCCGTAATACATCATCATGTGACTAACTCATTAGTAATTTGCTTGCAAGGCTTATTATGATGTGTATTACCGAGAGGGCCCAGAGACACCTCTCCGACATTCGGAGTGAAAAATCCTAATCTTGATCTATGCCAACACCACAAACACCTTCTGAAACACATGTAGAGCATCTTTATAATCACCCAGATATGTTGTGACGTTTGATAGCACACAAGGTGTTCCTCCGGTATTCGGGAGTTGCATAATCTCATAGTCAGAGGAACATGTATAAGTCATGAAGAAAGCAATAGCAATAAAACTAAATGATCATAGTGCTAAGCTAGTGGATGGGTCTTGTCCATCACATCATTCTCCTAATGATATGATCTCGTTAATCAAATGAAAACTCATGTCTATGGTTTAGGAAACATAACCATCTTTCATTAATGAGCTAGTCTAGTAGAGGCATACCAGGGACACTATGTTTTGTCTATGTATTCACACATATACTAAGTTTCCGGTTAATACAATTCTAGCATGAATAATAAACATTTATCATGATATAAGGAAATACAAATAACAACTTTTATTATTGCCTCTAGGGCATATTTCCTTTCCTCTTCAAGGGAAAAACAACGCATGCTCATGAGGTAGCAACAAGTGTCGAGGGTTACAGTTGTGGTGCATTGGGAGGGTCACATGTGTGGTCACGGTGTTTCCTGTTGTGTGAGTAGTACGACTTTGGTTTGTTTGTATCGGTTTTTGCCCAGTTTTCCAAAAATTAACTCAGCAATTCTCTTCTTCTTATTTAATCAATGACGTAGATATTTTGCCTCCGTTTCGAAACAATATACCTTGCTTTACTTTATGCACAAATAAATCATGTTACATGTTGGCTTTCTTTGTATGCAACCCGCAAAAATCCCATAGACAGGGGGACCAGTCCACGGACATGGACAC
The DNA here is from genome assembly GCA_902687465.1 of Secale cereale. Classification (NCBI taxonomy): domain Eukaryota; kingdom Viridiplantae; phylum Streptophyta; class Magnoliopsida; order Poales; family Poaceae; genus Secale; species Secale cereale. The sequence goes on along the minus strand of LR738711.1, from coordinate 96,632,600 downwards.
GGGAGAACGCCATCTACTCGTAGTCGCATATATTTTAAACTACTTCTCAATGAACCGGATGAAATTCATGTAAACAAGATGGATTTCATATAAACATGATGGATTTCATACAAACCGGATAAGAACAGTTACATTTTGAACATATTTTCAACTAAAAACCTAAAATTATGTGCATGTACGGTCGTGCAGGGCTCCATTCCCCCAACACGGATACACAACACTAGTCTATGGCCGGCTGCAGCTTGTCTTTTCTATGTCCGACATCCTGATAACCAGCATAACCAGCCTCCCGGGAGCCTCACAGACATGTTCTTCCACCGTATCGTCCCTATGTCCGACTGCGCTGCTCATCGGAGCGGCAAAGAAGGTGCTTCAGCCGGAGGGGAAGGGTGCTTTCGTGGAGTTCAGGCGAGTGCCCAGGATGATTTGAGATAAAGGAGAATCGTCCGGGTAACTGGTGATGGCCTTCCCGGGACCCAAGCGGCGACGGCCTCCTATGTTTTATTTCACCTCGATGATGGTGGCCCGCGCAGGTCGCCACCTCATCCACATCCCCGCAGCCGGCTTCTTTCTCTGCGTGCACAGCGGGGCTATGAGCGCGTCGACAACGGATGGCGCGGTCGCAGGCACTGGATGCGGCGACGCCCGTGCCGTCGTGCCAGTGTGGAGCAACTCGCCACTCCTCATTAAGTTAGCCTGGAGCGGTGAGTTGTTGAACCACGCGGCGGCTTGGGGCGGCAACTTGCTCCATCGGGTCAGGCATGGGAGGTGGAGCAACGAGCTACCTCACTCGTCTGCGACGGGCTCGACGGGCCACCCAACCGGCTTGTATGTCGGAGAACTGCTCTTCAGAACCATCAGAAGAGTGGTGAAGGAGGAGATGGGGGAGCAGCGGAGGGGTGTGATTCTAGCCCATCGTATGGCCTAGTTTAAATAGAGGGCATACGAGAGGAGCTCGGCCGATGTTGTGTTTACTGCCGGCACGCTCATGAACGAACGTGTGGCCAGAGTAGGTTTCTCGGCTTCCATACGGGTTTAATGGGGGCATGTTTAGTCAAGCGTGTAGCGGTTGCGGCCTCGGCCGGCGAGCCACTTCAATGGCGGAGGTATTGACAGGTTGCGTTCGCCCTGAGTCGCCTTCAATGCAGAGCGGCGCTCTACAGCGGCATGAATGCGGGCAGCTAGCGTTGGGTGGGATGTGTGCGCGGGAGGGAGAGGGTTTTTTGTGGGCTAGTACGGTCAGAAACGGGCTTGGAATCGGTCCGGACTCTGATGTCTACTACACAACCTTCTTCTTGTAGACGTTGTTGGGCCTCTAAGTGCAGAGGTTTGTAGGACAGTAGCAAATTTCCCTCAAGTGGATGACCTAAGGTTTATCAATCCATGGGAGGCGTAGGATGAAGATGGTCTCTCTCAAACAACCCTGCAACCAAATAACAAAGAGTCTCTTGTGTCCCCAACACACCCAATACAATGGTAAATTGTATAGGTGCACTAGTTCGGCGAAGAGATGGTGATAGAAGTGCAATATGGATGGTAGATATAGGTTTTTGTAATAAGAAAATATAAAAACAGCAAGGTAACTAAAGGTAAAAGTGAGCATAAATGGTGTTGCAATGATAGGAAACAAGGCCTAGGGTTCATACTTTCACCAGTGCAAGTTCTCTCAACAAGGATAACATACTTGGATCATATTACTATCCCTCAACATGCAAAAAAGAGTCACTCCAAAGTCACTAATAGCGGAGAACAAACGGAGAGATTATGGTAGGGTACGAAACCACCTCAAAGTTATTCTTTCTGGTCGATCTATTCAAGAGTCCGTAGTAACGTTCAATCTATCATAGATTTCGTACTAGAATAACACCTTAAGATACAAATCAACCAAAACCCTAATGTCACCTAGATACTCCATTGTCACCTCAAGTATCCGTGAGTATTATACGATATGCATCACACAATCTCAGATTCATCTATTCAACCAACACATAAAACTTCAAAGAGTGCCCCAAAGTTTCTACCGGAGAGTCAAGACGAAAACGTGTGCCAACCCCTATGCATATATTCCTAAGGTCACGGAACCCGCAAGTTGATCACCAAAACATACATCAAGTGAACCGATAGAATACCCCATTGTCACCACAGGTATCCCATGCAAGACATACATCAAGTGTTCTCAAATCCTTAAAGACTCAATCCGATAAGATAACTTCAAAGGGAAAACTCAATCCATTACAAGAGAGTAGAGGGGGAGAAGCATCATAAGATCCAACTAAAATAGCAAAGCTTGTGATACATCAAGATCGTGCCATCTCAAGAACACGAGAGAGAGAGAGAGAGAGAGAGAGAGAGAGATCAAACACATAGCTACGGATACATACCCTCAGCCCCGAGGGTGGACTACTCCCTCCTCGTCATGGAGAGCGCCGGGATGATGAAGATAGCCACCGGTGAGGGTTCCCCCCTCCAGCAGGGTGCCGGAACAGGGTCTAGATTGGTTTTTGGTGGCTACAGAGGCTTTCGGCGGCGGAACTCCCGATCTAGGTTATTTTCCGGAGGTTTCTTTATATATAGGAGGTGTTGGAGTTGGGGCCAAGCAAAGGGGGGCTACGGGCTGTCCACGAGGCAGGGGGCGTGCCCCCCACCCTCATGGGCAGCCCGTGGGTCCTCTCGTCCCCTTCTGGCACTCCGTGGGCTTCTTCTAGTCCAAAAACGATCTTCGTTGATTTTCAGGTCAATTGGGCTCCGTTTGATATTCCTTTTCTGCGAAACCCTAAAATAGGAGAAAAACAGAAACTGGCACTCGGCTCTGGGTTAATAGGTTAGTCCCAATAATAATAAAAAGTGTATAATAAAGCCCATAAAACATCCTAGAAGCATAATATAATAGCATGGAACAATTGAAAATTATAGATACGTTGGAGACGTATCAGCATCCCCAAGCTTAATTCCTGCTCGTCCTCGAGTAGGTAAATGATAAAAACAGAATTTTTGATGTGGAATGCTAACCAACATAATTTTCAATGTAATTCTCTTTATTGTGGCATGAATGTTCAGATCTGAAAGATTCAAGACAAAAGTCTATATTGACATAAGAAATAATAATACTTCAAGCATACTAGCAAAGCAATCATGTCTTCTCAAAATACTATGGCTAAAAAAAGTTATCTCTACAAAATTATATAGTCTGGCTATGCTCCCTCTTCATCACACAAAATATTCATATCATGCACAACCCCGGTTTCAGCCAAGCACTTGTTTTCATACTCTATTCTTTCAAACCTTTCAACTTTCACGCAATACATGAGCGTGAGCCATGGACATAGCACTATGGGTGGAATACAGAGGTGGTTGTGGAGAAGACAAAAAGGAGGGAGATAGTCTCACATCGACTAAGCGTATCAACGGGCTATGGGGATGCCCATAAATAGATATCAATGTGAGTGAGTAGGGATTGCCATGCAACAGATGCACTAGAGCTAAAAATGTATGAAAGCTCAACAAAAGAAACTAAGTGGGTGTGCATCCAACTTGCTTGCTCACAAAGACCTAGGGCATTTGAGGAGCCCATCGTTGGAATATACAAGCCAAGTTATATAATGAAAATTCCCACTAGTATATGAAAGTGACTAAACATGAGACTCTATATCATGAAGAACATGGTTCTACTTTGAAGCACAAGTGTGGAAAAAGATAGTAGCAATTGTCCCTTTTTTTAGGCCTTTCTCTTTTTTTTGGAGGGGCTTTCTTGATTTAGCCTTTCCTTACATGGGACAATGCTCTAATAATGATGATCATCACACTTTCATTTAATTACAACTCGATACTAGAACAAAGTGACCTATATGAATGCCTTCGGCGGTGTACCGGGATGTGCAATGAATCAAGAGTGACATGTATGAAAAATTATGCATGCTGGCTTTGCCACAAATACGATGTCAACTACATGATCATGCATGGCAATATGACAATATGAAGCGTGTCATACGAACGGAACGATGGAAAGTTACATGACAATATATCTCGGAATGGCTATGGAAATGCCATGATAGGTAGGTATGGTGGCTGTTTTGAGGAAGATATATGGTGGCTGTTTTGAGGAAGGATATATAGTGGGTGTATGGTACCGGCGAAAGTTGCGCGGTACAAAAGAGGCTAGCAATGGTGGAAGGGTGAGAGTGCGTACAATCCATGGACTCAACGTTAGTCATAAGAACTCATATACTTATTGCAAAAATCTACAAGTCATCAAAACAAAGCAATCAACGCATGCTCCTAGGGGGGAGGTTGGTAGGAGTTAACCATCGCGCGCCCCCGACCTCCACACAAAGGTTGACACTCTACAAATACCTCATGCTCTAACTTCATCACATAGCCGTTCAGCTTACGTGCATGCTATGGGAATCAGTAACTTTAACACAAGCATTTCTCAATTTCATAATAACTCCGCTAGCATGACTCTAATATCACTATCCTCATATCTCAAAACAATTATCAAGCATCCAACTTCTCATCATATTCAATGCACTTAGTGTGAAAGTTTTTACTACATTGATCTTGGATGCCTATCATGTGAAGGCTAGTTTTATAGCCAAAGCACATTACCATGATGTTTTAATAGACTCTCAAAAGGATATAAGTGAACCATGAGAGTTCATCTATTTCTACAAAATAAAACCACCGCCGTGCTCTAAAAGATATAAGTGAAGCACTAGAGCAAAAACTATTCAACTCAAAAGATATAAGTGAAGCATATAGAGTGTTCTATCAATTCCTAGGCCATATTTAACTCTCTTAAATAGGTGTGTCCAGCAAGGATAATTGTGGCAAACTAACAAGCAAAGACTCAAATTATACAAGACGCTCCAAGTTAAACACATATCATGTGGTGAATAAAAATATAGCTCTGAGTATAGTTACCGATGGATGAAGACGAAAGAGGGGATGCCTTCCGGGGCATCCCCAAGCTTAGGCTTTTGGTTGTCCTTGAATTTTACCTTGGGGTGCCATGGGCCTCCCCAAGCTTAGGCTCTTGCCACTCTTTGTTCCATAGTCCATCAAAGCAATACTCAAAACTTGAAAACTTCACAACACAAAACTTAGGCAAAAATTCTCGCGAGCTCCGTTAGTATAAGAAAACAAACCACTACTCAAAGGTACTGTAATGAATTAATTCTTTGTTTATATTGGTGTTAAACCTACTGTATTCCAACTTCTCTATGATTCATATCCTCCAATACTACTCATAGATGCATTGAAATAAGCAAACAACACACGAAAAACAGAATCTGTCAAAAACAGAACAGTCTGTAGTAATCTGCAGTTTTCGCATACTTCTGTAACTCCAGAAAATTCAAACTAAATTGGTAAACGTGAGGAATTTGTCTATTAATCATATGCAAAAATAATTAACTAAATAGCACACTCCAGTAAAATCTGATGACCATTCTAGCGAGCGCTAACGATTCTGTCTTTTACAGCAAGATCATATCAACTTCACGCAAGTCTTCCCAAAGGTTCTACTTGGCACAAACACTAAACAAAACACAAAACCACATCTAAACAGAAGATAGATGCAATATTTATTCCTAAACAGAAGCAAAAACAAAAAATATAAAATTGGGTTGCCTCCCAACAAGCGATATCGTTTTACGCCCCTAGCTAGGCATAATGATGCTCACATAAAAGATAAGAGTTGAAACATAACGGGAGCATCATGAAGCATATGAATAGCACATTTAAGGCTAACACACTTCCTATGCATAGGGATTTTGTGAGCAAACAACTTATGGGAACGATAATCAACTAGCATAGGAAGGGAAAACAAGCATAACTTCAAAACTTTAAGCACATAGAGAGGAAACTTGATATTATTGCAATATGTAGAAGCATATGATCCTCTCTCATAATAATTTTCATTATCATCATGAATTAATTCAACAACATAACCAGCACATAAAGCATTCTTTTCATGATCTACTTGCATAGAAATTTTACTACTCTTCACATAAGCAAAATTCTTCTCATTCATAGTAGTGGGAGGAGCAAACTCAACAAAATAATTATCATGTGAGGCATAATCCAATTGAAAACTATAATCATGATGACAAGTTTCATGGTTATCATTATTCTTAATAGCATACAAGTCATCACAATAATCATCATAGATAGCAACTTTATTCTCGTAATCAATTGGAACCTCTTCTGAAATAGTGGATTCATCACTAAATAAAGTCATGACCTCTCCAAATCCACTTTCATCAATATAATCATCATAAATAGGAGGCATGCTTTCATCATAATAAATTAGCTCATCAAAACTTGGGGGACTAAAAATATCATCTTCATCAAACATAGCTTCCCCAAGCTTGTGGCTTTGCATATCATTAGCATCATGGGTATTCAAAGAATTCATACTAACAACATTGCAATCATGCTCATCATGCACATATTCTATGCCAAGCATTCTATGTAATTCTTCTTCTAGCACTAGAGCACAATTTTCCTTCCCATCATTTTCACGAAAGATATTAAAAAGATGAAGCATATGAGGTAACCTTAATTCCATTTTTTGTAGTTTTCTTTTATAAACTAAACTAGTGATAAAACAAGAAACTAAAAGATTCGATTGCAAGATCTAAAGATATACCTTCAAGCACTCACCTCCCCGGCAACAACGCCAGAAAAGAGCTTGATGTCTACTACACAACCTTCTTCTTGTAGACGTTGTTGGGCCTCCAAGTGCAGAGGTTTGTAGGACAGTAGCAAATTTCCCTCAAGTGGATGACCTAAGGTTTATCAATCCGTGGGAGGCGTAGGATGAAGATGGTCTCTCTCAAACAACCCTGCAACCAAATAACAAAGAGTCTCTTGTATCCCCCAACACACCCAATACAATGGTAAATTGTATAGGTGCACTAGTTCGGCGAAGATGGTGATAGAAGTGCAATATGGATGGTAGATATAGGTTTTTGTAATAAGAAAATATAAAAACAGCAAGGTAACTAAAGGTAAAAGTGAGCATAAACGGTGTTGCAATGATAGGAAACAAGGCCTAGGGTTCATACTTTCACTAGTGCAAGTTCTCTCAACAAGGATAACGTAATTGGATCATATTACTATCCCTCAACATGCAACAAAGAGTCACTCCAAAGTCACAAATTGCGGAGAACAAACAAAGAGATTATGGTAGGGTACGAAACCACCTCAAAGTTATTCTTTCTGATCGATCTATTCAAGAGTCCGTAGTAACGTTCAATCTATCATAGAGTTTGTACTAGAATAATACCTCAAGATACAAATCAACCAAAACCCTAATGTCACCTAGATACTCCATTGTCACCTCAAGTATCCGTGGGTATGATTATACGATATGCATCACACAATCTCAGATTCATCTATTCAACCAACACATAAAACTTCAAAGAGTGCCCCAAAGTTTCTACCAGAGAGTCAAGACGAAAACGTGTGCCAACCCCTATGCATAGATTCCCAAGGTCACGGAACCCGTAAGTTGATCACCAAAACATACATCAAGTGAACCGATAGAATACCCCATTGTCACCACAGGTATCCCACGCAATACATACATCAAGTGTTCTCAAATCCTTAAAGACTCAATCCGATAAGATAACTTCAAAGGGAAAACTCAATCCATTACAAGAGAGTAGAGGGGGAGAAGCATCATAAGATCCAACTAAAATAGCAAAGCTCGCAATACATCAAGATCGTGCCATCTCAAGAACACGAGAGAGAGAGAGAGAGAGAGAGAGAGATCAAACACATAGCTACTGATACATATCCTCAGCCCCGAGGGTGGACTACTCCCTCCTCGTCATGGAGAGCGCCGGGAAGATGAAGATAGCCACCGGTGAGGGTTCCCACCTCAGGCAGGGTGCCGGAACGGGGTCTAGATTGGTTTTTGGTGGCTACAGAGGCTTTCGGCGGCGGAACTCCCGATCTAGGTTATTTTCCGGAGGTTTCTGTATATATAGGAGGTGTTGGAGTCGGGGCCAAGCAAAGGGGGGCTACGTGTTGTCCACGAGGCAGGGGGGCGCGCCCTAGGAGGGGGTGCCCCCACCCTCGTGGGCAGCCCATGGGTCCTCTCGTCCCCCTCCGGCACTCCGTGGGCTTCTTCTGGTCCAAAAACGATCTCCGTTGATTTTCAGGTCAATTGGGCTCCGTTTGATATTCTTTTCTACGAAACCCTAAAACTGGAGAAAAACATAAACTGGCACTGGGCTCTGGGTTAATAGGTTAGTCCCAAAAATAATATAAAAGTGCATAATAAAGCCCATAAAACATCCTAGAAGGATAATATAATAGCATGGAACAATCAAAAATTATAGATACGTTGGAGATGTATCAGACTCCCGCAAACCTCCTCCACTTTTGTCTTCGGTTTGCGAGAGAAATACCGTCGAAACCGCCCCGCGGATTGATACGGGACCGTGTTGAATAGCTTCCGCGGTCCGGACAAAATGGCCCGATGGGATGCGGGTGGTTTACGGGTCCACCTTAGAGATGCCCTAAGGAGTGAACTCTGTAAACACCATAATTCATAGACATCGGTGACTTGCTAACACTTGGTACTCAATGCCAGCGAAATACTTCGCTTCTATTCTGACGTCGTGCATCGTCGAGACGTGACATCAGCAGCCAGATCGACTTCAATGAGAGGCCATGGATCCAGTCACAAAGTCCGACTTCATTTCAATGCCCTAGGACTCAAGCTGGCGTGACACCATAATCCTACATTTTCTCTATTCTTATAAAAAATTTGATTCATGAGAATCAAAGAGGCCCGAATTACTCATCAGCACAAACACTAGCCCCGCGCCACACCTTGCAGGCGGCCACGGTGGCCCCGCTGCCTCTTGCCTAGGCCTCCCCCAATGCCATACCCCGGCCGCTGGTCGAAGCCTCCAGGGCAAAGTCCCTCGTGATGGCCGGCGGCGAAGTCTTCTTCCTCCTCCATTGGGTGGCACAACGGGGTGTAGTTGCCTAACGGGGATGCAACATTGTTGCGGGGCGCTGCGGCGGCATACAGCGTTGTCGGGTTGGCGGTGTCGGGTTTAATACATAGTATGAGGGATCGATCGATCGGGTTCAGTAAGGCAAGCCGATCAGGTTCAGTAAGCAAGGGACTGGCCGTTCGGCTTCAGTAAGGCGTTGGATTGATCGATCGGGTTCAGTGAGTGAAGGGCTCGCTCGGGTTCAGTTAGCGAAGGGCTCACATACACGCGCATAAAAGAGAAACGCGCAAACCACACTACATTGGTCGGGCCCGATCACCCACCGTATACCGGGAAATCCTTGAAACAAAATTAGCCTCAATTCTACCATGATTTTTATATTCTGGATGACCCAAAGAATATCATGCATGTGTGATTCCGGACCGCCCAGGATGAAAAACCCATTGCCTGTCATAGAATTAGGCCACCTCATCTATGATGATACGTATTTTTGTCACAATTATCATTTTGAAAGTGTCACTTGGATGACAATTTTTTTTGTTCAAACCATAATGTCACATACGTGTTTTTATAGTGAGTGAGGGGAGGCGCTGGGGATACATGGTTCGTCGCCCTCGAGTCACCTACATGGGGGCGACACGAGGAGGGGGGTGTTACCCACAATATGCTCTTTTCTTCTAACCGTCGATCGAAAGCTCATCTCAAAACTAACTGTCGATGGAAGCAACTAATCCAATGACAATATATGAAAGAAACAGGAAATGTCGCAATTACATACTCTGTCGTGATCTCCAACCTCCACGTCCGTGATGATGTAATACGCAAACGCGCCGTCCACTCCCAGCGCGTCGTCTCCACGGCAAAGCTGCGTTACAGCGCACGCATAGCCGACCGGGAGACGCCATTCTACTCCACCATAGCTCAGAAGGCATCGTGCCTAGAAGCCTCTCGTTTCAACCTTGCCAAGGCTTCCGACGTACTGGTTGCTGCTATCCAGGGCTCTTCCCTTTGCGTCTTTGATGAAGAGGCCTCGGATGCCGACGACGACAAGCTGGCCCAGATCGTGCTTGTTTGCGGAGCTGACACCGATGAGGCCGATGTTAATTCGCGCTACCGGTGCTCTGCCTTCTCCATGAGCTATGACGGAAGACTCGCCAGGCGAGCGCACCCTTCGGAAGGATGATTTTGGTCCCTAGCGCTTGCAGCCGCGCCCATCTCTTGCTCCCTCTGTACTCTCTATAGGTTTAGTCTGTTTACGTGCATTGCTAGGTTAGTCTGGTGATGCACCGCTCGAACGTCCGTCCTCTGTATTTCCTTGCTGTTTCGCTCCCTAGCCTGTAGTGAAATGAATTTTGCCTATGAATCAGTCTAACTTCTCTGTTCTTTCTTGGAACGTTCGCGGTCTTGGATACACCGATAAGTGTAAGGATATAATGAATTTTGCATATGAATCAGTCTAACTTCTCTGTTCTTTCTTGGAACGTTTGCGGTCTTGGATACACCGATAAGTGTAAGGATATTATCTCTGAGCTTGTCACAATTAAACCTTCTGTTGCTCTCATACAGGAAACCAAGCTAGACATTTCCCCCGTTTCTAAGATTAACTCCTTCTTACTGCACTCTCTAGACCAAAACGCATCGCTGCCGGCCATCGGTTCTGCCGGAGGAATTTTCTCTGCGGTCAACTCTCACGCCCTTTCTCTCACTAACCACGCTCATGACCTATTTTCCACATCTCTAAATTTATCATGCCCAGTCTCCGGCACAAACCTAGTTATCACTAATATATATGCGTCGTCTCAACGCTCTCTCAAAGCCGACTTCCTGCTCGAAATTAGACAATAGCCCCCAGCAGTTCCACCCCCAGGTTACTTATCGGTGACTTCAACTTAATTAGGTTCGCTTGTGAGAAAAATAACAACAACTTCCACTCCTCCGAAGCTGATACGATTCAAACACGGCTATCTCAGACCTGCAGCTCATCGAGCTCCCCCTTCTCGATAGGACATTCACATGGTCCAACAAGCGTTTAAACCCAACTCTTGAACGCCTTGATAGAGCTTTTTTTCAACCTAGCCAGGGAAGACCGGTTCCCTAACACAACCCTATCCCCCCTAACTCACTTCACCTCCGACCACATCCCGCTCATCGTCAGCGTCTCTTCTCATATCCCTCGCTCCCGCCTCTTTCGCTTTAAATCCTTCTGGGCCCTGTACCCGGCTTACAAACGGATCGTAACTGAGGCCTGGACCCAGCATCAACCTCCTTGCAACTCATACTTAACCCTAGCCACTGCCATCAAACGCACTAGGTCAGACCTCAAAACCTGGTCCAAAAAACTCAGACATGTACACCAGCGAGAGACTGACTGCAAACTGGTCATCGACATGATTGACCTCTTAGAAGAAAGTTGTTGCCTTTCGCGGTCTGAGGCTTCCCTTAGACTAGTCACCATCGCCTCTCTTCAACGGGCTATCAGACAAAAAGTTCTCTTCTGGAAGCAAAGGGGGAAATTCGAAGCCGTCATCGACGGCGACAAAAACTCTAAATATTCCCATGTCTTCGCTTCTCAAAGATTCCGCAAAAACAAAATCGCCATCCTTGAGGACAATGGGGCCGACTTCTCTGCCCATGATGACAAGGCTGCCATCCTCTACAATTTCTTCCGCAATATGCTAGGCACACTTAAAGGTACTTCTTGGCTTTTCCCCCTCTCTAACCTCTATCCCACTCAACTTCCACAACTCCGTCGTTTAGACGTAAACTTCTCCTCTCAGGAAATTCAAGATGCCTTCTTCCATATGAACGTGAACGCTAGCCCGAACCCTGACTGGTTGTGACCGGGGTTTTACTGAAAATTCTAGCATAACATCAAGCACACAATCCTCCCCTTTTTCGATGACTTCGCCAACTTGCGAGTGAACGTTGAGCGCTTCAATAGGGCCCACATGATCCTTCTCCCCAAAAAAGAGTCTGCCAGAACTCCGGATAGTTTCAGACCCATATCTCTAGAAAACTGCCCTCCCAAGGAGATAGCCAAACTTATTACCAACAGGATCAAACCCCTCATTCCGCTCTTGGTCCATGGTGACCAAACCGGTTTCATCTCCGGGAGGTGTATTGTCGAAAACTTCATCTATGTTGCCGACCTTCTCAGCGCTTGCCACACTAGGAAGGCGCCCACTATGGTTTTCAAACTTGATTTCCACAAGCTTTTGACTCCATCAGTTGGGACTCTCTCCTTCTCATCATGCATGCTAGGGGTTTCCCACCAAAAACTATTAGCTGGATTAGCCGTTGTTGGCCTCAAGCAAGATGTCTATCCTCCTAAATGGAAAACCAGGACCTTGGATCAACTGTAAAAATGGTCTTCGGCAAGGGGACCCCCTCTCCTCTTACCTTTTCATAATCACCGACGACCTTCTCCAGCGCTTAATCCTTCGGGCTTTCTCTCTAAACATTCTCTGTCATCCAATCTAAAAGGATCGCCCGCCCACGGTGCTTCAATAAGCGGATGACACTTTAATCATATCCCTGCCTCTACCCAAGCCGCGACCACCCTCAAGGATATTCTCGACCAGTTCGCCCTCACTACCGGCCTTACCATCAACTTTCCCAAAACTAAGTTCGTTCCCCTCAACACGGATACCGTCACTACACAGAACATTGCCCTCACCTTCGGCTCTAACCCTTCCTTCCCTCAAATTTACCTGGGCCTACCGCTATCCCACACACGACTGCCCTCCTCCGCCTTCGAACCTATCATCCAACGCTTCCTAATGTACTTTTCATGTTGGGCAGCAAAACTGCTCTCCCGCGGGGCCAGATTAACGCTTATATCCGCTACTCTCAACGCCCTTGCCACTCACTTCATGTCCATTTTTAGGCTCCCCAAGAAGATCATCAAAAGACTAGACGCCATTCGCAGATCCTTTTTCTGGGCTGCCGACGAAACATGCTCCAGGGCCAAGTGCCTTATTGCATGGAAAAAAGTCTGCACCCCTAAAAAGGCTGGGGGGCTCGGCATCAAAATCCTGCACCTCCAAAACAATTGCCTCCTTATGAAATTTGCCTTCAAGCTTCTCCAAAAACAAGACTTGCCTTGGGTAAACTGCTTCTTCCAACACTACTCTCTCAACTTCGGAAATAAACCTCACAACCCTTCCTATCTTTGGAAAATCATAAACAAACAACTTAGCCTCCTCCGCAATATCTCTTTTGTCCTCACCAACAATGGTACTTCCACCTTCTTCTGGCTGGATGCTTGGCTTCTTCCAACACCGCTTGCAGACACCTACCCACACCTCTTCTCCCACTCCACCTCACCCTTGGTCCTGGTATCACTTGTCATGCATAATGGTTTACTCGCTACTCTGCAGAACCGCCTAACAGTTGTTGCTTTTGTAGAGCTTGCGCTTGTTTTGTCTCTGTTGCAGGATGTTGCCACCAACGACGCATCCGACGACAGGTTCCTCAACCACGGCTCCTCCTCCTCCTCGAGGTGCGCCTACTCGCTGCTCTCCTCCGACCACGAGATCGATCTCAACGCAGGGTACATTTGGAGCTCCAAGGCACCTATCAAGGTCAAGATCTTCGGTTGGCTTCTCTGTCGTGACATGTTGAGCACGATGGTGAACTTACACCGTAAGACCATCACCTCTGACTCGGTCTGCCCGCAGTGCGCACTCACCCATGAGGACGCAACGCACGTTGCCATCCTTTGCCCTTGCGCGATACAGGTGTGGTCCCTCTTAGGGTTGCAGCAACCTCACTCCATCGACCTTCTATGGGATACTATGACACCGGTAGGCCTCGACATCAACATTTGGCCTACCGTCGCCCTCGCCATTCTTTGAAAACTTTGGGATTCCCAGAACGCCCGTGTTTTTCGCAATGAACGTCACACACCCCTAGATACTCTTCGGAACATCATCTCAGATTTCACGCTTTGGGCCTTTAGGTTTAAGGACCCCATTAGTAGGGAGGCGGCCGTGTCTTGGTGCCTGCTTTTCCTTTCCTCTCGATGTAACCCGTCGTAGGTCTCTCGTGTTGTTAGTCGTGCTGCCTGCTAGCTAGGTCATGCCTTCTTCTGAGTGGGTTTTTTTCTCACCTTCTGTAACCTTCATACCTGTTCGGTTTTCGGCCCGGTTCTCCTCATGAACGGGGTAAACTTGTTTAGGTTTTTGAACCGATTTCCCTTATAAACTAGATCAGCCAAAGCTTATGGGGTGACTTTGGGCTTTGGCAGCTTTTTGGGCAATATATTCAGGTGGGGATCCTCTTACAAATTCCGAGTCTCTGGCTAGCAGGCCAGCCGTTCTCTCTACTTACACGGATTTTGCATTGAAGATAGTACGTATGTACGAAGAAATCTACCTGTCGGCCGGCCACGGGAAATAAGAATACGAGTCTAACTAACAAGTCCGAGACGGAGACGATCGATTTGAACAAGAGGAGACAGACGCTGACCGACTCGGATCGACGTTTGATTGCCTACATATATCGCCGCCGTGTAAGCTGCCACGATTCCATCAAGTCATCAAGAGCGTACGTGAAGGCGGGACTTGTCACCACACCACCAGTCGACTCCACCAAGAGCGAGCGTAGTTCCGGCCAGGGCCAGGGGACATGTCCGCCTATAAATACTGCGCCGCCCTTCTGGCGCTTGTGGGGGCAGGAGTGATCCTCGACGAGCAGGAGCAGTCAAGAAGACGCCAAGCCAGCCAACAGCAACAGCTTCTGGACCTCAAGGCAGAGCTCAAGAAGCAGGAGCTGCATCAACAAGCTGTGCAAGCGCAGGTCAACATGCTGCTCAAGGAACGCAACGGGAACTAACTAATCAACCTGTAATAATAATGCCTGGTGCTCCCTTCATGTTGTCACCGATGCGATCTCTATTGCCTTTTCTTAGGGAAAGTATATCTCCTTACCTTGGGTTAGTTTATTTATTATGACCAAAATAAAATGATTGTTATGTATTCGTGAGTACTACTCCCTTCCTTTTTTTTTTTTGAGATACTTCATTTTTTTTTCTTTCAGCCAATACAAGCTTTCGTACATTTTATATTGTTTACAAATATATATATATGTCTTCGGAAACCAGAATACCTTTTTTTTTAAACGGAGACAAAAGATTTATCTCATCTATTAAATAATGAGGGAATAGAGAGTATTACAGGTGAACCACAATCACGGCATGACAATTACTCACGCGATAAAATTACCCCAAGCTTCCTCTAAGATTACCTCAAAGTTTTGCCTCTAAGATTATTTTAAGAAGAATCGGCGGTGGTGCATAGGGCTCTGAGTTAATACGTTAGTCCCAAAAATAATATAAAAATGCATAATAAAGCTCATAAAACATCCTAGAAGGATAATATAATAGCATGGAACAATTAAAAATTATAGATACGTTGGAGACGTATCAGACTCCCGCAAACCTCCTCCACTTTTGTCTTCGGTTTGCGAGAGAAATCGCATCCAAACCGCCCCGCGGATTGATACGGGACCGTGTTGAATAGCTTCCGCGGTCCGGACAAAATGGCCCGATGGGATGCGGGTGGTTTACGGGTCCACCTTAGAGATGCCCTAAGGAGTGAACTCTGTAAACACCATAATTCTTAGACATCGGTGACTTGCTAACACTTGGTACTCGATGCCAGCGAAATACTTCGCTTCTATTTTGACGTTGTGCATCGTCGAGACGTGACATCAGCAGCCAGATCGACTTCAACGAGAGGCCATGGATCTAGTCACAAAGTCCGACTTCATTTCAATGCCCTAGGACTCAAGCTGGCGTGACACCATAATCCTACATTTTCTCTATTCTTATAAAAAATTTGATTCATGAGAATCAAAGAGGCCCGAATTACTCATCAGCACAAACACTAGCCCCGCGCCACCCCTTGCAGGCGGCCACGGTGACCCCGCTGCCTCTTGCCTAGACCTCCCCCAATGCCATACCCCGGCCGCTGGTCGGAGCCTCCAGGGCAAAGTCCCTCGTGATGGCCGGCGGCGAAGTCTTCTTCCTCCTCCATCGGGTGGCACAACGGGGTGTAGTTGCCTAACGGGGATGCAACATTGTTGCGGGGCGCTGCGGCGGCATACAGCATTGTCGGGTTGGCGGTGTCGGGTTTAATACATAGTATGAGGGATCGATCGATCGGGTTCAGTAAGGCAAGTCGATCGGGTTCAGTAAGCAAGGGACTGGCCGTTCGGCTTCAGTAAGGCGTTGGATTGATCGATCGGGTTCAGTGAGTGAAGGGCTCGCTCGGGTTCAGTTAGCGAAGGGCTCACATACACGCGCATACAAGAAAAACGCGCAAACCACACTACATTGGTCGGGCCCGATCACCCACCGTATACGGGGAAATCCTTGAAACAAAATTAGCCTCAATTCTACCACGATTTTTACATTCTAGATGACCCAAAGAATATCATGCATGTGTGATTCCGGACCGCCCGGGATGAAAAACCCATTGCCTGTCATAGAATTAGGCCACCTCATCTATGATGATACATATTTTTGTCACAATTATCATTTTGAAAGTGTCACTTGGATGACAATTTTTTTGTTCAAACCATAATGTCACATACGTGTTTTTTATAGTGAGTGAGGGGATGCGCTGGGGATACATGGTTCGTCGCCCTCGAGTCACCTACATGGGGGCGACCCGAGGAGGGGGGTGTTACCCACAGTATGCTCTTTTCTTCTAACCGTCGATCGAAAGCTCATCTCGAAACTAACTATCGATGGAAGCAACTAATCCAATGACAATATATGAAAGAAACAGGAAATGTCGCAATTACATACTCTGTCGTGATCTCCAACCTCCACGTCCATGATGATGTAATACGCAAACGCGCCGTCCACTCCCAGCGCGTCGTCTCCGCGGCAAAGCTGCGTTGCAGCGCACGCATAGCCGACCAGGAGACGCCATTCTACTCCACCATAGCTCAGAAGGCATCGCGCCTAGAAGCCTCTCGTTTCAACCTTGCCAAGGCTTCCGACGTACTGGTTGCTGCTATCCAGGGTTCTTCCCTTTGCGTCTCTGATGAAGAGGCCTCGGATGCCGACGACGACAAGCTGGCCCAGATCGTGCTTGTTTGCGGAGCTGACGCCGATGAGGCCGATGTTAATTCGCGCTACCGGTGCTCTGCCTTCTCCATGAGCTATGACGGAAGACTCGCCAGGCGAGCGCACCCTTCGGAAGGATGATTTTGGTCCCTCGCGCTTGCAGCCGCGCCCATCTCTTGCTCCCTCTGTACTCTCTATAGGTTTGGTCTGTTTACGTGCATTGCTAGGTTAGTCTGGTGATGCACCGCTCGAACGTCCGTCCTCTGTATTTCCTTGCTGTTTCGCTCCCTAGCCTGTAGTGAAATGAATTTTGCCTATGAATCAGTCTAACTTCTCTGTTCTTTCTTGGAACGTTCGCGGTCTTGGATACACCGATAAGTGTAAGGATATAATGAATTTTGCATATGAATCAGTCTAACTTCTATGTTCTTTCTTGGAACGTTCGCGGTCTTGGATACACCGATAAGTGTAAGGATATTATCTCTGAGCTTGTCACAATTAAACCTTCTGTTGCTCTCCTACAGGAAACCAAGCTAGACATTTCCCCCGTTTCTAAGATTAACTCCTTCTTACCGCACTCTCTAGACCAAAATGCATCGCTGCCGGCCATCGGTTCTGCCGGAGGAATTTTCTCTGCGGTCAGCTCTCACGCCCTTTCTCTCACTAACCACGCTCATGACCTATTTTCCACATCTCTAAATTTATCATGCCCAGTCTCCGGCACAAACCTAGTTATCACTAATATATATGCGTCGTCTCAACGCTCTCTCAAAGCCGACTTCCTGCTCGAAATTAGACAATAGCCCCCAGCAGTTCCACCCCCAGGTTACTTATCGGTGACTTCAACTTAATTAGGTTCGCTTGTGAGAAAAATAACAACAACTTCCACTCCTCCGAAGCTGATACGATTCAAACACGGCTATCTCAGACCTGCAGCTCATCGAGCTCCCCCTTCTCGATAGGACGTTCACATGGTCCAACAAGCGTTTAAACCCAACTCTTGAACGCCTTGATAGAGCTTTTTTCAACCTAGCCAGGGAAGACCGGTTCCCTAACACAACCCTATCCCCCCTAACTCACTTCACCTCCGACCACATCCCGCTCATCGTCAACGTCTCTTCTCATATCCCTCGCTCCCACCTCTTTCGCTTTAAATCCTTCTGGGCCCTGTACCCGGCTTACAAACGGATTGTAACTGAGGCCTGGACCCAGCATCAACCTCCTTTCAACTCATACTTAACCCTAGCCACTGCCATCAAACGCACTAGGTCAGACCTCAAAACCTGGTCCAAAAAACTCAGACATGTACACAAGCGAGAGACTGACTGCAAACTGGTCATCGACATGATTGACCTCTTAGAAGAAAGTCGTTGCCTTTCGTGGTCTGAGGCTTCCCTTAGACTAGTCACCATCGCCTCTCTTCAACGGGCTATCAGACAAAAAGTTCTCTTCTGGAAGCAAAGGGGGAAATTCAAAGCCGTCATCGACGGCGACAAAAACTCTAAATATTCCCATGTCTCCGCTTCTCAAAGATTATGCACTTTTATCGTTTTTAGGCTCCCCAAGAAGATCATCAAAAGACTAGACGCCATTCGCAGATCCTTTTTCTAGGCTGCCGACGAAACATGCTCCGGGGCCAAGTGCCTTATTGCATAGAAAAAAGTCTGCACCCCTAAAAAGGCTGGGGGGCTCGGCATCAAAATCCTGCACCTCCAAAACAATTGCCTCCTTATGAAATTTGCCTTCAAGCTTCTTCAAAAACAAGACTTGCCTTGGGTAAACTGCTTCTTCCAACACTACTCTCTCGACTTCGAAAATAAACCTCACAACCCTTCCTATCTTTGGAAAATCGTAAACAAACAACTTAGCCCCCTCCGCAATATCTCTTTTGTCCTCACCAACAATGGTACTTCCACCTTCTTCTGGCTGGATGATTGGCTTCTTCCGACACCGCTTGCAGACACCTACCCACACCTCTTCTCCCACTCCACCTCACCCTTGGTCTTGGTATCACATGTCATGCATAATGGTTTACTCGCTACTCTGCGGAACCGCCTAACAGTTGTTGCTTTTGTAGAGCTTGCGCTTGTTTTGTCTCTGTTGCAGGATGTTGCCACCAACGACGCATCCGACGACAGGTTCCTCAACCACGGCTCCTCCTTCTCCTCGAGGTGCGCCTACTCGCTGCTCTCCTCCGACCACGAGATCGATCTCAACGCAGGGTACATTTGGAGCTCCAAGGCACCTATCAAGGTCAAGATCTTCGATTGGCTTCTCTGTCGTGACATGTTGAGCACGATGGCGAACTTACACCGTAAGACCATCACCTCTGACTCGGTCTGCCCGCAGTGCACACTCACCCATGAGGACGCAACGCATGTTGCCATCCTTTGCTCTTGCGCGATACAGGTGTGGTCCCTCTTAGGGTTGCAGCAACCTCACTCCATCGACCTTCTATGAGATACTACGACACCGGTAGGCCTCGACATCAACATTTGGCCTACCGTCGCCCTCGCCATTCTTTGGAAACTTTGGGATTCCCGGAACGCCCGTGTTTTTCGCAACGAACGTCACACACCCCTAGATACTCTTCGGAACATTATCTCAGATTTCACGCTTTGGGCCTTTAGGTTTAAGGACCCCATTAGTAGGGAGGCGGCCGTGTCTTGGTGCCTGCTTTTCCTTTCCTCTCGATGTAACCCGTCGTAGGTCTCTCGTGCTGTTAGTCGTGTTGCCTGCTAGCTAGGTCATGCCTTCTTCTGAGTGGTTTTTTTTCTCACCTTCTGTAACCTTCATACCTGTTCGGTTTTCGGCCCGGTTCTCCTCATAAACGGGGTAAACTTGTTTAGGTTTTTGAACCGATTTCCCTTATAAACTAGATCAGCCAAATCTTATGGGTTGACTTTGGGCTTTGGCAGCTTTTTGAGCAATATATTCAGGTGGGGATCCTCTTACAAATTCCGAGTCTCTGGCTAGCAGGCCAGCCGTTCTCTCTACTTACACGGATTTTGCATTGAAGATAGTACGTATATGTACGAAGAAATCTACCTGTCGCCCGGACACGGGAAATAAGAATACGAGTCTAACTAACAAGTCCGAGACGGAGACGATCGATTTGAACAAGAGGAGACAGACGCTGACCGACTCGGATCGACGTTTGATTGCCTACATATATCGCCGCCGTGTAAGCTGCCACGATTCCATCAAGTCATCAAGAGCGTACGTGAAGGCGGGACTTGTCACCACACCACCAGTCGACTCCACCAAGAGCGAGCGTAGTTCCGGCCAGGGCCAGGGGACATGTCCGCCTATAAATACTGCGCCGCCCTTCTGGCGCTTGTGGGGGCAGGAGTGATCCTCGACGAGCAGGAGCAGTCAAGAAGACGCCAAGCCAGCCAACAGCAACAGCTTCTGGACCTCAAGGCAGAGCTCAAGAAGCAGGAGCTGCATCAACAAGCTGTGCAAGCGCAGGTCAACATGCTGCTCAAGGAACGCAACGGGAAATAACTAATCAACCTGTAATAATGCCTGGTGCTCCCTTCATGTTGTCACCGATGCGATCTCTATTGCCTTTCTTTAGGGAAAGTATATCTCCTTACCTTGGGTTAGTTTATTTATTATGACCAAAATAAAATGATTGTTATGTATTCGTGAGTACTACTCCCTTCCTTTTTTTTTTTTTGAGATACTTCATTTTTTTTTCTTTCAGCCAATACAAGCTTTCGTACATTTTATATTGTTTACAAATATATATATATGTCTTCGGAAACCAGAATACCTTTTTTTTTAAACGGAGACAAAAGATTTATCTCATCTATTAAATAATGAGGGAATAGAGAGTATTACAGGTGAACCACAATCACGGCATGACAATTACTCACGCGATAAAATTACCCCAAGCTTCCTCTAAGATTACCTCAAAGTTTTGCCTCTAAGATTATTTTAAGAAGAATCGGCGGTGGTGCATAGGGCTCTGAGTTAATACGTTAGTCCCAAAAATAATATAAAAATGCATAATAAAGCTCATAAAACATCCTAGAAGGATAATATAATAGCATGGAACAATTAAAAATTATAGATACGTTGGAGACGTATCAGACTCCCGCAAACCTCCTCCACTTTTGTCTTCGGTTTGCGAGAGAAATCGCATCCAAACCGCCCCGCGGATTGATACGGGACCGTGTTGAATAGCTTCCGCGGTCCGGACAAAATGGCCCGATGGGATGCGGGTGGTTTACGGGTCCACCTTAGAGATGCCCTAAGGAGTGAACTCTGTAAACACCATAATTCTTAGACATCGGTGACTTGCTAACACTTGGTACTCGATGCCAGCGAAATACTTCGCTTCTATTTTGACGTTGTGCATCGTCGAGACGTGACATCAGCAGCCAGATCGACTTCAACGAGAGGCCATGGATCTAGTCACAAAGTCCGACTTCATTTCAATGCCCTAGGACTCAAGCTGGCGTGACACCATAATCCTACATTTTCTCTATTCTTATAAAAAATTTGATTCATGAGAATCAAAGAGGCCCGAATTACTCATCAGCACAAACACTAGCCCCGCGCCACCCCTTGCAGGCGGCCACGGTGACCCCGCTGCCTCTTGCCTAGACCTCCCCCAATGCCATACCCCGGCCGCTGGTCGGAGCCTCCAGGGCAAAGTCCCTCGTGATGGCCGGCGGCGAAGTCTTCTTCCTCCTCCATCGGGTGGCACAACGGGGTGTAGTTGCCTAACGGGGATGCAACATTGTTGCGGGGCGCTGCGGCGGCATACAGCATTGTCGGGTTGGCGGTGTCGGGTTTAATACATAGTATGAGGGATCGATCGATCGGGTTCAGTAAGGCAAGTCGATCGGGTTCAGTAAGCAAGGGACTGGCCGTTCGGCTTCAGTAAGGCGTTGGATTGATCGATCGGGTTCAGTGAGTGAAGGGCTCGCTCGGGTTCAGTTAGCGAAGGGCTCACATACACGCGCATACAAGAAAAACGCGCAAACCACACTACATTGGTCGGGCCCGATCACCCACCGTATACGGGGAAATCCTTGAAACAAAATTAGCCTCAATTCTACCACGATTTTTACATTCTAGATGACCCAAAGAATATCATGCATGTGTGATTCCGGACCGCCCGGGATGAAAAACCCATTGCCTGTCATAGAATTAGGCCACCTCATCTATGATGATACATATTTTTGTCACAATTATCATTTTGAAAGTGTCACTTGGATGACAATTTTTTTGTTCAAACCATAATGTCACATACGTGTTTTTTATAGTGAGTGAGGGGATGCGCTGGGGATACATGGTTCGTCGCCCTCGAGTCACCTACATGGGGGCGACCCGAGGAGGGGGG